>CM064881.1:30131259-30708126 GCA_003313485.2 Penstemon barbatus
TCGTCTGATGAAGAATCGTCTGATGAAGAAAAACCTGCTCTCCTGTGCCTGATGGCAAAGGAATCTGATGACTCTGAGGATGAGGTAACTCCTCTTAACGATGAATTATTTAATTCATTTGAACAAATGATGCTTAACAATACCAGTATTGCTGAAGCATATAAAAAGCTTAAGGAAGAGATGATCCTGCTAAAAGAGCAAAATGGTTCACTGAAACTTTTAGCTGAAAAGCCAAAAGAATCAGCTGAATACAAACAGCTTGAGCAAGAACATGAGTCTCTGAAAGCTGAATGTGAAGTTTATAAAGGAAAAATCATGGAACTTGAAAAGATTATTGAGTCTCATGAGAAATCATCTGTTGCATCCACGCATACATCTAGTAAACAGAAGATGCCTTTAGAACAGGATAAGCAAGAGTTGAACCATACTGAAAAATTCATATCAGCTGACAATAGTAAGGTCATTCTGTATGTTCAAACTGCTAGACCTACTTCACCTGAGAAAGAATTAAAGGAGAAGAAATCTCCTAAGGCTAAAAAGAGCAAAGAGCCTAGTGTAGGAAATCAGACTAGTAAGACCAAACAGCAGAGTCCCAAGAAGTCTGCTGATAAAGCTAAAGTCAATCAGACTAGTGGTAAAACTAAGTCAAAATCAAATGAGCAAGCTATTAGTAAGCCAAAGAAGCATAAAAATAAGAAAAATCAAAATGCTTGGTATGGAAATGAATCATATTATGTGCAACCTGCTGCATATCATCCTATGTATCATGCACCTCAATTTCCTAGTTACTATGCACCTTACCCTGCTCATCCAATGCATGCATATCCTCCATATCATGCACCTTACCCTGCTTATGAACATTATTCTTATCATACTGATCATCAACATGACTTATCTAATAATTATGATGAAAATAGAACTGTTCATGCTCCTGTCAAAACTCAGAAACCTAAGAAGCCTAAGACTTCAACATCTTGGGTTGTCAAGGGTGGAACTAATCCTTCAGGACCCTCTCAATAAGGGTACCTAAAACAATTTTATTTTTGTTTTGCAGGTTAGGATTAGGAGTAGGAGTAAAGTAGAGAAGATTTGGTACTTGGACAGTGGATGTTCAAGACACATGTGTGGAAGCATACATGAGCTGACTGATGCAGTTGCTGTGGATGGTCCAAGTGTTACATTTGGAGACAGCAAAGAAGGCAAGATTAAAGCTAAAGGAAGATTAATCAGAGGGAACATTGAGATATCTGACGTCTCATATGTCAAAGGCCTCAAATATAATCTGCTGAGCATAAGTCAATTTTGTGACAAGGGATATTCAGTCATCTTCTCAACAGATAAGTGCTTTGTTGAACAGATTGGTACAAAGAAGGTAATTTTATCTGGAAGACGACAAGGGAATGTCTACATAGTCGACTGAGATTCTGCTGACAAGAATTCAAGTGTTTGTTTGGTGGCATCTGCATCAAGTGAAGTTAGTTGGCTGTGGCACAAAAGGATGAATCACTTAAATTTCAAGACCATAAACAGATTAATCAAGAATGATCTGGTAGAAGGGATTCCAAAAACAGTCATGAGCAAAGACAAGCTCTGTGACGCCTGTCAGAAGGGTAAACAAATCAAGTCATCATTCAAAAGCAAGAAGCACCAATCTTCTGAGAGAATCTTGGAGCTGCTACATATGGACTTATTTGGACCCATTGATCCAGTCAGCAATGGTGGAAAGAAATACTGCCTAGCTGTTGTGGATGATTATTCAAGATATACTTGGGTGATTTTCATGAAGAAGAAAAGTGAAACCAAGGAACATCTTACTAATCTGATGGAACTGATCCAGAATGAGAAAAGTATCAAAATATTGAAGATCAGATCAGATAGAGGGACAGAGTTTACAAACTCTACTGTTGAAGAGTATTGTAATATCAAAGGAATACATCATGAGTACTCTGCTGCCAGAACCCCTCAACAAAATGGTGTTGCTGAAAGGAGAAACAGAACACTGAAGGAAGCTGTCAGAACCATGATAGCTGAAGCTAAGCTGCCACAAAAATTTTGGGCAGAAGCAACAAATACAGCATGCTTTACCCAGAACAGATGTATGATCAACAAAAATCAGAACAAGACTCCATATGAAGTTTGGAACAACAGAAAACCAAACATTCATTACTTTAAGATTTTTGGTTGTAAATGTTTTGTATTGAATAATGGGAAAAACCACCTTACTGCATTTGCAGAAAAGGCTGATGAAGCTGTTTTTGTAGGATACTCTACTGTTAGTAAAGCCTATAGAGTTTTCAATAAAAGAACATTACTAATAGAAGAATCTATCCATGTAGTATTTGATGAGCCAAGTCAATCTTCTGAAAAGAATCAAAGTGATAACCAAGATCTGTCTACTGATTTACAGAAGTTAGACATTGGAAGAAAAGAAGAATATGTTCCCATCATACTACCTAATCTAAATTCAGCTGATAACTCAAGTGCTGTTCAAAATCACAGTGCTGATTGTCTAACAGACGAGTTGCAAACAGCTGACAGACCAGAGACTGTTCAACAGACTGCGAATGTTCAACAGACTACTACTGCAACTCCAACAGTAGTGTTGCAAGATCAAAACAGAGGACAACATTCAGACCTGCAACCTGATCTCAGATGGCTCAGAAATCATCCACCAGAGTTGGTAATTGGTGATCCTTTAGATAGAGTGAAAACAAGAAGAGCTGCTGCACAAGATGCTATGTTTGTCACTTTCCTATCTCAAATAGAGCCTAAGCAAATTGAAGAAGCTCTCAATGATTCCTTCTGGATAGAAGCTATGCAAGAAGAGTTGAATCAATTTGAAAGGAATGAAGTCTGGTACTTAGTTCCTAGACCAAGTCATCAAAGGGTAATTGGCACTAAGTGGGTTTTCAGAAATAAGATGAATGAAGATGGTATTGTTACCAGAAACAAAGCAAGACTAGTAGCCAAGGGTTATTGCCAAGAAGAAGGAATTGACTTTGATGAAACTTTTGCACCAGTAGCAAGACTTGAAGCAATCAGACTGTTTCTAGCCTATGCTGCTTACAAGAACTTCACTGTCTATCAGATGGATGTGAAGTCTGCTTTTCTCAATGGAGAACTGCAAGAAGAAGTGTATGTTGAGCAACCTCCTGGATTTGAAGTCTATCAAGAAGAGGACAAAGTATATCGTCTGAAGAAAGCCCTCTATGGACTGAAACAGGCTCCAAGAGCATGGTATGATACCCTATCTGATTTTCTTTTAATTAAAGGATTTCGTAAAGGTAAGGTAGATAAAACCTTGTTCACAATCGAATGGGAAAATCATATATTACTTGTGCAAATATATGTGGACGATATTATTTTTGGTTCAACTAACCAACAGATGTGTGATAAGTTCTCCAAGCTGATGCAGAATAAGTTTGAAATGAGCATGATGGGTGAACTTAACTATTTTCTTAGATTGCAAGTCAGACAGTTGCCTGATGGAATATTCATCAGCCAAGCAAAATACACAAGAGATCTGTTCAAGAAGTTTGGTATGGAAACTAGCTCAACTGCTACAATTCCTATGTCTACAAGTCTTCGTTTGGATAAAGATGAAGATGGCAAATCAGTGGACATAACCAAATATAGAGGCATTATTGGTTCATTGTTGTATCTAACAGCAAGCAGACCTGATATAATGTATTCAGTTGGAGTCTGTGCAAGATTTCAATCAAACCCCAAGGAATCTCATCTCTTAGCTGCCAAGAGGATATTGAAATATGTTAAAGGCACTCAAGAATTGGGATTGTGGTATCCTAGAGAATCTGGATTTGAGCTTATCGGTTATTCAGATTCAGACCTTGCTGGCTGCAAGATTGACAGAAAAAGCACAACAGGTGCCTGTCAGTTCTTAGGTAGTCGTCTGATCTCATGGATGAGTAAGAAACAGACTTCAGTTTCTATATCTACTGCTGAAGCTGAATATATAGCTGCTGGAGCTTGCTGTGCACAAATACTATGGTTGAAGCATCAACTGGAAGACTACAATATCAAAATCAGTGGAATACCAATCTACTGTGACAATACAAGTGCAATTTCACTTACTCAGAACCCTACAAGTCATTCAAGGACTAAACATATAGAGATCAAGCATCACTTCATTAGAGATCATGTGGAGAAAGGCAATGTTATGATAGAGTATGTTCATACTGACAATCAGATTGCTGATATTTTCACTAAACCTTTAAGTGAAGCAAGGTTTTCAACTCTAAGAGCTGAATTAGGACTACTTAATTTGGATGCATAAGCTGAGGGGGAACTCATCAGAAGACTGAAGTTCAACAGCTTAGTCATCAGTTGTACTATTCAAGGATTAACTTTCAACAGACTAGTTAGCTTATGGATTCTTAAAGACAGGGGGAACGTGTAAGACTAGCGGTACTTCTGCTCTAAAGATGAAATCTGTTAATGTCAGTTAGTTGAAGTTATGCTATCAGAAGATCTGTTCTTAATTCTTGAAGATTGAAGATTACTTTATCTTGCTGGATTGACAAACAGCAGAGGAAGATTACTAGCTATTGGCTTTCTCTAGTAATATCAGATAACAGATCACTCGTCTGTCAGATAAGTTAAACTCTACTCATCTGATATCTTATATAAGCATGGTCATAAATCGTATCTTTAGAAACACGCTTTTATAAGTAACAGATTAGTGTCGATAGAGTTTCCCGCCCATCTGACATTAAAATAATAAAATTGAAATCCGCTTCTCCTAACCACACGATTAAAAACTGTCAGATTAGATCAACGGTTCAGATAAATCACGGAAACCTAATCAAAAGGAAACCTATAAAATCCGATCTGAAACAGTACAGTCGTCTTACGCACTCAAATATTCTCAAACTCTCTAACTCTCAAACTCTCCTGCTTCGAAAGTATATTGTTTTTGCAGATTCCTGCTCACTAAACTCAGAGATGGATAAGATTATTGATGGAAGATACCTAAGCTACAACAAGTTTCACTTTTCGGGTACTGATCTGATGCGCTCTCTTCTGAAGAAAATCCAAGAGGCATCACTTGTTCCAGTCCTGGAAGCTCATGAAGAAAGGGTCTACTTAGAAGACGTTTATCACTTCTATACGACCAGGGAATTCAACGATGAAGAAACTGTGATGACTGCTGTCATCGGTGGTAAGAAAATTGCTATCTCTGCTGCTGTTCTTAGTGAAATTTACAAGTTAGCAGATAAGGGAGGAAATGTGACAGACCTTGGGTCTGAAAAGGAAGAAGAGTTCTGGGCTATTTGTGCTAAGAAAGGAGAAAAGATGACTGGGACTTTGATGAAGACCCAGCTGAAGGATGAATATCAGAGATTTGCTGATATCATAGCGAAAGTACTGGAAAGCTATACAAGCTCTCTAGATGGGTTACCCAGGAGAAGATACTACACAATGGTGTGTATCTACTACGGTTTAAAGGTTAACTGGGCTGCTCACGTCTATGAGCTGCTGAGTGATAAAAGACTATCTCATGCCATCTTACTCAGTAATCTGTTTGCATCCTTGCAATGCCCTATGGGTGGTGGAAAGATTACTCATGCAAGCAAGGAGTTTAAACTGTATGAACCAGTAAAACAATTGGTGGCTCAACCAAAAAGAAAGGCCACTGGAAAATCCAAGAAGACCCCTTCTAAGAAGAGCAAGAAGGAGGGTCAGACTAGTCAACCTGCTGAGCCAACAGCACAGTCTGCTGTTGAGGCTGTTTCAGCACTGCCTGAGCATGAAATTTCAGAAAAGGAGATTGAAGATTTTACAAAGGAGATTGAACAGATGGAGACAGGTTTTTCTCCTGAAAGAACAGAATCTGAAGAAGAGATTCCTCTTCAAAGGTTGAAAAGGTTGAGAAAAAGAAGTGAGGCAAGGGGACCTCCTGCTGCCAACCCCCCTGCCAAAAGGATTGCAAAATCAAAGGCTAAGAGAAAGGTCAACTTCTCTGAAGAGCCTGTTGCAACTGTTAGAGAAACAACAGCAGAAGCAGAAAGGCCTTTAATCATTGAAGATCCTGCTGTCAAGGCTACTGAAGTTACTGCTGCTGAAGCTGAAGTTATTTCTAAAGTTGGAGTGTCAACAGAAGACTCATCAGCTGCACTATCTGCTGAAAATAAAGAAACTCAGCAGACAAGTACAAATGTTGAAGGAAGTACACTCCTGTTCCACCCTACTCCCGTTGCTGCAACCCCTCTTCAAGCAGTTGAAAGTCCTGAATCAAGGAGAAAAAGGACTGGGAAAATTGCTACTTACCTGACTGCTGCAGAAAAGAAAAGACAAGATGATGCTGAAAAGCAAAGGATGGCTGCAGAAAAGGCAGAAGAAGATAGGCTGAAAAGCCTAGAGTTGAAAAGGCTGGAAGAAGAGGCCAGCAAGATGACTCAAGAGCAGAGAGATGCTGTTGAGGCAGCAGAATTGGCTGCTGTTATTGAAGCAAGCATCAAGGATGCTCATGGAAATCAGCATACTGGTGGGCTAGTTATTGGTGAACAGAGGGATCCAAACAAACCAATACCAGCTATGCCTGCACCTAAGATAAAGCCAAAGAGAAGAGAGGAAATCAGATTATCTCTTGAAATTGTCAGGGAAGATCCTGCAATTTTTGAAGAATTTCTCAGAAGGCTTGATGCTGAAAATGAAAGGGTAAACCGCCTGACGCAGTTCAATAATGAAAAGATCAGATATAACAGGTGGAGGGAATTCAGACTGACAAAGAGTCCAGCTGAAATGACCAAATGGAAAGCCTTTAATGCTGAAGAAGCATGGGTACTAAAGTGGCTTGAAACAGGATCACTTATTCAAGCACTTGATTCAGAATTCTTTCTGGACAGGTTAAGAATGAGGATAAGTCACATAGTCAAGGCTGAAGCAAAGAAGATCTTTAAGTCTATTTCTGAGGATTTTGATGACTCAGTAGACCTCAAAGAAAGATCTATAAAGTTGGCTATTGCTCAAGTAATGGAGCTTTGGGCACAGAAATCAAGGAAGTTAAGGGGACAACCAAGCTCATTGGTCCCTTTTCCAAACATCAAACACATTGTCTACGGACCAAATATCAAACCCTATGAAGAGCTGCCTGAGGAACCTTCATCTACTTTTATTCCTCTTGACAATTTTACTTGGATTTCTAACAGGTCAGCTGTGGACAATGAAGGAATGATGAAGACAGTTGAGACTGTCAAGAAGATTATATCCCCTGCTGATAAAGAAAAAGCAGAGTCTTCTGATCAACCAAAGCAAATAGAGGGTACTTCAGACCCATCTGATCAGAACAAAGCACAGGGTGATAAGTCTGATGCTGCTGATGATTCAAAGAAAGAGGAAGCAATTCCAGCAGATCAGATCAAGGACAAAGAAGTTGCTGCTGAAGGAGATGATCAAGCTAAGGAGAAGGAAAGCACTCCAAGTCATGCTGATAGTCCAGCAGATCAGTCTCTTGTGTTAATAACTCATCCAACAGAGCAACTTATCAAAGAAACACTTCCTGCTACAACAGATATGCCTTCAACTTCTCAAGGTGCTCAGACAAATCTGTTGGATTCCATCCAACAAATGATCACAAAATCTTTGAAGGATATGAAGGAGGAGTAAAAGCAGATGTGTTGGCTGCTGTCAAACAACCAAATCAGAAAGCTGCTGCTGTCCCAACCGATCTAATAGAAGACACTGCTCAGAATGTTAAATCCATCTGTCAAGATATGGATATACTTAGAAGACGGACTCAGAGCACTACTGAAGGTTGGAGAAAAATTGAACAAACAGTTGAAACGGCCCTCCAAGCAGAAGATGAAGTCATGGAAAATATGATGAAAGACTTCACTGCTTCATCAAATTGGATTTTGGGAACTCAGATTCAATTAGGTGATCAAGGAGAAGATTTGCTCAAGGAAGTCAAAACTGTTAAGGCCAATCAACTCAAACAACAAGCTCAAATAACTGCCATGGAAGAGAACATCAAGCTTCTCTGTGATTCACTTCTGATTACTCCAATCTTACCAAACTATCAAATCAACCCTGCTGATGATGACAAAAAGGGGGAAGAGAGGATATTTGGACAGAAAAGAGTTGGAACTTCTTTTGTATTGGAAGCTGAAAATGATGCTGAAGAAACAGAAGTGTTAGAAGAATCTGCTGATGAAAATAGGAATGATGCAGCAAATGAAGGCACAAGCAGATCAACAGATGAAAAGATCACAGAAGAAGAAGGTGAAGCTGCTGAAGAAACTGAAGCTGAAGCAAAGGCTAAATCTGATAAGGAGATAGCTGCTGCTATGGACTCAGCTGAAGAACAGCTTGATCCTGATAATAAAAAGAAGAAGTTAGAGCTGTTGAAGCAGAAATTGGAAGCTGGAACTTCCAAACCTGCCGAAGAAGAAAAAGAAGACAAGCTAGGAGATTAGTCATGTTTATTTACCTATGAATCTCCTTGTAATTTTTCTTTACAAATCATCTGAACAAACTTGTAATATGTAATCAGTTCAATATCTATAAAATTGCAAGTTTTAATCCAACAGACTATTTCTATCTCAGAAATTTTTGAGGATCAAAACTTTAGTTTAGGTACAGGTACTTAGCTGAAGTTTTGTCATCATCAAAAAGGGGGAAATTGTTGGATGAAGATGAAGATAAAAGAAGTCAGAAATTAAGGGAAGGTTTTGATGATTTCCAAAACATCATAATCAGCTAAGTATGGAAAGCTTAGTTCCCTTAGAAGAATTTTGAACAAGTAAAAGAAGACATCACAAGAGTTCAAAGTTCAAAGACTAGAAGACTAGTGATCTCTTGCTGAAACAGCAAACAGAAGGGTAGGTCATCAGCCGAGTCAAATCAGATTAGTTCAGTATTTGATCAGCAGAGTACCTATCAGAAGGGTTGCTTCGATCAGCAGAGTGGAAGAGATCATGAGATCAGTTCAACGGTAATAAATGCACTTGGTGTAATAAATGCTGGAAGAGAAGGGTAGTAATGGCAAATGATTGAAGATATTCTCGTATCAGCAGAGTGCATTTAATGCAGCATTTAATGCGATAGACAGAAAGGTACTGTACACTGTACAGATTGCTGCAGGGAGCCGTTTCAAAAGAGCTGAAGAATGGATTTGAAGACTTGATTTGCTTCAACGGTCATAAATTCAAATCCGAGTATAAATAGAGCAAAGTTCGAAGAGAGAGACACACAACAACAATCAGAGATTTCGATTTTGAAGCAGAAATTTTCTAAGTCTCAAAAGCTCGAACAGCTCACTCATCTGGTGGAAGTCATCTGTTGACAGAAACCCAGTTGAAGAAATCATAAAAACATTATCTGAGTGATTTTGTAATAGCTGAGTGTTGTGCGAAGTGAGAATCCATCTTTGTGAGTGATTCTACTTCAGTGGATAGGTCTTCTTTGTGATTTCCTATTGTGAGCTTACAGCCTTTTCATTTGTTGTCTTGGTGTAAGTTGAGAAATATTGTAATCTGTGTGATTATAGTATAACCCAGAATCTAAGTGATCTGGAAGAGTGGACTAAAGGATTTTTATCCATATAACCACTATAAAAATTCTTTGTGTTATCTTGCATTCGAGTTTTCTTGCATATTTAAAGTTTGCATATTTAAACACTTTGAATTATTTAAAAGATTTTAAAAGGAGTTTGTAAAACTGGGGATAAAATCTTTTAAGAACTTAGTCTACTTGTGAAAAACACTTTAAAACAATCCGCTGCAAGTATACTCTTTGAAAAACTGTTTTGCAGAAAAACAGCTAAGTATTTGTAAGAAGAGTGGTCACTCTGCTGTTCAAGTTCTGTTCACGATCAGCATAGTCATCTGTTCTTCATCAGCTTAGTCTGCTGACAGAACACTGAAAAGTTTTTAAGTTCAAAAATTTTAAGAGGTCTATTCACCCCCCCCCCTCTAGACCTCATCTGACCACTTGGGACCAACAGTTTCTGTATGTGAGTTAACCAAAACGAGAATATAGAGTAATTTATACTTTAACATATTTTCTTTTTATTTATAATTCTTTCAAAGATTTCTCGAAAAGTTTCTAACATACAACTGACCGAAGCATACGTAAAAAATAAAACTTTAATACATTGGGCTATAATGTTCTAGGATAAATTAAATAATCGAAATACAATTTCAGATGACACCAATATATTCACAATTAATCACACCGATTATTAATTTTCTAAAAGATCAATATTTTTTTTTGGGGGGGGGGAGGGAGTTTATGTAGTAATGCATTAAATAAAATGTATAATAAAAAAAAATCGAATTCTCTTGATTATTATTAAAAAGGAAATAAAATTAAAAAAATTAAGAAATAACAAATGTCAAAGAACAATTATTCAGAAAGAAAAACAAGCTAAAGGGACAATTGTCGACTGTTGAGAAAGAAAACGAAATTAAAAGAACAATTGTTGAGAAAAAAATAGATTAAAAGAATAATTGCTAATAAACAAAAAAATTATAAAACAAGTAAAAAAGCAACTAGCACTCCTAGAATTTGAACTCGGAACAATATTAATTAACATGTATACCAGAATCAATGAGCAAAAACAATTTTTATGTAAGCAAAAGTAATATAAATATATTTGAACAATACTTCTTAAAAAAGGCAAAAAAACCGAAAAAAATGCACCTAAGCACGGTTGAACCCTGGACCTCATCTGAAAGTCTGAATGCCCTCTCCACCGAGCAAATATTGTTATTATGATAATTGTACTACTAATAAATATATATTATATATCTGAGTGGGGGCTATAGACCCTACTTGCCCCTATGTAGGTCCGCCCTTGCCTTTGGGGATCGCAAGTCACTACCACTTGGCTCAATCACCTTGGGTATTCGATTTTAAATTAAGTTTGTAAAAAATTGTGATTAAGCTCAAATTTAAGAATCTAAAAAAAGACAGCTAAAAGTATATGGTGTTTGCAAATTATGCAAAAAAGCCCCCAAAAAATCACTTCTGTGTGTTTGCAAAAAAATCTGTTTTCTCCGATTTTGTAAAAATGTCTAAGTATAAGCTTAAAACACCTCATAACCAACTTCAACTTAATTTTTACTTTTTGGCTTTTTCTTAGAGAAGTGGAAGTAGAATTTATCTATGCATAGATAAATTCTACTCAAAGCTATGAATCTAAAAAAAAAAAAGGGTAAATTACGAATATCCCCCTCAGGTAAGGTCTAATTACAAAAATCACCCTCACGTATTGGGTATTACAAAAACCCCCCTCAGGTTTGTCACATTCTTACAATTAACCCCTTGCCCCTATAATGTTCCATTTTTGCCCTTAAGTGTTAGTTTTACTGTTTGTAATGTCTCATATATGTTAAAACTTGGGTGCTAATTATTATATCTTATAAATTAGAAAATAGATAATTATATATTTACTACAAAAATAATTGATAAAATTTATAATTGCCCATAATTTTTAATAAATATTGCAAAAAAATATTTATATATATTAGCAATTTAAATTGAAAAACATTAAATTAAATAGAATTTTAATAATTTATTTTATAAATATGAACAAATTGTTTACACATTAGTTGAATGAATTTATTTTATAAAATAGTATATTTAATAAACTAATATTTTTTTTATAAATAAGATATTTTAGTTTGTTAAAGTTTATATTGTATTATAAATTGAAATATTTATTGAAATTTATGGACAATTATAACTTATGTCAATTATTTTGGTGGTAAATATATGATTATTATTTTTATAATTTACAATATATAACAATTAACACCCAAATTTTAAAATGTATAATATATTTTAAACATTACAAATAACTTCCAAGGGTAAAATTGAAATATTTTAGGAGCAAGGGGTTAATTGTAAGAAGGTGACAAACCTGAGGGGGATTTTTGTAATACCCAATATGTGAGGGGGATTTTTGTAATTAGGCCATACCTGAAGGGGATATTCGTAATTTACCCAAAAAGTTGTAGAGAAGTAAAAGTATGTTGTGTTTGCAAATTATGCAAAAAAGCCCCCAAAAAATCAATTTTGTGTGTTTGCAAAAAGAACTTTTTTCTCCCATTTTGTAAAAATGTCAAAGTATAAGCTAAAAGCACCTCATAATCAACTTCAACTTAATTTGTACTTTTGACTTTTGAAACGAATGGGAAGAGAATAACTTGGGGGAGGGAAAATTAAAATTACCTTCTTTTAATTCTTACTATTAATCAGAAAATTGTGTTTTAATTACTTCTTAACAAAAATGAAAAAAGAAAATAATGGGCATATTTCCAAGTCTGTCCGGGAAGTGAAAACTTAATTATAGACAATATCGATATTCTAATCATTTCTTATGCAAATTATAAAGATTACAACAATTGAAATTCAAATACAATGATGCATTTCATGTTCTTGACACTTTGCATTTTGACTTAAAGGTTTTGGTACATTGCATTTTGAAAATACAACTTATTTGGCACTTTCCACCCTGGTATGTGAATTGATGGAAAAATTTATTGATAATTTTTTAATATTTTGGGTACTTTCCACCCTAAAATATTAGAGCTATCAATGTGTGGATTTCAATACGGATCGTCCAAATTCGGTCCGATTTATTAGAATAATTATCTAATTAGAGATTTAATGGACCTAACCTGATTACAAAGATCCATAATTCAAAACACATGGAGCGATATAGATTTAGGTCAGTCCGATCCGTTAAGGATCCGTTAAGTTTGAATTTCTGTTAGAAGAAGTTCTAATATGATATGTTCAATGCGCCTTAAAAAAGAGTGAAAATATATCGCAATGGATCAAAGTTTTATTTTCGATGTATATTACGGTTAGCTGAATATATGATACGAAAAATAATAATGTGCCAAAAAAAAAAAAAACTTAAATCGATGTTAAAATTACCAAAAAAAAACAAAACAAAACAAAAAAATTCAGAGTGACAACATTCTATATTTCTAGGGTGCAAATTGTCAAAATTTATATTTTCAGGGTGAAAAATGAAAAAAGTTTGAATGTGAGTATTCTACCGTTCCATTAGTAAAAAAATTCATCAAAACACACACTATGGTGCAAAATGTCAAATAAGTTGTATTTTCAAAGCACAACAATCAAACATAGAAAAATAAACTTTTTCGAGAGTATTTTTTTGGAAAATTATATTTACATTTTTGCGTAAGTACGTAGATACTTATTAGCATTTGTAGCAATATTCATACAAAATTACACCGTGGATGCATGTTTTTTTTTTTTTTTTGTCAAAAAATTTCTAATTTAAAAATTAATAGTTTATTGGGACACCCGGTCCCGTCCCAAAAACCCGAAATTTAATCGGGTACCCAAAACTCTCAGGACTTTGGTTGTTCTATCGGCTTTCGGGATTTGAATCTGAAATCTCGAAACCCGATATCCCGTCCCGAAAACACGTCTCGATCCCACCCCTAATCACAATTTAAATGATTCAGTCTTTTTACGATATTTTTTATGTTGTATGTTATGGTTAATTCATTTCGACGCAGGTCAGACAATAATCTCTCCCAACAGAAACTCGAACATGGGTTCGTCACATTATATGGAGATTAATATTAAGCGCAGTCAATCCGACCTTGAATCTGTGATACCTTTGTTATATATATATATATATATATATATATATATATATATATATATATATATATATATATATATATATATACCTATGCACCAAAAATTTATGTTGCTTCTGGGTTCTGGGATTGCCAAGAGATTCATTGAGGTTGTTTGTGACCAAAACAATTTAATTTTTGTGACCAGTTTGCAAACTTTTACCTGGGAGCCACATTGCATTGTTAAGGTTGAGTTTGACCGGGTGATTCAAGAAGCAATTTTAGAAGAATTAGTTTTAGTAGAATTGATTTTGGTAATAACTGATTATAATAAAAATTAATTATAGAATAATTATTTTTGTATAATAGCTTTTGCAAAAGTAACTTTTTAGTAACTTCTAAAATATGTTGATTTTTTGCTTCTCGATATTCCAAAAATTAATTATGATCTTGGTGGCCAAATACCATAAAAATCACGATTTAGCAGAAGTTATTTTTATACTCGGGGCCAAACACTTCAAAAATCACAATAAAAATCTATAAGTGATTTTAAGAGTTCCAATCGATGGGCCAAACTCACCCTAAGTTTGATTTCAATAAACATATACTCCGTAAATTTTAATGTTCGTATCATAAATCAATATTCATGTATGTATAAATATGTTTTACTCATTTTTTGTGTATCGATTAAATATTTACATACTAACAAATAATATAAGTATGTAACACACAACCTGCAATCCAACCGTACCCCATCCCAATCAGCCCCTTCTCGATCGGATCGAATTGACATCCGATTAAAATTTAGATGGAATTGAAAAGTTAAAGTGGAGTTGAAGTTGAGAGGAAGTGTTGGATCTAAATCGAATACATAAACATAATGATCATTAGATCTAATTCGATTTAATACCGAAAACCTTATTGCCTAACCATGTCGATTGTCAAGAGATTAAAAGTAGATCTGAAACTTTAATGCAGCGGAAACTTACCTTGATTCATGCCAGCAATCTTGATGTTATTGATGATTTAGTGATGATGGGTTTTATGATCTTCCACTTGATACACACCTTAGAACCTTAATACTCACGCAGAAGGGATTGCAGAGAATATGAGTTATGTAACTCTATATTTTGTTGTTGTGTTGTGTACAAGTGGGGATCATAACCCCTTATATATAATAACCTAGTAGGGTTAGTATATGTTTCATTATTTTCAATTCGGCCCTTCATCAAATTGAAAATTACAAACTGGTATCTACACTTTTATTCCATGATAAACTTAATACCCATAGTCCAAAAGTTATCATAATTAGACCACATAATTATGGACTTTACTTTATAATAGCAATACACACTAAATTAACATATTAGGCCCACATAACCATTGAAATTTTCCAACAATCTCCCACTTGGGCCACATATGTTATCATATAAATGTGTATATCCTTATGAGCTCAAAATTTGCTATTATTTCCTTAGGTATTCCAAACAATCTCGTCCATTGATTTAGTCGGCAAAGGACTAAAGGAGCTTTCGTCACAAATAGCGTAACTAAACCCATCAGTAATCACATATACCAACAAAACCAAATGACATAGATCTATCATGGAGCGTAGCATGAAAATTACATGTAATGTGATCTTAAACATGCCTATTTTCAACTGATCCTCCTTAATCTTTATTGAGATCAACTTTAACATAATTGTACATAGAGTAAAAAACTGTAAACCTTATTTCTGC
Source organism: Penstemon barbatus (assembly GCA_003313485.2). Taxonomy (NCBI): domain Eukaryota; kingdom Viridiplantae; phylum Streptophyta; class Magnoliopsida; order Lamiales; family Plantaginaceae; genus Penstemon; species Penstemon barbatus. The sequence continues at coordinate 30,146,585 of CM064881.1, forward strand.
AGAAATATCCAAATATACAAATGGATCCAAAATTAACGACATATAGAGCAGCTAAATCACTAACTCCCACCAAAACCTGATATCCTTATTTAATATTACACCCATAAGAGCAATATGCTCAGGAAGACCTTCAGGTTGTAATACTTTAATTTGCGGAACCGCAATCATGGAGTTTGTCCCAATATGCTCTATGAAAATCTGTCAACTATGTACTCTTTAGTTTACAACTAGGAACTTTGTGTCAATATGCATTGACTTTGATGAGCTCCTATTGTTTTCAGAATATAAGACTGCTAAGTTATTGTCACAATATATCTGTAGTGGTCTTTCTAACCGAATCATAATATGCAACCTAGTGACAAGATTCTGCAATCACAAAACTTGATTGGATGCCTCAACAAGCTACAACCTTTGATGCCAAGATGGAGGAAGCTATGAGTGTTTGTTCGGTACTCTTTAACTAGATAGCTTCTCCAACTAACAAAAACTGTCAGCATTATGTTGATCTCCTAATGTTTTGGCATCCACTAAAATCAGAAATCAGAATATCTTATGATCTCTAACTGGTCTGATTTCCGATATGTGAACATTTAGTCTTTAGTTCTTTGTAAATACTTTAAAATTCTACCGGTTGCTTTCCAATGATCCATCTTAAGATTTCTAAGTATCTGTCAAGCATCCCAACAATAAATGCTATGTCAGGACGTGTACAAATTTGAGCATACATCAGACTTCCAACTACTGAAGCGTAGGGAACCTTTTGCATTTCTTTAACTTCAAGCTCATTTTTAGGGCACTGATCGAGACTAAATTTGTCTCCTTTAGCGATAGGGGTATCTTCTAGTTTGCATGCATATCATGCACATTTTCTATATAGTTCTTTTGTGATAATCCAAGGATACCTCGAGTGTTGTCTCTATGTATCTGAATCCCTAATACAAAAGAATTTTTCCCCAAGATCTTTCATCTCAAATTTCTTTGATAGAAATTTCTTGGTTTCGTGCAACATATTTATATCATTAGTGGCAATTAGTATGTCATCAACATATAAAACCAAAAATACAAATTTACTCCCACTGAACTTTTGGTAAACACAATCTTCAACAGTGTTTGTCTCGAAACCGAATGAGACAATTACTTGATGAAATTTGCAGTACCATGGATAGGAAGCCTGCTTAAGTCCATAGATGGATTTTCTTAATTTGCAAACCATCTTCTTTGGGTCTCCAGACACAAAGTTTTCCGGTTGCACCATATAGATCGTTTCATCAATGTCACCATTTAGAAACGCCATCTTAATATCCATCTGATGTAATTCAAATGCACAACAGGAGCCATAATCGTCCTAAAAGAGTCTTTCGAAGATACCGGAGAGAAAGTTTCTTTATAGTCGATGCCTTCCTTTTGAGTAAAGCCTTTAGCTACAAGACGGGCTTTATATCTTTCTACATTACCTTGTGAATCCTTCTTGGTTTTAAATATCCATTTGCAACCAATTGGTTTCTTTCCTTCAGGTAATGGGACAAGATCCCAAACTTGATTGTCTTGCATAGACTTGTACTCATCGTTCATGGCTTCAATCCATTTGAGAGAATTAATATCTTGCATGGCTTGACGGAAGTTGATTGGATCATTTTCCGTCGATCCATTATGTTCCTCTTTTTCTTGGAGAAACACTATATAATCATCTGGTATAGGATTTCTTCTCTCTCTCGTGGATCTCCTTAAGGGTGGTTCTTCTTGAGGTTGTTGAGATTGAACTACAGGATCAATCATCTCAACTTCAGTTGGGGTTCGATCAACATTGTCTTGTTGAGGATTCAAATCTGCTTCTCGACTAAATGCAGGAATGAAAATCTGAACAGTATCAGAAGTAGTAGGAGGAGTCATAATTGATTCGTCCTCCGTAATTGATTCTTCTTCAAAGACAATGTCTCTAACCTTATTTCTCCCCCCAAACTCAACATCCTCAAAAAATATTGCGTTTCCCGTTTCAAAAATTGACCTTAATGTGGGATTGTAAAACTTAAAGCCCCTAGATCGTTCAGAGTATCCAATAAAGTAGCTGCTCACTGTTTTGGAGTCCAATTTTCCTTCTTTGGGCCTATAAGGCCTAGCTTCAGCAGGACATCCCCAAATGTGAAAATGCTTTAGACTAGGTTTGTGGCCTGTCCAAAGCTCATAAGGTGTTTTGGCGGCTGCTTTAGTTGGGACTCTATTCAGAATGTAAGCTGCTGTCTTTAGTGCTTCTCCCCAGAGTGATTCTGGCAAGGTAGAATGACTGATCATACTCCTTACCATGTCCTTAAGTGTTCTGTTTCGTCTTTCAGCTACACCATTCATGCTAGGTGACCCCGGCATGGTGTACTGTGGGACGATTCCACATTCCTCTAGGAATCTAGCGAATGGTCCTGCACGTTGTTCACCTGAACCATCGTATCTGCCGTAGTACTCACCACCACGATCAGACTTGACGGACTTAATTCTTTTGTTGAGTTGGTTCTCAACCTCAGCTTTAAAAGCTTTGAACATGTCCAGAGACTCTGATTTTTCATGAATGAGATACAGGTACCCAAAACGTGAGTAATCGTCTATGAATGATATGAAATATCGTTGGCCATTCCAAGAAGCCGAAGGGAATGGTCCACAAATATCTGTATGAATCAACTCTAAGACGTCTGAAGATCTATTGGCACCTAATCTTCTTTGTTTGGTCTGTTTTCCTTTAATACACTCGACACAAATATCAAAGTCCGAAAAATCGAGTGAATCTAGAATATTTTCTGACACAAGTCTCTCAATTCTAGACTTTGAGATGTGACCTAAACGCTTGTGCCATAATTTTGAAGAATTTTCTTTATTTAATTTGCGTTTAGTACCACGTGATTCCACATGCAGGGTTTCATTATAAGAAGTAATAGTATCAAGTAAGTATAGGTTATCATACATGCTTAATGAACCAGTTCCAATAATATTGGAATTTAAAGAAAGACTGAACTTACTGTTTCCAAAAGAACAATGATACCCAAATTTGTCCAATAAAGAAACAGAAACCAAGTTTCGTCTAAAAGACGGCACGACAAAAGTGTCTTTCAAATCCAAATAATGACCAGTTCCTAACAATAACCTAAAATGACCTATTGCTTCTACTTCTACCGATTTTCCATCGCCCACAAAGATGTGTCTTTCAACATCATTTGGCTTTCGGTAGCTTAGGCAACCATGCATAGAAACACTTATGTGGGTAGTAGCACCAGAATCTAACCACCAAGTGTTTATTGGTACTGAAGCTAAATTAACTTCAGAACAGACCAAATTAAAGAAAGAACCCTTAGCAGCATTATCTTCTGATTTTATTTTATTGCCCAAGTTATTCCCACTGAGCATGGAAATGCGATCATTATTCTCAAATAGTGAATTGGTAGATACAGTAATAGCAGACATTATAGCTGTTACAAAGAACGAATAATAATTTAGGCACATGTTCACAAATTGAATAATTATAGAATAATTATTCACTTTATAAAAGACATTAATTCAGATAATTATTAAATACATAGCAAGATACCTAGCACAACATTAATATCAAGTCTTTGGACAGTAATATTAATTGTAAGTGGTACTCTTGTTGTAGTGATCGAATGTTGAAAATAAATCCTGTCAAATAAAGAGTCTATCTTTGGATCGACTAATTACCCACATGGACACCTAATAATAATCACACATTCATCACCACAGGTGTATATGCAATTCGGCCAAACATTATCCTTCCTTTGGGCCGGTTTAATATTCGCATGAATTTGCATACACAAATTCATCTTAACATTCTCTATAAGCCAATCTACACAAGAGAGGTCACTTTGGCGACATGTTGCTTCAATTGGTTATATTGTATGTCAGACTCATGGAGTCACTATTATGTATCAAAATTATTTGAATGTTATTGCCTAATAAGACAATTTCCTTAAAATTATTTCAGCCAAACAGGCCCTTAAGAATAGTAAATTATGAATTTACTGTAAGCCAAACATGCCCATAGGAACATTAATTTCGGATTTGCAGGAGCCAAACAACCCCTAATTCTGGTAAGGTTTCGTCTTCTTTACCTAATTCTGAAATTGTCGGAAACGTTCCGACATTGATATTTATGCAGTTTGAAGCACGACAAGGACACAATAGCATAAGTATCATGATTTCTAACAACAAAATCAGAGAAATCAAGAAAGTATTTAATCGGTGCAAGAAAACCAAAAGTTCCTGCAATTGATTTCACTTTAGCGAGATCAGGCAGTGACATGGTGATTCAATTTCTATAATTCCCATTGTATTCACAGCCATGGAAGTGGTTTCCTTTGTTCCTTCATTAGTGGGGTTGACAGCGACGGCTTGGCAGCAGAGATGAATAAAGCCATAAACTCAATTTTCCTTTTCTTTAATTTCTTAATTACTGTATTATTTATTTACTTGAAAATAATAATAAATTATGTCAGAATTCCTCAATCCATAACGAGAAATCTAAACTAAAGTTTGATAATCCTAGTCAAGAAAATATATTTCTATTAGGCTTAACTTAGGTATCATGCAAAAAATCAATAAATCCATAAAACAACTTTAATTTCATAAACATAAAGCATGAAACTGAATCTTTATAAAACAAGATCAAGAAAGCAATAAACCCTAATTTGCATAATCAAGATCTACAAAGCATGAAATTCTAAAGTTTTTATAAACAAGATCAAGATAGCAAAAATCATAATATGCATAATCTAGATCTTTTAAACTTAAGAACCAAATTCATATTTTCATATATCATAAACATAAGTTTATGAAAATCTCAAGTAATCGAACATGGATGGCTCTGATACCACTTGTTGGATCTAAATCGAATACATAAACATAATGATCATTAGATCTAATTCGATTTAATACCGAAAACCTTATTGCCTAACCATGTCGATTGTCAAGAGATTAAAAGTAGATCTGAAACTTTAATGCAGCGGAAACTTACCTTGATTCATGCCAGCAATCTTGATGTTATTGATGATTTAGTGATGATGGGTTTTATGATCTTCCACTTGATACACACCTTAGAACCTTAATACTCACGCAGAAGGGATTGCAGAGAATATGAGTTATGTAACTCTATATTTTGTTGTTGTGTTGTGTACAAGTGGGGATCATAACCCCTTATATATAATAACCTAGTAGGGTTAGTATATGTTTCATTATTTTCAATTCGGCCCTTCATCAAATTGAAAATTACAAACTGGTATCTACACTTTTATTCCATGATAAACTTAATACCCATAGTCCAAAAGTTATCATAATTAGACCACATAATTATAGACTTTACTTTATAATAGCAATACACACTAAATTAACATATTAGGCCCACATAACCATTGAAATTTTCCAACAGGAAGAAGTTATAACTGTAGCTTTTGCCTAAGTCGCAAAATGAAATGACGGATGGAAGTAATTGATAAATTATTTATTAGCTCATAACAAATATATAAATGAGGGACAAATTCGATAATCAACCCTTTATTAATTTATGAATTATCAAATATATAATAAAATATTATTTTTAATAATCGGTTCAGTTGTATTGTAGTATAGGCCCTCTAAGTAATTTGGTACAATTTACGTAGATGAACAAACAAAATGGCCTGGCCATTAGGCATCTTCCTATATATAGACTAAAATGAGCAGAACAACTAGGAACTTAATAAATAAATAAATAAAAGAAAAACTAAGGCAACTGCAGTTTGGATTATTCATGTCTGTTAAGCATCAAAGTCCCTGCAACACAAGATAATTATCAAATGACAAGTTAACAATAATCAAAAGAAAAATAATAATTTTTCTCAAAAAAAATTAAAATCTAATTCAAGTTTTGATTACTCCTTTAAGTGCTTTATTTGATTTTAAATTAAGTTTGCAAAAAATTGTGATTAAGCTCAAAGTTAAGAATCTAAAAAAAAAGCTAAAAATTGTAGAGAAGTAAAAGTATGTGGTGTTTGCAAATTATGCAAAAAAGCCCACATAAAATCACTTTTGTGTGTTTGCAAAAAAACACTTTTTTCTCCTATTTTGTTAAAAATGTCAGTATAAGCTTAAAGCACCTCATAACCAACTTCAACTTAATTAGTACTTTTTGGCTTTTTTCATAGAGAAGTGAAAGTAGAATTTATCTGTGCAAAGTGCAAACACTACTTAGGTATTTATTGTATCCTAAAAATTGAAAAGTACTTATTTTAATTTCTTGCAAACACCACCTAAGAGTCTTCTATCCACCCGATACATATATGTTCTAAAATATTTTGAAGTGCAATCACTACTTCATTGTAGCAAATTTAGTAAAGTTATGATAAAAATGTAGCATCAGTAATTATTTTTGATGGGAGTATAAAATTTTCTTACAAGATAAATACATGTTTACAAGTTTTTAACAATTGGAGTATAAATTTGGAGTACATCATAATAAACTACATTAATATCTTAATTATAAAATTTTATTAATACTATAAAAGTAAAGACATATAAAAAATTAAATAATAGCAATAGAGCTATATATGGTAATAACAGTCCGCAAGGTTTGCAGGAACGCGTTGTTATGCAGGAATGGCTTTTCTGCAGCTTTAATCCTATGTACGTTCATTTCATTAATTAAATGGCACAATAGGATAACACAATTGAGATTTGATGTATAAATATAGACAGCAGGATTAGTGGAGCTCTATTTCTTCTCACAAGCCTCTCTCTTGCTGTAAAACAGAATTTCTCAATCTTCCAAGTGAAATACATCTGAAAATGTCCTATCTTGAGAAGGTAACTAAAATAGCTGATCGGGTTGCTGTAGTTGTGTGCTCCTACGCAGCAATGCGGGGCATATACAAGGATTTGAAGCAGGTGTATGTGGAGGTGAGAGAGGAGATGAAACAAAAGAGAGATGCTAAAGATGGAGGAGGTTCTGCAGCAGGGAAAGGGAAAGAAAAGTAGGTGTTGCTAGAAGATGCAAATTCTTAGTTCTTAGGATTTCTTATGTTAAATTGTGTTTATTAGAAGTTAATTTTCCTATCTTTGTTCCTTAATGTTCACTTGATTATTAATTTTGCTAGTAATCAAGTGAACATTAATGTAGTTGTTTATTAGAAAAGTAGGTGTTCACTTGATATCTCTGTTCCTTAATGTTTTGATTAGTAAATTTTGCTATCACTTGATTATTAATTTTGCTATCAGAGATACATTGGTTGTTTTACTTCTGTTGATGTTTGTCTATTCTCTCACAATTAGTAGAATAAAATTTGCATATATAGTTGCTGTGGTAGCTTTATTTTACGTGGGCAAATCCCTCGTATAGCAATTCCGATGATTCAGTTTTTTTTAACACTTGAAAGTGTAGAGCAGTGTCGAGATCTTGCAACGCTTTGTGTAGGTGGTCGCTTAGAATCTGTGGCGCGCACTGCTGGTGTTTTTTCGTATGCTATCGGCTAGTTCGGTTAATGCTTTTGAGTCTTTAATTGTATTGTATGCATCATCATATCATACACATAAAAATAGAAAAACCATGGAAAACCCGAACTAATGCTTAGCTTGCATACCTTCAATAGATGTGATGTTGCCAAGCCCTCAAGCTTAGAAACTGCAGTGGAATTATGGAGATCTTCAATTAGGAAAAATCAAAAGAGGAGACAGATTCCGCAGCCTATATATATATTGCAATTCTATAAAATCAGGAGACATATATATAAAATGTAGTTTTAATTTCATACCAATAAACTGTAGTCGCGATGAGTATATATAGCACGGAATACATGGACCGGTTTCTTGTGCAATAGACTCGATGAGAAAAGCAAGTGCTCCCGCTAACAATGCGCCAACCACTCTGTTTAACCCTTTGCGTAATGTTGCCCCTGTAATTAATTATTTGTCAAGATCAAGATCAAACAAACATTATTTTTGGAAATGCAAAGATATATACCCTTTTTATGCTTTGCTTAATTGGCAATAAGTAACTCCATCTGATTGTATTTTTTTCATCTTCCGACTCCGAGTGATTAGGCTATGTAGTTGAAGCCAAAATGTTCGATGAAATAAATGTTTATTTGTAAAAACTTTAGTTGTTAATCTTTGTACTTGAATTGCTGCAATGCTAAATTATTCATATGGAAATATATATGAGGATCAAAAAAATTATTGGGATTTATATTAAATCAGTCTTTAAAAATTACATACTTTTTTTTTTTCTTTTTCCACCAATTGGAAAACATATACTATAAGTTTTCACCTCACAACAATATTATATATATAGTCCTTGATCAGTCCCCTGCATGAGAAGGTAAATGATTCTCCAACGGTGCAGAGCTCCCCTTTCCCCTTTTTTCACAAGTAATATTAATCACCTGATCATCCCCTACAGTGAACTCCCTAAAGTTGGCCACTCTCCCCAGTTCTTCCACTTCCTCAATCACAAAATTGGATTTACAATGGTGTAAGCAATGTTGGAGATTAAGAGCATCCAATAATTTCCGATTATTGAGTCAACTGTGAATTTCAAGAACAATGGCAATGCTGCAACCAGACCCCAAAATGGCGATTCCGATCCAATAATAAATTCGAAACACATCGAGTGAATATATATTTATGTCGATCCGATCCGTTAAGGATCCGTTAAGTTTGAATTTCTGTTAGAAGAAGTTCGAATATAATATGCTTGTGATTAAACCACTAATTAAACCACTAATCCTATGCTTGTGATTCTTTTTGTACATGAACCTAATTGTGCCTAACTCATAAATTTAGTACACATATTCATTTCAAGCATGTATTTTTATATATTCACCATGTTATAGTGTAAAAAGTGAAACAAACAACTAGTAGCTTGTAGCCTATTTTCATCGGCAATTATGCTTGTGAGTTCAATAACTTTCTCCACATGTATCAAAATGATGTGAAATCGAATTATATGATTTTCTACCTCAAACTAGTTCCACTTAGTATTATGATTGAGTTTTGCGCTTACGAAACAATCTCAAATTAATGTTAAAACTTGCAACAACATCCAAGAGTAGTAAAAGTTTCCATATCCGGTCAAATCTGACCAAGATCCATTGGATTGAGAAAATATAAATTCGAGCACAACCAAACAAAATCCAAAAATCCAATCCAACATAAATATAACCGAATTTGAATGAGCCTGATCCGATCAAAATCTGACTTATTGACAGCCCTAACTGAAATCAGACATTAGGGGTAACTACAAATAAGAGTGTTCACATCTTCTTTATCATTTGATTCTTCTTATTATTATTTTAATGGCAACGTAGTTATACCTTTGCTCTATAATGTTTGATTATAGAGAAAAAATATTTGTTTGAACAGTTTTGTTGTCACCATTTTCTTATCAAATTTGGGAGAGATTATTTGGTCGTTCATTTATTTTACAATGATGATATGGTACAACAAATAAATAAAAGTTATTTAATTTTTTATTCCTTCTTTTGCATAGGTATCAACACATGCACCTACACGTTACGGTGTAAATAAAGGGCATGAATAAAAAGATTAATGAGGGAATAAAATTGGCTACTAAATTTGGGATGGGCTTTATGAAACTCGGTCCTAAGAGAATAAAATTGGTTACTAAATTGTAAATTTCTATCATTAAAGACTACATTTGAAGAAAAGAAAAAGGGAAAGGAATTATCCAAGTGTACGTATTTTCCTAACAAATTAGCCCAGGTAAAGAATTTGGACTAGCCCAAACTTGACTCGGATTACCAGCCCAACACAGTCCTACCAAAAAAATATATTATTGGGCCGGCAGAATTTCTTGAAATGTTAAATTAAATTTCCAAAGCGATGTGCACCGGCTCAAATAGTGAATTGAAATGGAATTTCCTTTTTTTTTTTTTTTTTTTTTGAAAAATAATAAAAAAAAGTTTAATTCTTTTATTGATTGATTAACAATTTATCATCTACTAAAACATCAATTCAAATTAAAATTCTAGCTGGTAGACTCAAACCAAAATTCTAATTCACCAATTTAGACACAACGTACATGTAACACAAATTATTTAATGTCAGTCATTTTCGTTCATGTAACTCCTCAGAGTTAATGAGAATTTACCCTAATGTAATATGCGTAATATTCAATTTGTCTCTTTATAAGTATGTAACACACAACCTGCAATCCTACCGTACCCCATCCCAATCCGCTCCTTCTCGATCGGACCGGATAGACATCCTATTAAAATTTAGATTGAATTGAAAAGTTAAAGTGGAGTTAAAGTTGAGAGGAAGAAGAAAGTTATAATTAAAGCTTTTACCTAAGTCGCAAAATGAAATGGCGGATGGAGGTAATTGATAAATTATTTATTAGCTCATAACAAATATATAAATGAGGGACAAATTCGATAATCAACCCTTTATTAATTTATGAATTATCAAATTTATAATCAAATATTATTTTTAATAATCGGTTCAGTTGTATTGTAGTATAGGCCCTATAAGTAATTTGGTACAATGTACGTAGTTGAACAAACGAAATGGCCGGCCCCTTAGGCATCTTCCTATATAAAGACTAAAATGAGCAGAACAACTAAATAAATAAATAAAAGAAAAACTAAGGCAACTGCAGTTTGGATTATAGCTAGCTTCGTACGCATTATTCATGTCTGTTAAGCATCAAAGTCCCTGCAACACAAGATAATTATCAAATCATGACAAGTTAACAATAATCAAAAGAAAAATAATAATTTTAAAAAAAAAATTAAAATCTAATTCAATTACAAAACGAGTACATTTAATGCTTGTGTTTTGATAACTCCTTTAAATGCTTTATTCGATTTTAAATTAAGTTTGCAAAAAAGCCCACAAAAAATCACTTTTGTGTGTTCGCAAAAAAACACTTTTTTCTCCTATTTTGTTAAAAATGTCAGTATAAGCTTAAAGTACCTCATAACCAACTTCAACTTAATTTGTACTTTTTGGCTTTTTCTTATAGAAGTGAAAGTAGAACTTATCTATGCAAAGTGCAAACACTAATTAAGTATTTATTGTATCCTAAAAGTTGAAAGTACTTATTTTAATTTTTGCAAACACCACCTAAGAGTTCTATCCACCCGATATAGGTAAACAACAAGAAAATTTTAAACAAAAAAATACATATATGTTCTAAAATATTTTGAAGTGCAATCACTACTTCATTGTAGCAAATTTAGTAAAGTTATGATAAAAATAAATTAGCAATCTTTTTCCGTAAGGTGTTTTGTAGCATCAATAATTGTTTTTGATGGAGTATAAAATTTCCTTACAAGATAAATACATATTTACAAGTTTTTAATAATTGGAGTATAAATTTGGAGAACATCATAATAAACTACATCAAAATCTTAATTATAAGTTTTTCTAGTTGTAATTCCTAATTAATTAGGGTTTAAAGTAGTTAAAAGAGGAGACAAACAAGACATACTATAAAATTTGGTTGCAAAGAATAGGAAAAACAGATTTTCTCACCTCTTGTATGCTTATCTCTTTTTTATTGAATCAATACTACAAAAGCAAAGACATTTGAAAAAATTAATAATGTTAAATATATATATATATATATATATATATATATATATATATATATATATATATATATATATATATATATATATATATATATATATATATATATATATATATATATATATGTTTTTTGACTTCAAATTTAGTGGACTATGATTCAACAACTTACTACACTCTGCTCCCAGCCCTAGCAATAACCACGATACAATAACCGGCAACATGAATTGCACCTAATTAAAAATTGACTGAGTTAGAAATTAAAAAATTAAAAAAAATAAATAAATAAAATAAAGAAAAGGAAAAACTTACCAAAGAATCTATCAAATTTGTCCTCTGACTTTAAAAGTCTCATACCTTGAAGAAGTATATATGTTCGATCCTCGTAATTACTACAAAAAAAATAATAAAAAACAAATTCACGGCATATTAAGAAAGCAATTTGTTGTATGCATTATTGTAGTAACTAAATAGGCAAATGTAGGCTTAAAAAAAAATTAATTACCTCTTAGACATATTCTTATAATTGTTAATGAAATAATATATGTCTTCTTGTTCATCTCTCTTTTTTCTCATGTCCTATCTATATATATTAGGATTAGAATAGAATTACTTGAGGAGGAAAAAATAAAGTTACCTTTTCATTCTCACTACTAATTAAGAATGTTTATTTTTAATTACTTATTAACAAAAATAAAAAAGGAAACAATTGGCGTATTCCTAGTCTGCCCGGGAAGTTGAAACCTAATTATAGACCGATATTCTAATATATTCTTATGCAAATTATAAAGATCACACCAATTGAAATTAGGATTGTCAATTGGGCATTGTGAATCGAGCTTTAAATAGCTCAAACTCAAATACCATCGGGCTTCATAGTTATAGGCTCAAACTCGGCTCATAAATTTTTTAATTGTTTCGGCTCAAACTCAGCTCATGTAACATTTCGGGCTTCGGATTTACATCGGGCTTATATCGGGTTTATTAGTACTAGAATATGTTACTCCATAAATAAAAGAATTACGCACTAATATGAATAAACCACTCTTACTTAATACACAAAAATATGTAAATTCCACACTTGTTCTTCATAATATTAAACATTAAATAACATTTAAAATTAAAGATCAAGTCACAGATGTTATAATATACTCATCAAAATCTATTTTTTCGTCAAATACCCATATTACATAAAAAGTAATCTCTTTTAATTGCCTTATATAATAAGCTCCTAAGCAAAAACTTGCATATAATAAGCTCCTATAAATAGAATTATTGTTATACATTTTTTTTTACTCCAGGTAAGTAGAGTTTTAGTTTTCCAAGAATTCCAAATTTTCATTTGGCTTGTACAATTGTATGTAATTGATTTTGATATTTGGTACTTTTTTTATATAAATAATTAGCAGTAGTATTCGGTCGGGTTTTATTCGGGCTGAGCCTTATTAGGCTCAAACTCGGCACATAAATTGATCGGGTTTAATATAATGGCTCAAAATCGGTCCGACTCACAATTATTCGGATTCAGGTCATATTTAATCGGGCGGAGCCATTGGGCTTCGAGTAGGTCTGACTCAATTGACAGTCCTAATTGAAATACAAGCAGAATGATATACTTCCAAATTATTTTTCAATTATGTTGAATCTTCTCTAAATTATTTTGAATTTTAACTTATTTTAAATAGTTAGTATGAGCCAAGAAATAGTTTTTGCCAAGGGTGGGCCCACATGAGGGCAAGTGGGATTTATAATGACATATTAGATTTCTTGTTGTTGGGTACCTCTTGGCATTGTGGTTTGTTAGATAAAGCATAGATTGAACTTGATGATTTAGTATGAACCTTGAGTGGAGCGGCTGCTACATTTTTTTGTTCTTCCTTTATTTATTTTTCTTAACAAATTTCCTTTTTCTTTTTTCTCGTTGCTCTTTTAATTCATTTATTTTTTCTTAATCATTGTTCATTATTTTTTGTTCTTAATAGTTTTTTAAAATAATTTTTTTTAATAACTATCAAGAAAATTCAATTTTTTCATAAATACGATTTCTTCTTCTTTTTTTATTTAATATATTACTATAAAGAAATTGACGTCCCCCTCCCATCAAAATATTGATCTAGCTCTGATTTCGAAAAGAAAAAATTGGCGTGGTCAATTATTGATGTAATTGGTGTCATTTTGATTTGTAATTAAGATAGTAGATGTTTTAGGTTCTTTTGGCGTCATAATGGGGTATCATATGTAATTAAAATTGGCGTGGTCAAACCAAAATTCTAATTCACCAATTTTGACACAACGTACATGTAACACAAATTGTTTATTTGATGTCAATCCTTTTCGTTCATATAACTCCTCAGAGTTAATGAGAATTTACCCTAATGTAATATGCGTAATATTCAATTTGTCTCTTTATAGTTTAAAAAATATATTTTATTCTTTATAATCTAATAAAAGTTTCACACTGTTTCCGTAATATTTTTAAACTTTAAAAAGTAATGAATTAACAAAATTACTTCTCTGATTTGTAGCACTTTACCCCATGTATTATAATAAATTTGACAATTTTTCCTTGTTTTATGGGAAATGCGACAGTTTACCAACCCCCACCCCTTTGCGCCTCCATGTTATAATAGATGTTGTTTTTTACCCTATATGTTAATAAGAACTATTCATGCTCACTCATACTTTTGAAGAGATAGACTCTCTTGTTGAAAGAGATAACCGCTCCTTAAAATTTTCATAGGGGGTAAAATATATTTCAAATTACAGGGACATAAATGGAACTGGCAAATTGATATCAACACTTATTTCTCACAAACAATGTTATTATAATCGCACCGGCCAATCCGGCCTGAATAACTGCGAACTAACGACCTGTTTGGTTCGAACACACCTCTAAAATCGAAGACTTAAAAAACCAGTGTGAACCGCTCATAACCGACCCATAATTGGAGAAATGGTTGATTGGTTTGGCCCATAGTTCATATTTTTCTTCATGTTAAAAATATTCTAATAAAATTTCTAGAGGGATGAATTTGGAATATCTGACCTCTTGGATTAAGGCATCATAGTCATTTTTGTTGATTTTTTAGACTACAAAATTTTAAATTATAGAATTTTTGTAACCTAATTTATCTATGGACTAGTTTATAATAATTAACTTCAAACTAACATCGTTAACTTTATGAAAATAAAAGTTTTTAGTTTTAGGATGCAAATTTTCATCAGTTTTTTCTCTTTGAACATTTACAGTTGAAAAAAACAATCACATCAATATATTTTACAAATTATTAATCTCTTAGTTTATTGTGTTTTCAACTTACAAAAATTTATATATATCGGGGTGGGTTTCGGGTATTGATCCCCGCCCAATCGGGGAATCCGGTCCTGATTACACACACACACACACATATATATAATCAACCATGGTCCCGAGGCGGCTTGGAAAGTTGTAATAAACTAAAAAAATAATTAATAGTTTATTGGGACATCCGGTCCCGTCCCAAAAACCCGAAATTAAATCGGGTACACAAAACTCTTAGGACCTTGATTGTTCTATCGGCTTTCGGGATTTGAATCTGAAATCTCGAAACCCGATATCCTGTCCCGAAAACCCGTCTCGATCCCACCCCTAATCACAATTTAAATGATTAAGTCTTTTTACGATATTTTTTATGTTGTATGTTATGATTAAGTCTTTTTTGTGTATCGATTATATATTTACATACTAACAAATAATATAAATATGTAACACACAACCTGCAATCCAATCGTACCCCATACCAATCCGCTCCTTCTCGATCGGACCGGATTGACATCCGATTAAAATTTAGATGGAATTGATAAGTTAAAGTGGAGTTAAAAATGAGAGGAAGAAGTTATATATATATATATATATATATATATATATATATATATATATATATATATATATATATATATATATATTTATACTTATAAGTGTCAACAATTTCTAATTAACGGTTGCTGCTTTTCTTTTTCATTTAATTTTATCCCATTTAATAAGAAAACGGCGCGGCTTTGCCTATTTTTTCTCGGTTTTGTGCTTCGATTCACTTTCTTTCCTCTTTAATTTTACTCTCCCCTATTTTCTTCGTCCGCGGCTTGTGGGCCCAAATTCCATCGTTTCCTTTGCAAATTTTATTCGTGAACAGTGGTAGCTTAAACTGTCTTCAATTCCTAATTCATCTTCGTCTCTCCACAAATCATACCACCATCACCAGTTACTCTTCAATGAAGAAGAGATCTCGTGAGAGCAAACCCTTTCACTCTGCGCTCGCATCCGCAACTGCTCCAGGCGTAATCAAATATTTGATCTCAATTCCTTCGTCAAATTCAATCATGGCTCGCATCTGAGACCCAAAAGCTCTCGGAATTCGACATCAATAAGCTATGGAAAGGACTCTTTTACTGTCTTTGGCACCAGGAGACACACAGTGGAAGCTGCTCAAATGGCGCCGAAAAAAGTTACCCGTAAATGTACCACAAGCGTGGCCTCTGGGAAATCAAAGCCAAAACGGCGGAAAATTCCCCCAGCACGACAAATCCGCCGCGGTCGCTCCCGTGGCAGAGAAGCCCCCGAAGTTTTATCCCGCTGATGACGTCAAAAAGTCGCTCTCAAACAAGCGCAAGCCCAAGCCTACCAAGCTCAGGTTTTTTATAATCTTATTTAGTATTAAAAAAATTGTGTTTATTTATTCATTGCATTTGTTTTATAGATTTTATTTTTGTGTTTTTAGGGCGAGTATTACTCCTGGTACAGTTTTGATTATATTGTCAGGGAGGTTTAAGGGGAAGAGAGTTGTCTTCTTCAAATAGCTGCTCCTTCTTACTGGTCAGTTATTTTTAATTTATTCCATTTATTTATTTGTTCTGCTCTGGTGTGTAAAGGGGTGCTTTTTGTATGATTTATATGGTTAGAATTTCTGTTTCATTTGCAAATTGAAGTACTATGGATAGTGAGCTTTGTTGGAGGTTGGCCATTTGATTCATTTGTTTGTGTTTTGTAAACTTAATATTGGTCACCTGAATGTCTAATAATTTTTAGTTAGTAACTTGGAGAATTTTGAGGCAATATTGATTGATGCTTGGGAGCGTGAATTTATGTGTCACATAGTTTTTATTTCATAATCGTGTTTCTGCGACGATTCACTTTTCTGGGATGAGATGTATACCAATTCTTGTAGGAACCAAGTGATTATAGTTGTTGAACATAAAGTCCCTTTTTGTTGATGGTGTAGTTGAGTCATCCTACTTGGTTGACTCCCACTTCTCCAAACAGGGAGTTCTCATATCCTATTGCCTTCTGGAGCTGGTTGCTGCTGTTACCTCTTGGGATAAGCCATGAGAAATACATATTAATTAAAATATCAATTCCTCTCCATTAGTGATGTAGCTTTATCAATTTGCATATTCTTTCAAAACATTTCTGTGCTATAGCTAATGGTCATCTTTATAAGTTTGAAATGTGTTATATAGTTTGTGCTGCTGTTTATCATTTGTTAATTCTATTATTGTTGGTTAAACAAACTCTGCTCATAATTAATAGTAGTTGTTAACTCATTGCCTTGACTTGGACCCGATCATTCACACACAAAGAGTATTCCCCATTTGTATTTTTGCTTGCAGTTAATGGGATAAGCCCCCCTAACCCTCCCTCCCCCCCCCCCCCCCCCCCCCCCCCCCAACACACACACACACACGCGCCCACCAAGATTCATGCCTAATTGATTGGTTGAAGCTCTTTTAAAATTTGTGAACTTTTGGTGCAGGAAATTGTTATTGAGGACTATATTTTCTGTGAGCAAGAGAAATCCTCTATTATATATATTGTATTCTACATTGTTATTGATTGAGTTTAGGACCTATGACTACTTGTAGAATAGGATTTCTAGCATTTGAGTTTGGACCAATGACTTAATAGAACATTTTCTTGGAAATCACATCAAGTATTATTTTGAGTAAGAGTAATGGACGAGCTCTAACAAAATTTGCAACCTGGTAGAATAAAGTAATTTTTTTTGGTAATGGATGAGCTCTTACATATGATATGAACAATTTTGCAGATTAGGCGAGAAATAGCTGCAATGAAGTTGATTAAACATCCAAACGTTGTTCGCTTGTACGAGGTCACTCTCTCTCTCTCTCTCTCTCTCTGAGTTGGCCTCGTGTTTCTTAATCTCGTCTCTATTCAGGTAATGACATGCAAAACCAAGATATTTATCGTTTTGGAATTCGTCACTGGTGGAGAAATCTTTGACAAAATTGTAAGATCAGAGCTTTTTCTCCTCAAAACGTTATATTTTGCATTTCACTACATTACGGAAGCGTGTCATTCAAAAACATGATTCCACTGACATGTCTCGATATCAAGGCTATGTTTGTTTCTTGAATTTCAGTGAGGAAAATAATAAGGAAATTGAAAATGGGCGAAGAATGAAGATCAATGTTCTATGATTTGATGCAAGAAAAACATTTTCTTTAGCATTTTACTCGCTAAAATCCAAGAATCAAACATAAGCCTTACCTTTTAATTTTGGGGTGAAGCGAGAAAATACTTAGCAACTCATTAATGCCGTCGATTATTGTCATAGTCGAAGAGTCTTCCACAGAGATTTGAAGGTAGTTAACTCTACAATTTCACATTCAGTTTCACAGGCTAAACGTCTAGCTTATGCTTCGTTCCGTAAATTTTGTGATGCAGCCAGAGAACTTACTATTGGATGTTACTGGAAACCTCAATGTTTTCAAATTTGGGTTAAGTCTTCTGACCCAGCAAGTCAGGGTAAAAAACACTACCTAAGATTACTAATTTGGACGCTCATTTATTGGAATTATATTATAACTTCCGCGTGAAACTCCAATTTTGTGCAGGATGATGGTTTGCTTCATACGACATGTGGGACTCCAAACTATGTTGCTCCTGAGGTAAATGAATATTATTTTAATTTGTAAGTTTCTTATCATTTTTTATTTTGTTAGTGTGATTTATGAGATTAGAATAGGTCTTCAATGATCAAGGATACAATGGAGAAACTGCATACTTTTGGTCATGTGAAGTCACACTCTTTGTATTGCTTGCAGGTTACTTGCCTTGCGATGATCCTAATCTTATGAACCTATATTAAAAAGTGAGCCCTTTTCGCAATTTATTAGAATACAGATCGTCTCTTTTATCTTTTTGGTAGTTTCACTTCACCTGTTTTCTTGTAACATTATCTAGATATCGTCCGCAGAATTCACTTGTCCTCCTTGGCTTTCCTTTGCTGCCATGAAATTAATTGCTGGAATTCTTAATCAGAATCCTATGAGTGTAAGAGTAACAGAAGTACACTCGACATGCTTTAATTCATAATCTCTCGCTCTCTCTCTAACATTCTTCAACTTTTATTTTTCTCAGCGCATAACAATCGTGGAAATTTTGGAGGATGAGTGGTTCAAGAAATGTTACAACCCCCAGTGTTTGACGAGAAAGAATATGTAAATTTGGATGATGTGGAAGCTGTTTTTAAGGATTCTGAGGTGTGTTTGTCAAGCATATCTAAGCTACCAGCTTAAATAAAAAGTTTGCCATTTTATTCGAGCTAAATGAAAAAGTACCCTTGTTATTTTTATTATCAAAATCCCTAGTGTTCTTTCTTTATTAGCAGAAACCCCATTTGAAATTTCTTCATGAATCAATAGGGAGGTTATTGCCAAATTTTTAAAGAACAGTGGGGTATTGCCAATTTTCAAAGTTAACGGGGGTTTATTTCAATTTTTTAGGTGATAAGGGGTGTTTTTGCATTTTTTTGGGGGTAGAATTGTCATTTTTCCTGCTAAATATACACTCCTGCTTGAGAGGGTTTTTTTTGCTAAAAAAAGTAGCATATGGGGGATTTTTGGTAATAAAAATAACACAGGGCTGTTTTTGCTAATTAGGCAAAGCATAGGGTGTATTTTTGCATTTCACTCTTTTATTTGTGAAGATATCTTATGGAATTCTATATGACAGGAATAACATGTAATGGAGAAAAAGGAGGAGCATCCAACTGCAATGAAAGCCTTTGAATTAATTTCAATGTCGCGAGGTGTTAATCTTGGAAATTTATTTGATGCAGAACCGGTTAGAATTGTCTATTTGTCAACTTGTCCAACATTACTTATTTTGTTTTGACCTTTATTAATTAGCATTTTTTTTTTGCCTTGGCACTGGTGACAAGGGTTTAAGAGGGAAACAAGGTTTACATCCAGACGCCCCGCGAATGAGATAATTAATAAAAACAAACAAGCTGCAAAACCTCTTGGTTTTGATGTTCATAAGAAGAATTATAAGGTAATATTGAATTTTCCGAATATTTGTATGACGAATCTAATGTTGTAATAAAATTTGGGTTCTTTTTAGTGCATCGCATACTTGCTTTTATAATTTCTTTCTTGCACTTTCCAGATGAGACTCGAAAATTTAAAAGCTGGAAGGAAAGGCAATCTTGATATATCGGCTGAGGTTTGACAGCCCACACGTTTGTTATATTGAATTACATGCTCTAATGCTCTAACAAAGTATTTAACTTTAATTATGATGATTGTTAACAATTAATTAGGTACTTGAATTCAGGTTTTTCAAGTAGCCCCCTCTTTGCATATGGTTGAGGTTAGAAAAGCAAAGGGAGATACTTTAGAGTTCCACAAGGTACGTGAACTATATTTTATTTGTTTGAAAATATAACCATAAAGAAGTTCGTAAAATTGCTATTTGGGTATTAACTGTTTTTTTTTCCCTGGTGGTGTTTGTATGCAGTTTTATAAAAATCTTTTGACATCACTTAAGAACGTCGTTTGGAAAACCGAAGAGGAGATGCAAGAAATGAAGTAGAGATGTTTTGAAGCGTGATTGTGTTGGAATAATGAGTGCCTTCAGACTTAAGAATCTTTCTTCCCAGCATGTTATAATCGCAAACACTCATCTATACTGGTGAGCCCATTATTAGCAATTCATATCATTTTTTCATTTTTTTTAATGATTATAATCGGTACACATCGGAAACTGATGCGGCAGGGATCCAGAATGGGCTGATGTAAAAATTGCACAGGCTAAATATTTGCTTTCACGCCTAGCAGGATTTAAAGAGCTTGTAACTGACAAATTTGATTGCACGCCTTCAATTATTGTTACCGGTGATCTCAATTCCGTCCCCGGAGATCAGGTCAGTAGGGGTGTTACTTCTATTGGAAAAACTGCATTTTTAGTCCGACTGGACCATCATACTTTTGGTTGTACTTTATAAAATTGCACTTTTGGTCCCAATTTAGAAAATTATTTTTACACTTTTGCTTCAGCATCACCTAGATTCCATCCAATTTGGGACTAAAGAATGCAAAAATGCGAAAGTCCCGTGGGGCCATAAATGCTAAACAACGGCTACACTGCAGGACCAAAAAGGGAAAATTATTCTAATAAGTTTGGGACCGGAAGTGCATATTATTTGAAAAATATTGGGACAAAAAAGTGCAATTTTATTAAGTGCTGGACCAAAAGTGGAAATATTTGGAAAAAATTGGGACTATAATTACAAATTTATAGGGTACGGGAGGGTCCAGTCTTGTGGGACTATTGAAAATAGTTGTTTTGAACTTCTCTGGTCTTTCATTGCAGAAGGTGTACAATGGTCGGGAACCTGAAAATTCCTCCGAGGGTATTCGCCGTTTTCAGATTTCGAAAGATAATTTGCCTTCAGCTTTTAGACTAATGCGAGTAAAAGAATTGCCATAATGGGCAAACACAAATGCTGTTTCTGTAGGTGATGTAATTCAGGTAAGATTTCTGCTATTGTTTGATCTATATTAATGAAGCTTGTAGTATTATGTTAGGGGTACTTCCCTGTTTTGATATATATTTTTGTTTTGAACGTACTCAAGTCTTGTTTTGTAGGGGAATGTGAATGTAGCTATCCTATCAAATTACATGGTAGACATTGATTGGCTACTTTTTGGTGGGGTTATTGGCTCTTCTTTTAAGTTTGTAACCTGTGATGTTTGCTATGTTTTTGTGCACTGAATTGTTTCTTTTTTTTTTTTTTTTTTTTAATTTAGCATGTCCAATGCTTAAAAGAGTTCCTCATGTTATGGTCATACATGAAGAAGGTCATGGTACCCTTGAGTATATGAAGGTTGGCCAATATTTCATTTTAGAATCTTGATGGTGATGGTTCTTGCATGTGATTTAGTTTCATTTGCTGATTATTCTCAGAGAAGCAAGCCTTCTAATTGGATACTTCACAAGCCTCGATTGCCTATTTCATATGGAACACGCCATTCAAAGGCCTTGTTTCTTGTGTATCATTGTGGAGTGCGAGTCATTGTACATACATCAAACTTGATATACGTTGATTGGAATAACAAAAGCCAAGGTTTGTGGATGCAAGCTTTTCCATGGAAAGATCAGAATAGTACAATAGTGGATGTGGATTTGAGACTGATCTAATTGAAGGTACTGCTTTTTGCATTGCGCATAAAATAGCTATTTTTATATGTTTGAGTACTGAATAATTGTGGAGAGCTTTTTAACATCTATTTTTATGTTAATGAAGTAGCGAATATCTTAGAGATTTCCATTATGACTATATAATTTGTCGCTGAGGATGATTCTAAATGCCTGATTTGCTTTTACTTTGTTAATGAAAACTAATTTCGAAGTCCTTCATATGCATGTGCATGTTACCAAGTATTATGCTTACAGTTTCTGTGCTCTTCTGTTTTCTGTTTTCCTAACTCCTTCTCAATTCACTAAGTCTGTGTTTCTGATTTTCTGTAGTCCTATTTTCTTGCTAAGTTACGTTCTTATAACGATGTTTAGAGAAATTGATATTAGTCTCAAAAGGGATGTTTAAAAGTATTGAATTAAACTATCTAATTCTCCTTTTAATTTTTTGTTATTTGAAAAGTTATTAAGACCCTGTTACTTATGTCCTTATTGTGTATATGTGAAGTCATTCTTATGGGGAGTATGGGTCGATGCTTCATAGATGATTCCACAATCTTATTCCTCCTTTATACCGTGTTCACTATTTGACCAAATCATTAACTTGGTATGATAGTAAATATGACTCGAGATTATTTTCCTTCATAACTAATTTGTTTACTTGCAGTGGCCTGAATTTAATGTTCACTTACCAGCTATTGGTAGCTTCAATATAAATGCTTCTTTCTTCAAAAAGTTCGGTTACAGCAGTGCAACGGTAACTACGTAAATTCTGTTTGTTTTGTCATATAACTCATGCTTTGGTGTGTCATATAATGGTCCAAACAGCATCCACTAATGTGATGATATGCAAAAGTGGTAAATAAGCTGAAATTTATTGATACTTGATGAAGTTTATGCATCAAAAGTCAATTTATCATGATTATCTGAATTCTAAGATAAAACTTATAATGCCCAGTTAAGACTCATTGCATCTGTTCCTGGGTATCATTATAGGCATCAGTTTAAGGAAATGGGGACATATGAAGTTACGAAGTATTCTCGAGGAGTGTATCTTCGAGAAAGAGTTCGAGAAATCTCCTCTTATTTATCAGGTTACCTCTTCTTCTTGTTCTGGAAGCTCATATTTTTTCTTAGGATAAGCATCCAAACTGTGCAAATAATTTTTGAACTTTGACATGTAGATATTATTTTATATCAACTTGAAATCATAGTTTCTGTTTACTTCATGTTCTATTGTTGCTTTGCTACAGTTTTCTCCATTGGGTTCTTTGGATGAGAAGTGGATAGCTGAGTTAGCTTTTTCAATGTCAGCAGGAACGACAGAAAACAAAAAACCTTTGGGTTTAGGGAAGCCCTTGATTATTTGGCCGACTGTGGAAAATATCAGATGTTTCTTAGAGGTAAATGCAAATCATATTGTGTGATAAGTCAGTTGAAAACCAATTTGTCTTTATTTCTCTAACAGTTAATTGATTAAATACTAATTGTAAAAAAAAAAGTACTTAAACTTCAATACCACGAAAAAGTAATGATATTAGGTATGACTTAACAATATAATGTAGTTCACGTAAAGCTCGTTCAACTCAATTCTGTTAAAAACAAAGAAAATCAAACTAAACTTTAATAAAAATGATCTTCACTAAGAAAACATTTTCACATCTTGGAATATCCAGGCCCTCAAAACAGTATTTTTGGAACATCAAGGCTTTCAAAACAGACACAGCTCTTTTCGGCAATCCTCTTCGTGGCCTTTTTTTTCGTTCGGGAGTGGATGCAATCTATAAGACATTTACAGTGAGTAGCTGCTTTAATATAAGTACTGTTCTTGATCAACTTACTGGTAATGCTGTTTCTTGCAGTTCAATTGTTGATCCTAAAAGACAGCTTAGCAGTGGGAATATGAATATTGCTCCATTGCGACTTTCATATCTGCTTGAAGCTCCCTTAACTTTTCGTAACTCATTATTGATTACGTTAATTTCGTCTTCTTCAAGGTACTCTTCTTGGATTCTTCCAGCCTTTACTCTGGTAAATGAGTTTCCTAGGTTATTTTCTTTACTGCAATAACTTCCTTTAGGATAGCATTGTAGGTCTTCCATTGATGGCTGCCCTGTAAGAGAAATACAACATATAATCGTAAATAAAATAGTCGCATTTCTAACAATTTAAGATTTGGAATGAGTTGGATAATCAGCATGTTAAAAAAATTAATCAGGTCGATAAGAATGACTGTGTTCTAATCTGTTAGGCTTAGTTTAATTTGAAAATGCCCCTTACATGTAAAGAAAGGTACGTGTTAGAAACAAACAAAAAAAATTCCTCTCAAACATCTTAAGATTTTAAATAAATTTAAGTGTGAAATTATGTTTGACAGCATATACACAGGTAAAATAACACACTTACCAATGGAAAAATCCTTTTGTGCTTCATTTTTTTTCTGCAGGAACTTGCTAAGCATCAAACCTGATAGCTGTAGAAAAGACAAATAGGATTAAAAGAAAAAAGGGAACAAATTTCATTTCATCAAGTAAACAGTCCTTTGACTAAGCAAATGAGTAACATGATATGTCCACCAACTTAAAATGTGATAAACAAAGGTATGAAAAAGTTAGTGCTGTGCCTATAGTTGAATTATTACATGATGATATTGTGCTCTGCAATTTGATGCTAATGTCGGTAATGGGCAGCCTCATTCTTCACCTCCTAAATGCACGATTACTTGGGTGGGGATATTATTTCGGGATTATTAAATCAGTACACATCAAACCTAGGTGAAAGGGCTATAAATGTGTTTATTGAGGTGTCCATTGCTTCAGGTTGATATGCGTGAATTTTTTAATGCTCCAAAAGGAAAGCAGTCTTATTCTGTCAACGAAAGGTCTGATGCTGACCTGTCACAGTCCCCATTGGGTGCGAGGACGGTATGTCAGAAAGCTAAAAAAATGTGCGTACATATCTTTGAACGCTACATTGCTATATGAAAGGTTTATATTCATAACTAGAGATGAAATTGAAGAAAGTCTCTGGACAAATATGACTTCTATAAAGGTAGATTAACGGTACTCTTTAATATGCTCTTTATGTGGAACCAGTTGAACGTTTTGTTACTAGCAAGTAAGTAATTTGTGAACATTCTGCTGTTTCAAATTTGAAGGATCACTTAGTTCAGCTTCAAGATGCAGTAGGGGCTGACGTCACTTGTGAAGTAACTGAAAGAGAACATGAGCTGGAAGCTCAGCTCGTCGAGGCACGCAAGGAGCATAATTCAAGAGCAGGTATCAGATGGTTGCTTGCTTTGTAACTCCACGTGTTTTCTGTTGACATGGTTTGGTGAAAAATGGATAATTTTGATGACTTTGGCATGCTCCATTATTATTTTTCTGCATATTTGAAATTATATTAAAAGAAACACGAATAAAGTTGCCAGTAGAGTTTCTCTTCCTCCATTTTGCTAGTGGAGTCCTTTGGATGCAGTTCATTCTTTGGATGTCTGAAAAGGCTTCTTAACCATGTAAAACCTTTGCATCTAAGCTGTAGTAGTTGAATAGATAAAACTTTACCATCAATTTACCAACTATTGCATGGTTATGCCCTTAAAAGATGAAAGTACACCTGCCCCAAGCTCTCCAAGTTTTATCTAGTGTGATCAATTAGTTAGTGCTTCTTTTTAAATGTTATATAAAGTGTGAAAGATATCCACCGCAAACTTTACACAATTGCCATCCTTCAACCTCATATTTTTTCCGACTTTATAGGTCTTCATTGAAGTTCTTTTTCATACTGTGCTATTTCTTTCATCTTTTGACAATTCAAGTAAGAATTGTATATTCTGATGCAGGCTTCTATAATGTCTAAACATCTTGCTAAGTCTGATAGGCCAAGGTATTACATTCTTGACTAATCTTTTCCTCCAAACAGTTTATGGATAATTTATATATATATATATATATAAGCGCGAGAGATGGAGACAAAAGAGAAATTGATCAATGGAAATTTGTGCAGGAGATTGAGTGGCCAACTGAGTTGTGACATGGATTCAATATTGTCATCACCATAAGAGGTATTATTGATTGACTACAATTCTTTTGATGTTCTATATCTAAAAAATGACTGTAATATCGAGTTCTCTCCTCTTTCCAATTCCAGCTTTAACATGTGAACTGCATTATAAAACTTGCATTGCACTTATGTATTCTTATTTTTTTAGGGGCTGTAAATCACCAAATCCATATTGGCTGTAGCTTTACATGGCACTTGGGTCTGAGCCTCACACAGGTGGTCAAAAGATAATAAACGCTCTCCATTCCATAAACTCGCTCTTCTGCAGTATATCGATTTGGTTAGTACCTTGGTGCCCCTTGGTTGTTGTATTGTGCATATGCAATTCCTTTGTGTTCACATTGACATTACGGCTGAACTTGTATCTATATATTGTTACCCAAACAGTATTTTGTCTGTGTGGTACTAGAATACTGATTAATATTGTCTTCTTGTTGAATGGACTAATTGTGTTCCAATTCTATTGTTTTATTTCCCTTTTCGTTATTTTGGGGAGACACTCCTTGGGTGGTGTGATTAATTTTCTGGATTTTCTTCAATATTATTTATACCACATTAATTAACTCACAATTACAAGCTCGAATTTGTAACATTCAATTAATAAATATAATACCAGCGTAATGCAAGCTCGTGTAAACATGTAAACGAATACTTACCTATACGGTTATACTAATAATCTATTACAAAAAAAAAAAAGTATAAATCCATTTCACATTACACATAACGAAAATACACTAACATATATTAAAATACGAAATAAAAAACAATACAACCAATCCCTCATCTTAGAGAAGTAATTATGTTCCTAAAAAACAAAGCTTAAGAAAATATATATGATTTTTTTTTTTTTTGACAATGAATAATAAAATTACACTTTAAAATTTTCAATCAAAAATTAAACTCAAGAAACACCATTTCACGGGGTTCCAATCACCGCGCCTTGCGCGGTGTCCCCCAACCTAGTATATATATATATAGACTAAAATGTACGTAGTTGAACAAACAAAATAGCCGGCCCATTAGGCATCTTCCTATATATAGACTAAAATGAGCAGAACAACTAGGAACTTAATAAATAAATAAATAGAAGAAAAACTAAGGCAACTGCAGTTTGGATTATTCATATCTGTTAAGCATCAAAGTCCCTGCAACACAAGATAATTATCAAATGACAAGTTAACAATAATCAAAAGAAAAATAATAATTTTTTTCAAAAAAAATTAAAATCTAATTCAATTACAAACAAGTACATTTAATGCTTGTGTTTTGATAACTCCTTTAAGTGCTTTATTCGATTTTAAATTATGTTTGCAAAAAATTGTGATTAAGCTCAAAGTTAAGAATCTAAAAAAAAAGCTAAAAATTGTAGAGAAGTAAAAATATGTGGTGTTTGCAAATTATGGAAAAAAAGCCCACAAAAAACCACTTTTGTTTGTTTGCAAAACGAACTTTTTTCTCCTATATTGTTAAAAATGTCAGTATAAGCTTAAAGCACCTCATAACCAACTTTCACCTAATTTATACTTTTTGGCTTTTTCTTAGAGAAATGAAAGTAGAACTTATCTATGCAAAGTGCAAACACTACTTAAGTATTTATTGTATCCTAAAAATATTTTAATTTTTTGCAAAGTGAAAACACTACTTTTTTCTCCTATTTTGTTAAAAATATTTTAATTTTTTGTAAACACCACCTAATCTACACACCCGATATAGGTAGACAACAAGAAAATTTTAAAGAAAAAAATACATATATGTTCTAAAATATTTTGAAGTGCAATCACTACTTCATTGTAGCAAATTTAGTAAAGTTATGATAAAAATAAATTAGCAATCTTTTTTCCGTAAGGTGTTTTGTATCATTAATAATTGTTTTTGATGGAGTATAAAATTTCCTTACAAGATAAATACATATTTACAAGTTTTTAATAATTGGAGTATAAATTTGGAGAACATAATAAACTACATCAATATCTTAATTATAAGTTTTTCTAGTTTTAATTCTTAATTAATTAGGGTTTAAAGTAGTTAAAGGAGGAGACAAACAAGACATACTATAAAATTTGGTTGCAAAGAATAGGAAAAACAGATTTTCTCACCTCTTGTATGCTTATCTCTTTTTTATTGAATCAATACTACAAAAGCAAAGACATTTGAAAAAATTAATAATGTTAAATATATATGTTTTTTGACTTCAAATTTAGTGGACTATGATTCAACAAACTTACTACACTCTGCCCCCAACCCTAGCAGCAACCACGATACAATAACAGGTAACATAAAATGCACCTAATTAAAAATTGACCGAGTTAGAAATTACAAAATTAAAAAAATAAAGAAAAGGAAAGACTCACCAAATTTTAATTTTCCCAGAATTCCAAATTTCCATTTGGCTAGTACAATTGTATGTAATTGATTTGATATTTGGTACATTAATAATGTTGATATAAATATTTAGCAGTAGTATTCGGTCGGGCTTTATTCAGGCTGAGCCTTATTAGGCTCAAACTCGGCTCATAAATTGATCGGGTTTAATATAATGGCTCAAAATCGGCCCGACTCACAATTATTCGGGTTCGGGTCATATTTAATCGGGCGGAGCCATCGGGCTTCGGATAGGCCCGACTCAATTGACAGTCCTAATTGAAATACAAGTAGAATGATATACTTCCAAATTATTTTTCAATTCTGTGGAATCTTCTCCAAATTATTTTGAATTTTAACTTTTTTTAAATAGTTAGTATGAGCCAAGAAATAGTTTTTGCCAAGGGTGGGCCCACATGAGGGCAAGTGGGATTTATAATGGCATATTAGATTTCTTATTGTTGGGTACCTCTTGGCATTGTGGTTTGTTAGATGAAAGATAAAGCATAGCTTGAACTCGATGATTGAGTACAAACCTTGAGTGGAGCGGCTGCTACAATTTTTTGTTCTTTCTTTATTTATTTTTCTTAACAAATTTCCTTTTTCTTTTTTCTCGTTGCTCTTTTAATTCATTTATTTTTTCTTAATCATTGTTCATGTGTTAATATAAACTAAAATATAAACAAGTAAAGATTAGAGAGTAGAGCAGGGAGAAATTATGGGAAGAGTAGAGTTATTATAATGTAGCAAACTCAAGTTCGAATCTCTGTTAGAAGAAGTTCTAATATAATATGATCAATGCGCCTTAAAAAAGAGTGAAAATATATCGCAATGGATCAAAGTTTTATTTTCGATGTATATTACGGTTAGCTGAATATATGATACGAAAATATTTTGAAAAAAATTAGGAAAATTTATGAATTTTTTTTTACTAAATTTCAAAGCAAATATAGAGTTTCGAAAGTACACAATATTCTTGTTTAAATTGATTCAAAAATAGAAACTTTTCGATGTTTACAATGAATAAGATGAAAACCAACAGGTGATTGGTCTAGTGGAAGGGACTATTCAATACAAAGTAGCGGACTCAGGTTCGAATCTCTGTTGGGAGAGGTTCCCACTTTATGTGCCCGACGCGCCTCGAAAGGGATTAAACCCTTGGGAAACCAAAAAAAAAAAAAATAAGATGAAAACTTTGATCCATGGATATTCGCGATCAATTTCATGTCTTCATAAATTGGTCCAAACACTTCCGCAATCTTTCAAGTCATAAGGCCATGAGTCCGCGAAGCGCTGGCCGCCGCTCATTTTCGCGTGAGATTCACGCGCCCCTCTTTAAGTCAGGGGACGCCACTTGGCATTCCAGTTGGTTTTTAAGTGTTTTTAAATAAGTAAAAATATATATAATAAAATTAAATTTAACACCTAAATTAAATGTGTAGAATTGAATTATTTAATAAAAATAAACGTATGGAGATATTTTTTTTTGCATTTAATAAGTTCTAATTAATTGTTTTAATATAAAAAAGACATTCAAAAATCCAGAGTAGAATTAAATTTCATAATAACCCGAACTCCGATTTGGATACACGATATACCATTTTAATCTACTCACGGAGTAGAATCTAATTCCAAAAAGATTTGAATAAATTTTATATTTATTAAATTTATTTTAATTATAGATGAGAGTGAAATTAATTCCATTCAAGAATTATGCCACTGGGGACGACCAGGTAGAGCTCGGGATGGAGGCAGGGACAGCCCAGGACTCCGGAGGCCCGAGCCCTGTCCATTGGAGATGGCCAAACAATCTCCTTTGATAAGCTCGTTACTCAAGCCCATCTCAATACCAAATTCTATAGCCCGACCGTTTAGCATTTTTTCAGTAATCGAAAACTATACAATTCATTATTAAATTTTATTATTTTAAAGTACCAAAAATTGAACTCGGCCTAAAATTCAAATGCTTAGGTTCCTTACAAAATTATAAATATAAACAAAGGGTCTTTTGCACTTTGCACCCCCAAAACATGGAAAATAGACACTTTGTATCCCCGAAATTAGGATTTAGCATTTTGCACCATCGAAATATGAAAAATACAACACTTTGCATCCTCTTTTATTTTCAAGCAAAAATTCAAGGGCAAAATAAAATTAGCACTTAACACCCTCAAAACTTGAGAATTTCGTAATTTGTACCCCCAAAATAAAATTAGCACTTAACACCTTCTAATTAAGAACAAATCAGTAACTTCCACCCCCAATACACAAAAAATTAACAGTTTAAATAAGAAAGAAAAAAAAAAAGGAAAGTATATGGGGCTGGACATTTGCCCAGCCCAATTAAATAAATCAAAAAGAAAAAAAAAAAAAAAAAAAGAAAAGAAAGAAAGAAGAAGATCCCCAAAACCACCGTCCATATCCCTCTCCATTTTTACCCCTCTACTCATTGAACTTCAATTTTTTTATCCCTTCCATTCACCATCCCCTCCTCGAGATGTCCTAATGTTTTTCCAAATTATAACAAAACAAAGTGCATTGATTCTCATAAGTAAAAAAAATAAATATTAAGCATAAATATATTTGTGTCAGATATTCAATTGTTAATCTTAAATAGGTGGAATAGTGTTCTATAATCTGTCACATAAAAATATTGAAAACGAAGAAATATGGTTTAATTTTATTTTATTCAACGTTGTTTCTTAAGTCCTTTTTTCTTTTTCTTTTTTTTGGCTAATTAGGGTTTAAGATATGAATTTGGAGTTTGATAGACGACTATTTAATTACATAGAAAAAAGGACAAAGACAGATTTACTCGAAATTAGGGTTTAATTGAATATCTGTATGGGGATTATATCCAAATACAATTTTGAAATTAGGGTCATTGCATGATTATTGATTAGATGATGGAATCTTGAAATACTTATCTTGTTATGCGTTGATTTAGTTACGATTATGTTAGAGTTATCATGTGAATTACACTTTATGTATATGTGAAATTATTATCTTGTTTCAATTTTACTAAACTGTGTGTATATACAGCTCGGACCGAAGAGTGTAAATGATATAGATCATTTTCAGTTTGGTGTCTCCAGTAGGATTCAAATTTGAGTCTTGCATTTGGGGGTCGCAACTCGCAAGTCACTATACTTGACTCAACCACCTTGGATACAAAAGAGTTCATCAAGCACATTTGCACATACCCTATTTTTAACACCTAATATAAATTATTAGTTTGATCCTATCACCTATTTTTTCTTCATTCCCCAACATCCAATCTTCAATCCATATCAATATATAATAGCTGAATTTTTCAAATCAACTAATTATTATTTTAATATTTTATCATCTTACAAATATCCAATTGAGACCATTCTCTAAATTAATTTTCACAAACTAATTTTTTAGACCAAATCAAAATGGAACTCAACCAAACCTTTTCCATAATAGCTAGTAATTTCATTTTCCTAATTTATCTCATAACAATTTTGAAATATGTAAATACATTTGTATTTTTACTATTGTTTCTCTTACTCTAATGCCAGGACCTTTTTTTTTTTTTTTTTTGATAATTCCTAATGCGAGGATTTTAGTGTAGAACTTTTTGAACCTTCACATATTAATGGACAAGGCTTTAATGGAAATTGATCCTTGTAGAGGTGATCTAATCTAAAGCCATTTCGAAGATAAAACCAACATGTATGAACAAATTATTATCAATTCTAACAATGATTTCAGTTAACTGAAAACTAAATTATGCGGATTATTATGGATCAGTTTTCCTCTGGTTTCATCATATAGAAAAATCAAGCAAAACTCAATCTAACCCGTGTTTGGAAAAGACTCAAGTGAAAATCAATTCAAAATCAAATGAAACCCACTGTAACCGATCACTCACTTTTTCACATTTCAAACTCTACAAAGTCCATTATTTAACATAAACCATCTACTTTTTCCTTATCCATCTCTATGAAAATAATTAATTCAAAATCTACCACCTATGTTGCCCCCAAACTCTAATGTCCAAACTCAGTCTAAATAATTGTTGGAAAAATACAATATTACGTGGATTTAATATGTTAGCTAGTTTACTATGTATTGAGCCAATGGAATATAATCATTATGAAGGGCGATTGTAGCGTGATTATTGATGACATTAAGTTGGATACAATAGAGCTTAAATCGTTTAAAACTTTGTTACGTTTCAAGGAAGAAAATTATGACTAAAATTTTTGATTTAAATGATTTACCTGTTTTAGTTCACGTTATAGTAAATTATGATATGTAGGGTGTATGTGGATGGGTTTTGACTTGGCCTCGCGGGTTTCGCGAGACCGAACCAAAACACTTTCAAATGAGTTTTCGCCAAACCCATAAAATCTATTCAGAAACTCACACTCAAATTGATTTGCCACCTACCACCTACTTTTTTCTTCAAATCTCACTAAAAATGACATTGATTTGACACTTATCACCTACTTTTTTTCCTAAACCCCAACATCCAAACTCAATCTAAGTGGGGTTTCAACTTATTCAAACCACAAAATCAAAAGTCAAACCTATCCAAATGAAGTCTCAAATGTTCCATTGAAACCATCCAAACCAACTTTTTTAAACCCAGACCCGCAAAACCGAGTCAAAACCCATCCAAATAGACCCGTAAATCCTAATATTTTTCTAGGGAGAAAGAAAAGGGAACTTTATTTTTGGTGCAATAGGTATATTTCAACGGACTTTTAGTACATTTATAGAAAATTGGCAATGCATGGCACTAATTTGATCATTAGGAGAGTTTATAATATTACCACCTCAAGTTTAATTTGAATTATTTGATCAAGTAATTTCAATAATTTGTATTTTTAATGAACTCTTGAATTTATACATTAAACAAAAATTTAAGGATTTGTACAAAACTTGCGTTCTGTTGATTCAAGTATTTTTTGAGTATTTTATAAGTACTAGAAAAGTGCACGTACGTTGTACGTGTCTAGTTTTAATTTCATAGTTTTTTTTTTCCATAAAATAGTGTAAAATTTGTCATTTTTAATAAGATTTATTTTTATTAATTATTATTGGTTTATAAGAAAATGATGGCTTTGAATAGTTGTAATAAAATATATAATGATGACTAATTTAGTCATTATATTTAATAAAATTGGTTCTAAAATAGGATCATAAAAACATTATTTAGTGTATTCCATAATAGTAGTTTTCATGTCAAGTTTATCCGTTATTCACCAATGACACGTGTTTCATCCGTTTCTTCATAAATTTTATCGATATCACGAGCGTTTTTCTTACCAGTTTCACCACTTTTTTCACAAACTTCACCAATATTTACCAATTTCACCCGAAGTTTCATCGGTTCATATGTTTTCACTGTTTATTTTTTTTTATCTAGTTTTCGTCTTTTTATCCATTATACATTTTTCATTGTTTTTCCATTTTTTTCGATCTTGTTCCCAATTTAAATAATTTTCTTCCAATTTCACATTGTTTTTGTCCGATAAATTTTAGCTCGTTTTCACCTACTTCACTAATTTCACTTGCTATTCACCTAAATTTTTCATTGATTAAACATGTTTTCACCGATTTCAAGCTTTTTTGACTAATTTTATTCGTTTCTTTACATATTTCACCCATTGATCCTTATGTTCTCACTGTCTAAATTTTGCTTACCCGGTTTATTTTTTCAGCAATTTATCCCTTTTTTTAAATCGGATATAATAGTTTTCATTACTTTCTCATTTATGGTCGATTTCTTTGGTTTTTTTCTTCAGTTTAAACCAATTTTCCATCGATTTGTTAAACTCTTTTTTAACTGATTTCACTCGTTTTACCATCTAAACCGTTTTTATGTATTTTTCAATTTTTTTCACTAATTTCACATGCTATTCACCTGAATTTTTTATTGATTAACTATGTTATTACGTACCAACCTTACTTTTCGATCGATTTTATTGGCTTTCAATGATTTCATCATTTTTGTTAGAAATTTCATTCTTTTCATCGATTTCACATATTTTCACCAACTTTGCCTTTATTTTAATTGATTTTACCCGCTTTCATCCATTTTTCACAAATTTTACCCTTTTTTTTAATCGATTTCAAATGTATTTAAGATTTCACATTCAGTTTTTTCACTGGTCTTAAGGTGCACATATGTTGTACATGCCTATTTAATTTATGTGGTATTTTATTGTAAATCAGAGTAAAATTAATTTGATTATGCCATAAAATAGCACATATAGATTACTGTTATTCAATATATTAACTTTATCATGGGTATTTTCATCGATTTCTTTAGTCTTTTTCGGTTCAAACCATTTTGTAATGGTTTGACATTTTTTTTTGGTTGAACATTTTTCATTTTATTGATTTCATTTAATCTTACAAGTTTAACCAATTTTCATATGTTTTCACTGACTTTAACCTTTTTCACCTATTTTACCCAGTTTTCACATATTTCATCATTTTTATGTAATTTCGTCGTTTCACCGATGTCATTCATTTTTTTTGCGAATTTCATTTGAATTTCCATCGATTTCACATGCATTTGCCGAATTTTCAACTCAAATAAGTATACATCTTCAATTGCTTTTAAATATATCTCAAATTATTTAACTTATCTTATCATTTCAAAAATATTTCTTAACTGATCTAAGCCATTTCACTTATTATATTAATTAGTTTAATTCAATTTTCATTGATTCTTACTGGTTTTATATTTTTTTACTGATTTACTCTTTCTTAATCAATTATAACCTATTGTCCATAATTTTTCCTATTTTTCATCGATTTCTTTTGTCTTCTCCTATTAAAAAAGAAAAAAAAAACTACTGATTTAGTTCATACTGTTAAAGCTAGTGAATTTTTTTCTTCTAATTTTACTTATTTTTATCAGTTTAACTTATATTTCACACGGTATTTTTTAACAATTTCAATTTCACTTGAATTTTATTGATTTTCACATTATTTCACATATTTTAATAGTCTTTATTTTTTTTATGTGTTATAGGAGAACAATAATAAAATTGTAAAAGTGATTTAGGAGTTAATTTCTTAATTGTCGGAGTAAATAAAAGAAATAACTATAATAAGACTTCTTATCTAATTTGAATATACTTAGGGGTCGTTTGGTAGGGCCTAATAGGGGGTATTAGGTCATATTATATGAGTTAGTATAAGCTAATACAACGTTTGGTGGCATTGCTCTAATACCGGGTCAAATGGATTAAATCCTTACGACCCGGTATTAAGACTAGATTATAATCCACCCAGGCGTGGGTGGATTAGTTAATCCTGGTAAAAATGGATTAGGTAATTATCACTAATAACCTCAAATTTATATATTTCCTTTTTAACATATCATTAAATATCATAAATTCTTCTCAAATATCTGAAAATGGAAAAACATGATACATAAATAAATCACAAATTAAAATTTATATCAATTTAGAATTAACATGGAAGCATTCAATCAAATCTACCAAACATGATTTTAATATGACCTTCAATCAGGCTCCAATCTAATCCACTTTAATCCCATACACCCTACCAAACGGCCCCTTATGTTTTTCTTCCATATTCATGGTGTTTGGTTAGAATGCAAGGAAGTTACAATTTTTCTTAAAATATTTTCCTACCAAAGTTTTGATGAGAAAATTTAAGAAAAATTCATGTCTAATTATATTTTATTAATATATTTTACAACTTAAATAAGGGCATTTCTGTCTTTTACAAAAAAAAAACTTAAATTATTCACACTTTTAGTAGTAGGTAGTAGTATAGATAATACCATCTCATAATTACTATTCTTCTCTTTTTTGAGGAAATATCATAATTACTTTTAAAGTTACATATAAGTTTTTTTTTTTTTTTTTCCTCCAAGAGTTTAATCATTTTCGAGGTGTGTCGGGCACATAAAGTGGGAACCTCTCCCAACAGGAATTTGAATATAAGTCCGCTATTTTGTAG
Source organism: Penstemon barbatus (assembly GCA_003313485.2). Classification (NCBI taxonomy): domain Eukaryota; kingdom Viridiplantae; phylum Streptophyta; class Magnoliopsida; order Lamiales; family Plantaginaceae; genus Penstemon; species Penstemon barbatus. The sequence continues at coordinate 30,183,036 of CM064881.1, forward strand.
TAACTAGTCTCTTTCACTAGACTAATCACTAGTTGGTAAATCACATATAAGTTAACATAATGTATAAGCACGTAAAATTAGCGTTTGTTGTTGGTTAAACAGGTGTATTCTAAGTACTATATCCTTACCAATTATATCCTCTGATTATCACTAAGTAAATGCTTTTATTGCAACTTAAGTATGGAGTCTCCTAATTCCCATTTCATTGCACGATAGAGATGTTTATTTTGTCAACACGTTTAGTATTAATTTCATTAATTGAGAAGGGCGACATGTCAAAGCTGGCATTGCTCGTGTGGCCAGAAATGATACAACGTATAACAAGTCGGATCCGTGGGTAAAGTTGAGGCCCATTATTAAGAGATCACTGATTCAATTCCCCCAATAAGGTGGGTTTTAATACTATTACCACTGAGTAAATGGGATTGAGTTTCGGGTATCGGTTCTGTCCTGATTGGGTTTTTTCCATTTGGGATGGGACAAAATGGGCATATATATAAAATCAACCATGGTCCCGAGGCGGTGTGAAAGTTGTATTAAACTAAAAAAAATAATTAATAGTTTATTGGGACACACGGTCCCGTCTCAAAATCCCGAAATTAAATCGGGTACCCAAAACTCAGGACCTTGGTTGTTCTATCGGGTTTCGGGATTTGAATCTGAAATCTCGAAACCCGATATCCCGTCCCGAAAACCCGTCTCGATCCCACCCCTAATCACAATTTAAATGATTTAGTCTTTTTACGATATTTTTAATGTTGTATGTTATGGTTTCTCAATGATATGTGAACTTGACTTAATTAATTCATTTCGACGCAGGTCAGACAATAATCTCTCCCAACAAAAACTCGAACATGGGTTCGTCACATTATATGGAGATTAATATTAAGCGCAGTCAATCCGCCCCTGAATCTGTGATATCTTTGTTATATGAGTATATATATATGTACCTATGCACCATAAATTTATGTTGCTTTGGGTTCTGGGATTGGAAAGAGATTCATTGAGGTTGTTTGTGACCAAAACAATTTAATATTGTGACCAGTTTGCTAACTTTTACCTGGGAGCTACATTGCATTGTTAAAATGATGAGTTTGGCCTAGCGATACAAGAAGCAATTATAGAATAATTAGTTTTAGTACAATTGATTTTGGTAATAACTTATTATAATAAAAATTAATTATAGAATAATTATTTTTGTATAATAGCTTTGCAAAAGTAACTTTTTAGTAACTTTTAAAATATGTTGATTTTTTGCTTCTCGAGATTTCAAAATTAATTATGATCTTGGGGGCCAAATACCATAAAAATCACGATTAAGCAGAAGTTATTTTTATAATATGGGTCAAACACTTCAAAAATCACAACAAAAATCTATAAGTGATTTTAAGAGCTTCAATCGCTGGGTCAAACTCACCCTAAGTTTGATTTCAATAAACATATACTCCGTAACTTTTAATGTTGGTGTCATATAACAGTATTCATGTATGCATAAATATGTTTTACTCATTTTTTGTGTATCGATCAAATATTTACATACTATCAAATAATATAAGTATGTAACACACAACCTGCAATCCAACCGTACCACATCCCAATCCGCTCCTTCTCGATCGGATCGAATTGACATCCGATTAAAATTTAGATGGAATTGAAAAGCTAAAGTGGAGTTTAAGTTGAGAGGAAGAAGTTATAATTGTAGCTTTTACCTAAGTCGCAAAATGAAATGACGGATGAAGGTAACTGATAAATTATTTATTAGCTCATAACAAATATATAAATGAGGGACAAATTCGATAATCAACCCTTTATTAATTTATGAATTATCAAATTTATAATCAAATATTATTTTTAATAATCGGTTCAGTTGTATTGTTGTATAGGCCCTATAAGTAATTTGATACAATGTATGTAGTTGAACAAACGAAATGGCCGCCCCCTTAGGCCTCTTCCTATATATAGACTAAAATGAGCAGAACAACTAGGAACTTAATAAATAAATAAATAAATAAAAGAAAAACTAAGGCAAATGCAGTTTGGATTATAGCTAGCTTCGTACGCATTATTCATGTTTGTTAAGCATCAAAGTCCCTGCAACACAAGATAATTATCAAATGACAAGTTAACAATAATCAAAAGAAAAATAATAATTTAAAAAGAAAATTAAAATCTAATTCAATTACAAAACAAGTACATTTAATGCTTGTATTTTGATAACTCCTTTAAGTGCTTTATTCGATTTTAAATTAAGTTTGCAAAAAATTGAGATTAAGCTCAAAGTTAAGAATCTTAAAAAAAAGCTAAAAATTGTAGAGAAGTAAAAGTATGTGGTATTTGCAAATTATGCAAAAAAGCCCACAAAAAAATAACTTTTGTGTGTTTGCAAAACTAACTTTTTTCTCCTATTTTGTTAAAAATGTCAGTATAAACTTAAAGCACCTCATAACCAACTTCAACTTAATTTATACTTTTTGGCTTTTTCTTATAAAAGTGAAAGTAGAACTTATCTATGCAAAGTGCAAAAACTACTTAAGTATTTATTGTATCCTAAAAGTTGAAAAGTACTTATTTTAATTATTTGCAAACACCACCTAAGAGTTCTATCCACCCGATATAGGTAAACAACAAGAAAATTTTGAAGAAAAAAATAAATATATGTTCTGAAATATTTTGAAGTGCAATCACTACTTTATTGTAGCAAATTTAGTAAAGTTATGATAAAAATAAATTAGCAATCTTTTTCCGTAAGGTGTCTTGTAGCATCATTAAATATTTAAATAGAGTATAAAATTTTCTTACAAGATAACAGGTTTACAAGTTTTTAATAATTGGAGTATAAATTTGGAGAACATCATAAATAAACTACATTAACATCTTAATTATAAGATTTTCTAATTGTAATTTCTAATTAATTAGGGTTTAAAGTTGTTAAAAGAGGAGACAAACAAGACATAGTATAAAATTTGGTTGCAAAGAATAGGAAAGAGATTTTCTCACCTCTTGTATGCTTATATCTTTTTTATTGAATCAATACTACAAAAGCAAAGACATTTGAAAAAATTAATAATGTTAAATATATTTGCGTGTGTGACTTCAAATTTAGTGGACTATGTTTCAACAACTTACTACACTCTGCCCCCAACCCTAACAACAAACACGATACAATAACAGGTAACATAAAATGCACCTAATTAAAAATTGACTGAGTTAGAAATAAAAAAATAAAAAATAAAATAAAAAACAAATTCACGGCATATTAAGAAAGCAAGTTGTTGTATGCATTATCGTAGTAACTAAATAGGCAAATGTAGGCTTCAAAAAAAATTAATTACCTCTTAGACATATTCTTATAATTGTTAATGAAATTATATATGTCTTCTTGTTCATCTCTCTTTTTTCCCATGTCCTATCTATTTATATATTAGGATTAGAATAGAATTACTTGAGGACGAAAAAATAAAGTTACCTTTTCATTCTCACTATCAATTAAGAATGTTTATTTTTAATTACTTATTAACAAAAATGAAAAAGGAAACAATTGGCGTATTCCCTAGTCTGCCCGGGAAGTTGAAATTTTTAATTATAGACAATATCGATATTCTAATATATTCTTATGCAAATTATAAAGATCACACCAATTGAAATACAAGTAGAATGATATACTTCCAAATTATTTTTCAATTCTGTGGAATCTTCTTCAAATTATTTTAAATTTTAAAATTTTTTTTTAAATAGTTAGTATGAGCTAAGAAATAGTTCTCGCCTTGGGTACCTCTTGGCATTGTAGTTTGTTAGATGAAAGATAAAGCATAGCTTGAACTTGATGACTGAGTACGAACCTTGAGTGGAGTGGTTGCTATATTTTTTTTGTTCTTCCTTTATTTATTTTTCTTAACAAATTTTCATTTTCTTTTTTCTCGTTGCTCTTTTAATTCATTTATTTTTTCTTAATCATTGTTCTTTAATTTTTGTTCTTAATAATTTTTTAATATAATTTTTTTTTATAACTATCAAGAAAATTCAATTTTTTTATAAATACAGTTTCTTCTTATTTTTTATTTAATATATTACTACACAAATTTTCACCTCCCCCTTCCATCAAAATATTGATCTAGCTCTGATTTCGAAAAGAAAAAATTGACGTGGTCAATTATTAATGTAATTGGTGTCATTTTGATTTGCAATTAAGATAAGTAGATGTTTTAGGTTCTTTTGGCGTCATAATGGGATATCATATGTAATTAAAGTAACTTGTTCGGGTTAATTTTATCAAACTTCACCTCCTCTTTTGTATCTCCTCATATATTTCTCATGAATGGGATATAACTTTAAAGTTTGATTGTCTGAATGAATTTATTTTTTATTTCAATTTTTAAATATTGGTAAAATCTTAGGCTCTATTTGGAAGAGCTTTGGCTTAGTTTCGTGGGTCTTGGTTTAACAAAAAAAAAAAAAAGAAAAATTGGGTGATTTCGGCGAAATATTTGAAACCACATTTAATTTTTTTTTGGATGTTGAATTTTGTGATTTCGAAAACGTTGAAACTAGGGGTGCACATGGTTTTTAAAACCGTACCGGACCGTTCCGTCCCGTACCGAATGTTAGGTTTTTTTTTCTCAAAACCGAAGGTCTTGGTATGGATGAAAATCGTACCGAGTATTTTGGTATGGTTTTGGTTTTAGACTTCTCATACCGTAAAAAACCGTACCATACCGAAATTGAAAAGAAACATGAATTAACTATTCATTTTTTTATATTTACAACTAAATTTTATAAATTTATAATTCAAATATTATTGAATACTATATTATTTATAATTTATATTATAGTCCATCATAGTTTATAATTACGACATTGCTAGCGTTCAATTAAAAAGGTATGCTCTAATTTAACACAAATTAAATTTGTTATATGTTGAAAACTTAAAATGCAAAAATTCTAGACATCAAATACCAAATAGTAAGTTTTTTCACATAATAAAAACAATGATCAAATAATTAATCAATTAATTTTATTCAATTAGGTCGAACTATAGCGTCAAGTTTGTGAACATTTTCTTTTCCGATGCTTTATTTAATGAAAAAAAAAAGTTTGTAAGATATTATATTATTAATTTTTATATAATTGTCAACTATGTAATCAATTATATAAGAAAAATTGCACGAAAAAAGTTTGGTCGAAAAAACCGTAAAACCGTACCATACCGTACCGGAACAGCACAAAACCGAGTTTGTTAGTATGGTTCATAAAACTCTAGTTTGGTTTTGAGTTTTTAAAAACCGCACTAATTGTTACGGACAAATTTTGTAAAAAATACCGCAGAACCGTACCATGTGCACCCCTAACCCTCACCTTCTTCGTCCCTATACAATAAATAAAAAATTTTAGCTAACAAAAATATATACATGGGATTTGTCAAGGGGGAGAAGTATTTATAAAAAATCAACAAGAAATGCGAAAATCCTGCAGCTTGAGCTTCAAAGTGCACTCTTCTCCCTGGAAAAACGAAAAATGTTCAAAAATAAAAAAATCCAAATATTTGCTTCAACAAATTTCAAGGAACTATGAAGCGAAATGGGAGAACATACAAATCATAGGGGTCATTTAAGCAATTTAGCACGCAAAGTTATGAAGAAATTTACAACTCACCTGGGCTGTAGATGTAATAGGGCAGCAATGGAGTTCTTCTGGGCAATGGGCAGTGGTCGAGCAAGAAGAAGAGGAAAGGGAGAATTTTTAATGTTTTATGTTTTTTTGTCTAAATGTAATTTTGTAATTTAATGGAAGACCCAATGGCATTTTCGACTTGCAGCTGGTAATTTTGTAATTTCAGGGAAGATGAAGGGCAAAATGGACCAATAAAAATGCAATTGGGCCATTAAATTGTAATCAGAGGGTCTAAGTCCGAAATGTAATTGACTCAATTAGGGGTATGGCCCACATATCGGACCAAAAATGTCGGGGCAGCCCGAGATTTAATTAGCCCAACTGAACACCTGTAACTTAAAGGCTCAAATTAAAGCCAATTGAGGCCTAATCGGCCGAAGTGAACGCACCCTAAAAGCAAAGGCATATGAAAAAATAAATAATAGCATGGATAATAAAATGGGGCTTGATTTGGCAATATTACATTCCGTCCGCATAACTGAAGTTTTGCAGTAACGCGTAACACTCATCCCAGCTTTTTTGCAGTCTCATCTCTCTCCTATATATGTACCTCAATCTCATTAATTAGCTAGGAGCATATTCACTTGAAACCCACTTAGATTGGATTTGAATATTGGGGTTTGGTGGAAAAAATAGGTGGTATGTGTCAAATCAATGTCTTTGGAAAAAATAGGTTGTAGATGTTAAAATCAAAGATTTAAGTTTTAAAAGTTTGGATATGAGTTTCTGAATTGATTTGTAATGAGTTTTGTCAAACTTCGTTTGGAAGAGTTCTGACTCAATTTCGTGAGATCCGTGAGACCGGACCAGAACTCATCCACATCTATATCCTCAGCCTCCACTACACCAAATCCTGGATCAGCCCCTGACCGAAATGATAATCTCGAGTTAACTAGCTAGAATCATTTCGAAAAACAAAACTTAATTTACTGCCAAATCGAAGCAATTGGATGTCCAACTTGGGCCTATATGACCGATCAATAGAAATACTCCACCTTTGTCATATTCCATACATCACACTAGCTAGAATTCATATTCATGGAATATGATGCACTTTCAAGATGCCTTGGTGGTGAAATGGTAGACACGCGAGACTCAAAATCTCGTGCTAAAGAGCGTGGAGGTTCGAGTCCTCTTCAAGGCATAATATTGAGAATGCTCATTGAATGAGCAATTCAATAAGAGAGCTCGGATCGAATCGGTAAACCAGTATGTCGTCTCTCGGTGGATATGACATATATGCCCTGCTAAATAACAAATTGTAGAATCGAGTTCATAAATCATGTTAACATCAATGTCTACATATATTTGAATATTCTGGAATTATACAATAGACTAAACAACAGAACACATGTACCAAGCAACAAAGGCATTACTAACTTTCTAGTCCTACTACGTAAGCCTAATAGGCCGAGTTAAGCAATTGCACTACTCCATAAACAAACTATAAGGATTCAATTTGCATAAGAAAAATACAAATAGCAAACAAATTCAGTAGCTGAAATATCCCAAGTTTGAATTTGTGCACAAGAACTTTGCAGGTTGCACTACCTCGAAACCTTACCTTACCGGAGCAATCGGCAGTGGAGGAGGCGGTGGAAGTGGCAACGAATAGAACGAGTAAAGCGGCAGAGGTGAATAGACCAAGAGCAACTCACTTGAAAATTACCGAATCAAAAACTGAGAAATCTGAGAGTTTTATGTTTTTTCTTTTTTTTTTTGGAAAAATGCATATTTTGTCATCCAAATGTAACTCCAAACACACAATGGTCACTCAACTTCCTTAAATAGTATATATAGTCACTCAAATTACAATTAATAGCACTATTCATCACCTAGCTAGTTAACTATAGTGCTTGCAAGCATGCAACATGTCTAATAAAAAAGAACAAAATTGAGAAAAGGTGGGTGAATAAAATTTGATATATGCTGCACAATATCGACCTACATACCTGCAATTAAAAGAGAATTTAAGCTACTCGAAACACTTTCATTTTTCTAGCAGAGACATTAATACTCAAATTAATGTAAACACTTTCCACCAGAAAAAATTTAATGTAAACATGTACACACAAAAGTAAGATCATAAACTTAACCATGTTTATATCACAAATTTTTTTTTTTCTCTTTACAATAAATATGAAAACACGACTCTCAATTACATCAAATAACAAGTAAAAAATATCTAAAAATGAAGCCGAATTGTTACAAACTTTAGATAATAGGGCAATATAAAATAAAAAAATAATTAACAATTACCCAAGATTAAAACTTTTTTTCAAAGAATTATTTTTTATACAATTAATATAGAATTAATAAATTTTACTGTTTAGTGGAGTTTTTTGATAACGCGGAGCCAATTTTGTGGGTTTAATGCTTGTGCCTCTCGCGATGATACTCCGTTATTTGTCCGTCAAATGTCATAGAGCTAGTGATGAATGATGCTATTAATTATATATCTTGAGTGACTGTATATATTATTCGTGAAAATTATGTGTTTAGAGATAAACTTTGATGATTAAATATGTATATTTCCCTTTTTTGTGGGAATTGAATTTGATGGTCTGATTTGAAATGATATTGGTCTTATACGTTATTGTTTTGATGATAATACTGATTTTTCGTTTTATCAAAAAATTTGGGAATAGGAAAAAATGAAAACGGTACGAAACAAATCTAATCAAAACAAATCTAATTTAATCTAATCTAATCTAACTTACTATTATTTTAATGGAGTGACCTAAATTCTTTTTTCTCCTGTTAATATCTAAGATAATCTTTAAAATTTCAAATCAAACATTTTAAACCAAATAGGATGATCAAACGTAATTCAATAAAAACTATTAAACTTTTGGGAGATCAAAATGCAAATTAAACAAAATTGTACCATGTTTGTCGACTGTAGGAGGTGTATTGTTAGTTGCCCGTAACAAACAATTTGTCGAAGTAGGTATAACATCCCGAGAAATCTCTTGAAAATTGTCGAAAATATCTATTGACGAATATCATGTCTCTGGCATCTGACTTTCATCTCCCTATTTTTGTTTTCCGACCACGTTCTTTATCATAACTACTTTCATTACATTCCCGAAGACAATGATTACCCTTGGATGGGTCGACTTCTACCATCTAAAAGAACAATAAATGAGTTAGAGAACCGAATCATTAGACTACAACAAATATCAAAAAAATGGTAAGAAAATGCTCAATTCGAAATTAGAGCAATTATTTTGTCTTGAATTTAACAAACATATGGCATTCACTTCGAACATGGATACTTTATGCAAAGCAAATTAACTCAACTTTAAAGGTGAACACACATGACAAATAATATCAATACACGACATAAACTAAAAGTACGACATTAAGTAAGAAAGTAATTGAGATCAAATTGAAGTATATGATAAGTAAATATGAAACTTATACCAGCAAATCCGTTTATGGATTCTGCAACTTGCAAAATGCAGTTTTGCTCTGTGATTTGTAAGAGGTAGAGGGAAGTTACGAACGCAGTTTTAGGCAAAGAAATAATGGGGAGGTTTTTTTCGAACTACTCACGTTTTAGTTCTTGAATTAAAAAAAAAAAATTCAAAACTACCTTATGTTTGTTTATCCTATTTCAAATGGACATCCTATTTGAAAAGGGACTGGAATTGATTTTAGACTCTAGCCATGATCAAGTATGAGATAAATATTTGTTGACTTGAGTTCAATGGTTCTTAGAAATAGTGACGTAGCATTAGATGCTAGAAATGAAGAAATATTAAGAAAAAATAAAACTCCATGAACCTATTTATCTTGCAGCCTCTTAAAATGATCACGCATTATTGGGCTTAGATATTTGTGTTTCGTGCTTAAAATGCTTTTGGCCGCCAGTGTTTTGTAAAGATTGGTCCTTTATTTACAATGCAAAAGTTTGCACATTCTATCCAATATGCTCATCATTTTATATCACGTCTTATATTCAGAATATGCGTCAGTTAATGTTATCCATATTTGATGCAAATGTTTTATATGAAGAAATCATAATTTATCTGATTCTTAATGTTTCTTCAGAGTATAATGAAAGTGACAAACATGGCAAAAGAGGTTTTATCAACCAGCATAGTTAACAAATTCGATGTTTTGATTATTTTTTTTTTCACTTTTGTATAAGAAATTTTCAATTTGAATCATTGAACATCGATATATTCTTTTGACTTCAATATTTTATGCTTAAATAATCATTGTCGATGACATTTTTTATTTCAATAATTTATGACGTGGTCGACTATACATTTTTCACCTTTTATTAAGTTTGCAAAGTAAATATTAATTGTAATAGCTAATATTACTAATTTGTCATATAAACTATCTATAATAATATATTTGATATGATTCCGGGTTTAGGCTAGTATATATTAGAGCGTAGTGCAGGTTGAGAAGTTTTTTTCTTCATGGATTTCTAATATTTCTAGTTTTCTATTAGTTAGGAAATCTTAATTTTAAGTGATTATCTTAATCAGTTCTTTAATTTCTAGTACTCTCTCTCTAAAATGCTGTTCATACTTATATTAAAAAAATTGGTATTGTGTAATGATATGTACAATAAATCTTAATACCCCTTCAATTTTGAATAAACTAACCCTAAAGATTGACAAAAAAAATATGATAGAAGATTCATTTTATATTCACCTGATATTCATTTTTTTCATGCAACAAATTCTAGATATTCTAGTTGGTTAAAGATTTTAACCTTATCCTTTATTTATTTTCTAGCTTCAATTACGTGGCCATTAATACCTGCTTTAATTAAATTAATTTTATTTATTAATTTAATCAATAACATGATTAGGACCCGTTTCTGGGCCATATCTAACAATTGGGCCACTTATCAACTGACTGGGCCTTTGAATATTATGGCCTTTTTAATTAATTGAGGTATGCCAATTATCATTACTAGGCCCGTTTATTATTGCGGCCCATTTACTTCCTAACTCTGCTGATCATCGAGCCAATTATATCATTACTGGCCTAATAAACATTAAAAATATTTTGAGTATAAACACAACCGCAAAAAATAAAATAAAAACGAAGAACGCACAGGAAGGAGGAATTTTAAATATTTAAAAAATTGCCAAAAATTTAATGAAAATGAAATTAAATGGAAAACAAAATTTTATTCACTGTTCTAAACCTCCATCAACTCTTAAATTAGTTTAATATATTAGGATTGGAAGATTATAACATGGGTGCAAAGTTTCTATATTTCTATACCTCTATAAAATACCAAAAAAAAAAAAAAAAAGGGTTCAGAGTGACAATATTCTATATTTCTAGGATGCAAAGTGTCAAAATTTATATTTTCAGGGTGAAAAATGAAAAAAAGTTTGAATATGAGTATTCTACCGTTCCATTCGTAAAAAAATTCATCAAAATACACACTATGGTGCACAATATCAAATAAGTTGTATTTTCAAAGAACAACAATCAAACATAGAAAAACAAATTATTTCGAGAGTATTTTTTTGGAAAATTATATTTACATTTTTCCTTAAGTAGATACTTATTAGCATTTGTTGCGATATTCATACAAAATTATACCGTAGATACAAGTTTTATTTTTCCAAAAAATTTCTAATTTAGAAATTACCACACTAGACTAGATAACGAAAATTGATACGGCCCAATCATACTGAATACACACTCCTAAGATAATAGCGAGAGCATAATTATTCTACCTTCACATTTTTTTATCTATTAATTGATTCTCGGTATTTATTAATTAACCTGCATTAAGAAAACTAAGTAATCAAACATGTTCTGATAAACATAGTGAGAATTACTCCTAAAGATGGAAATTCGAATGTTCATAAATTATTCAAATTAGCAGGTTCAATATGGGTAACCTATTATGATTGTGGTTGCAAATACATAAGAAATCAACAGTAGAGAGCAAATATTTAGAGAGGAGCATATGTATTAACTTTCAAGTGCACTCTATAAATTGGAACTGTCCTTTATATTACATAAGCAAATAAATGAGTAGCAAATAAATGAGTGAATGACTAAATCAGCTATAAATGTAAATCCATATAAGCCGAAATATTAATTAAATTTAAGGCACCTAAAAATTTTTTTGCTTGTCACTTTCTCTCTTGATTAATAATACTATAAGGCTGCGTTCGGATTGGAAGATAAGGCCCAGATAAGGTAGCTACTATTTTTATTTATCTCAAATGGGCCGGTAGTACTTTGTTCGGATTGCAAGATAATAACCCGGGTTGCCCGTAACTATCTTCCGATTTTGTGGATCACCCCACCTAATTTGACAAATTATAATTGGATCTCCCAGGTCCAATTAATTTTATGCGGCCCATTAATTTATTTTTAACCCAAAATTGCCCCTGGACTTTCATCTTATTACGGCTGAACCTGTTAAAAATAAACAAAAGAAACAATTTTTTATTTTCCCCCCATTTCTTCTTCACTTTCGCGGCCAGAGACAAACAAATCATCCCTTCTTCAGCTGAATTTATTTTTGCTCGTAATAATTTTTTTCTTGCATACCCGTTCCATTTGCCACGGATTTACCTAATACTAAGCTTGATTTGCAGATTTCTCAGTTGTTGGAGCATATTTCGCGAAGGTTTGAAGAACCAGTCGAAGTGCTTCGAATTGAATCCCGGCCTTATCTGGTAAACTTTTGTCTTTCCCTCATGTTTATGCTTCAGCTAATATCTAATTTGAGGTTTGTAGTACGTGGGTGTAGGTGTACTTTTTGATTGAAATAAAAAAAAAAGTACATTTGAATATTGCTAGGTTTTATGTTTTTTTTTTTTAAAAAAGAACCCTTGTTTGGTGGATTTGTTGTTTATTACATTGATTGAAGATTGGTTTTTATTGTTGTTGTATGAACATAAGCTTTAACCGGAAAAGTTTGTCAAGTGTGGGTTTATGTATACATTTTGAATGAAATAAAAAACACCCCATTAGCTTGCTATATTTTTTGTGATACTATTTGTCAAGTGTGGGTGTACGTGGGTTTATGTTGGTTCATTTTCCTTGGTTGTAATATGTTGTTAAGATAATGCTTTGTTATATTGTTGAATGTTGTTACTTAGATTATGTTTATAGGTTGTTCATAGCATTCGTTGCGTGTCTTTCGTTATTAGAGCAGGCTTATGGTTTTGATTATACCCATAAGTTCGTAGGTTCAATGTTTTTTTCATTGTTCGGTTCATATAATTTGTTTTCGATTAAAAAAATTTAGGACCACGTTGCAAATGGATGAACGACGCAAACAGCTATTGTTAATTATGTTTCATCAATTCTTTTGGATGGGAGTTTATTTTTTTTGCTTTCGTGTGATTGCACATCATGCCCGGACTTTGAAAAAACCTATTCGTTATAGCCTAATCCGTAGAAGGCAGACGCAATCCGATTATTTAATCGAAATCACCAAGGAAAATAATGTTACCTGCCGAAATAACACACGTCTAACTATGAATGCATTTGAAACATTTTGTTGTTTGCTACATAATGCGGGTTGGTTGAGGGATACTAAATATGTTCCGGTTAGAGAACAAGTTGCAATGTTTCTGTCGGTCCTTGCTCACCAGAAGAAGATCCGAATTGTTGGAGGAGATTACAAATGGTCAGGTGACACCGTGAGCAAATGCTTCTATCGTATACTAAATTATTTGCTAACTTTGCATCCGATCTTACTATCCAAACCCAAACCAATTGCTCTTGATTGCGCGGATACAAGGTGGAATTGTTTTCCGGTGAGTATTAATCTTATTATCCCACGTAATGGTTTCTTTGATTTTCGCTCTATCTTAGTTATTATTCCATTTGCATTAGGGTTGCATTGGGGCATTGGACGGAACGTACGTGAATGTCCAAGTTCCGAACAGAGACAAACCACAATATAGATCGAGAAAGGGTGCAATTTCCACGAATGTCCTAGCTGTTGTTACGCTCCAAATACGAATGCGTAAACACGCAAGTATACGGTTGCTTTCAAGTAATAAAGTGGTAAAGGGTGTCGAACCCACGAGGAATCTAACGAATAATTATCAAGATCTATTCTAATATCTTACGCGAACTTATGTGATTAAAAGTAGTAAGTTTGTAGTTTGTTTGAACACATAAAAGTGAAATGAATAAAAACACAATACTTTGATTCGATTAGATAAAGGTTCCTAGATTTCCATGTCACTAGGAATGATCTGTCTCGAATGATTCACAAGTTGATGACTATACTTATATTTGTTGTTCAAGATTTCGTAATTTATTCATACATATCTTCCGATATCGTACGAACCTACCAAAGTAAACTAATCCAATTTATTTCTAAAAGGATTAAGCCTAAATGATGCTTTAGTTTCCAAACCTTATTAGAACATGAAGTGATCTAGGTATATTCCTATCCTAAAATCAAATCATAACCTAGTTTTATAATCTAATCTTTAATCAACTATATCTAGCAATTAAAGATCAATCCATTTCATCCTATGGTTGGCCTAACCACAAGTTGACAAAGGCTCAAACTAGATTAACAAACACTTGTAAGCATAGCTACAATCATAAACTCATCATTCAATCATAGATCAATCAAAGCTTCATGAAAACCTAGGAGTTAAATGCTTAGCTACTCATATTTATCAACAAAATATTCATTACATTCGACATATTCATAAGTACAAGATAAAGATAAATGTTAGAAATAAGCTTATGTAATGGAAGCCACTACAACTCTTCTCTCAAGCTTCTTTAGTCTTCCAACCAAAGCTCCAAGCAAGAACTCTTCTTCTTTTCAATGGAGGCAAGAGATATTTCTTTTCTTCAAGTGTGTCATGTAAGTTGTAAGAGTTGTGAATGAATTCCAACTTCTAACCTTATAACCTAGCAAACAATCACCCACTAATGCCTAAATTGCCCCAAAAACTATAGTAACTTAGGCCAAAATATCCCTAAAGGAAGTTTTAATAACAAGTGGGGAGAAGGGCTATATACAAAAAGGCCCTCAAAATACGCACGCGGCGAGGTTTGTGCCGTAAAGCTATCTGGCCTTTTCTGCCACCAGCTCGCCGCGGCGAGGTTTATGCCGTAGGCAAGCTGGCCTTTTCTGCCACCAGCTCGCCGCGGCGGCGAGGCAAGGTATGCCCAATTACTTGATTTCTTTGACTTTTAATTGTGTTAGGTCCTTCCCGCGGTCGATAGCGACTTACAATTCACGCAAGAAATGTTCCGGACGTGCTTCAATGCGTCAAATCCTGCAAATCACCGACAAACTAAGTAAAAACACGAAAAACGAACAAAGGCCTAACATAGGGCCTAGAGCACAAAAGACGCGACAAACACGCAAAGACACACGAAAACTCGGATCAAAACAAGATGTTTTGGGCTTAAAGAGATAGGTAATAACGACGTTTTCACGGCGTTATCAACACCCCCAAACTTAAACACTTGCTCGTCCTCGAGCAAAGAAAACAAAACAAGAACAAAACAAGCATGCTTGAGATCAAGTCACCAAAGCTTAACACTTTCGAATTATTCTCAAAACAAGCTCCACGTGTGTGTGTGATGGCTTTTGGCTAGATTCTATCTTAGGTGAATAATTCCCAATAGGTCAAAATCATCGGTTCTATTTGCATGAGCTTCTAATGTTTAACAAAGAATCCCTCCTAGCCGTAGATTGCAAACTTAACGTTCAAATCACTTCACGACACTAAGTTATAGGCAATTTAAGAGTGTTGTCCCTTTTCTTGAACTATTGACGATTTTAGTTCCTATCTCTTTTCTCACGATACTTATACTTTTCTTTTGATTTACAATAATAACATAGCACTTGGTGCTTTACAATGATATTACAATACAAAACTAGCACTAATTATGATGATAATTATTTGTGCTTCTAAACTTTTAACTTTTTGGGCTACTAGCACCATTCCAACGAGATAGAATAATTACAAAAATTGATTCATGAATTTCATCGTTTGAAGGCTTTGCCTTTCTTTTCTCTCATAGAAGTGCATACATTAGCTACTTCTCTACTCGTTTCTTTTAAGAGCTAGGTGTTCAAAGGTTTTTCAATCTTGAGAAGGGTTCACTCCCCCAAACTTAAGCCATTTTGTTCATTTTACACTTTGTTTTCAATCTAAAGTTTGGAGATAATCTAAGTTACGCAAAAGGAGTCCTAGATCCTATTATCGCTAAAGTTCGTTATCCACTTTAAATATAATCTTAGCCATTACCAATGTGCCTTTAACTTTGTAGAGCATGATTAGATAATAATAAGAATTTGAAAAAATTTTGGCGGGTCGACTTAGCATGTGACAAGCGACCTTACTCCCCCAAACTTACAATGCACAATGTCCCCATTGTGTGAATTGAGAATAAAGGAAGAAGGTACGACACGACAAAAAAAATGAGAGCACAACCAAAACACAAGCAAAACAAAACAAAACAAAACGAAATGATAAACGAGCTAGCACGGCTCTAAATAAGTTCAACAAGCAAATATTTTAAGTTGAAACAAGTAAACAAGCTAATATCTCTAAAGAGCGAAGTAGAAAAATAGTACAAGACGAAAAATAGAATAAAACATTGTAAGATCAATAGAAACCGACGGGACTGCGTAAATTTAAAACCAACGTCCCTTTTTGTATGCATCTCGTGGTTGCTCTCATCTTCAACGGTTTCGCGCATTGAGGGCACGCTCTTCTGCATCATCAAAATGTAGCTCGTCTCCTTGATCCGTCGGAGGCTGTGGAGGCAAATTGATACGCCTAGGAAAAGTAGTCTGGGGAACGGCATTGTACCGGTCGTCTCCGAGCAATGTATGGATCATAGCATCATCCCTATCTTTCATAGCATAAACATACCGAGCCAGCTGGTCTTGCCTGTCAATCATGGCATCTTGCTTTTCAATCATGGCATCTTGCTTGTTACTCATGGCTTGTACAAGATGAATCAATCTGCCAATATCATCTCTGGTACCTATCTGCGCCTGACTGCTTGGTTGCTCATCAACCTGTGCCTCTTCCTGTCCATCCCTACCCTCTTGATCCGATTGATCCTCTGGTTCTGCCTGACCTTCTGGTTCTGCCTGACTGTACGAGTAAGTTTTATTGTTGTAAGCACTCCTATAGTCTAACTTCAAAGTCCTGCAGATGGCTAATGTGTTGATCGGGCCCGACAACTTAATGACCTCACCAACCTCTTCAAAGTCAACCCCTGCATCTCTACACAATCCGTCTATGAGGTGCGGAAACACAAAACTCCTTGTGTTATAATTCTTCCTTGAAATGGTTTTCTCGAGCACCTCACGTATTACCCGACCTATGTTGAGTGAACGCCCCCGGTTGAGTGAATAAAGTAAGGGGATGCGATCCTCACCGTAGTTTGTGTTAAACGTGGCAGGACGGAGGTGAGAAAGCAAGACTAATGTCCAAGCTTTCGCTTCCTGAGTTAACCGGTTGTGTGCCACCTTCGGTAAACCACGAACTACTGTGCCTGGCAGAGTAATGAACTCTTTCATTTGATCCAAAGTATACCACCGGGTATCTTCAACATGCTCATCCCTTTGGTTAGCTGACCATTCGATCCCGTAATAAGCGTTGATAGTGTCCGGATCGAACCTGACCTTCGTACCCCTCACATATGTGATACTGTTTTCCCTAGTCCAACTGGCGTTTGCGTAGAACTCTCTAATAATATCGCCATCGAAGGCATCCCGAGATGGCCGTTTCAGGAATTCTGTCCAACCCCTTGCTTCAATTTGATCCTATAAATACGGAAATGCTTCCTTTTCGTAGTTAACAAACCTTTCCGTAACAAACGACCAATTTTTGGCCTTCTTATAAGCTTCCCACGCTGATTCGACACCGAACTTGTAGGTGTCGTATTCTGCCTCGACCACCTTTTTCTTTCCCTTCGGCTCCCTCTTCCTTTTCGGATGTTCACTTGAACTTGCGCCTTTTGATTTTTTCGTCATTATGCTTAAAAGTGTTCTTCCCTTACGACATTCGTGATCCATAGCTCATTCGCCCGACCTCGCTCGATTTGTGCTTGTCAATCTTCGATCTTTCACGTGTGCTCGTTTACCTACAACACAAAACGCAAAACGAAAACAAAAAAAACGAACACAAAAACAACACAAAACACAAAACACAAAATAATAGGCTCGGGTTGCCTCCCGAGAAACGCTTGTTTATAGTCATGAGCTTGACTTGGATACGGTATGATATCTTCACGATAGGACCACGGAAGTCCTATTCCTTTCAAATTCCCCGCCCCAATAGTGTTTGAGGCGCTGACCATTCACCTTGAATTTATTTCCGGTTGAGGGATCGGAAATCTCCACTGCTCCATAAGGGAATGCTTCAACAACTTGAAACGGTCCTGACCAACGAGACTTGAGTTTTCCGGGAAATAATCGAAGCATCGAATTAAAGAGTAGCACTTGTTGGCCTGGTTCGAACTTCCTTTCCACTATACGTCGATCGTGCCATTTTTTCATCTTTTCCTTATAGAGCTTGGCATTCTCATAAGCTTCCAAACGAAATTCATCAAGTTCATTCAGTTGGAACAATCGCTTTTCTCCGGCTAGACTTGCATCCATGTTTAGCTTCGTGACAGCCCAATAAGCCTTGTGTTCCAACTCTAACGGTAGATGGCAAGATTTTCCGAACACAAGCTTATAGGGAGACATCCCGATTGGTGTTTTGTACGCGGTACGATAAGCCCATAGAGCATCATCAAGTCTCAGCGACCAATCTTTTCTGTTAGGAGCTACCGTCTTTTCCAAAATACTTTTTATTTCACGGTTGGATATCTCGGCTTGCCCATTAGCCTGCGGGTGATAAGCAGTCGTCACCTTGTGCTTCACTCCATATTTCGCCAAAAGAACATCAAGTATGAAGGTTCCGAAGAATGAGCGGGAGTTTTTTAACATGAAACATTCGCAAGCACGGAATGTAATTGAGCGCAGTTTCGGTGTGGTGAAGAAAAAGTGGGCAATTCTACGGAGCAACGCATTCTACCCCTTGAAGACGCATAATCGAGTAATTATGGCTCTATTGTTGATTCAAAATTTCATACGGCAAACAATGTTGAACGACAAATCGTATTGGCAATCGGATGAAAGCGACTCGAGTGATGATGAGATTGAGAACAATGATGGAGATTACATTGGCTCGGTCGAACCGTCAGCTGCGTGGAATAATTTTTGCGACAACATGGCCTGCGATATGTTCAACAAATGGAATGAAGATCGGAATTGAATAATAATAAAGGGATTTGTTTGCTATTACCTATAATCAAATTTATGCCCTATTGCAGTTGTGTTATTTATGTATTTCATTTGGAATTATGTATTCTATTTGGACTTAGTAACTGTAGTAAGTTTTATGATTGTCGTGTCAATTTGCGTGTGATTCTCAAGTTGATTTTTTATGTGAAGTTTGTGAATTGTAAAGTTTTCATTCATTGTTGCATATAATTTTTTGGAAATAGGATTGGGATTGATTATGTTAATGACGCTGTTTACTTGTTGTGCGCAGATATAATATATTCTGCAATATGTCGTCAATCCCACGATTCGGTGAGGCTGCTCCGTCCGTAAGGAAGACTCAAGGTGTGCGTTGAACTTGGAATGAGCTGGAAGAACAAACACTAATTCACTGTCTAAAAGATCTAATTATTAATGCTTGGAAGTCCGATAATTCCTTTATAGCTGGTTATTTGCAAACTCTAGAGGTGGCCATAAATGCGAGAATTGCAAATTCGAAGATACAAGCTAAGCACATCAATTCCAAGTTGACGGCTTGGAAGAAAACGTATTACCAATTGCTTGGGATGCAAGGGACAAGCGGGTTTGGATGGAATGATTCCGGAAAACAAATTAGTGTAGATGATGACATATGGCAGCAATATGTCAAGGTAAAACAACTGGTGACCCCTTAAATATATGCAAATACCCCCTCCATAGTATATTTGCAAATATCCCCCTGCATTCTATTTATATGCAGAATACCCCCTGCATTCTATGTGCAAATACCGCCTTAATTAACCCTGTTATTTGTTGTAATTTCATTCTAGGCACATCCCGACGTTGCAAGCATGCTATACAAGACATATCATTACTTTGAGGACTGGGTGGAGATATTTGGCAAGGACCGAGCAACGGGTGATGACGCAGAAAGTTTCGAAGATATCGTCAAAGACATACATAAAAAAAGTGCAAACTTGGAAGAAGCAACCCCAGAGCTTAAGGAGCCGATGGGCAGCCCATTTGAGAGTCATGGAGGGTTCACATGTGTGGATTTGACGACCGATGCATCGGACTATGATGATGTTTTGTCCAATTCGGTTTCATATAATTCGGGTTTTGAACCAATTGAACCAAGGAAGGTTAAGGTGAAGCTAGAAAAAATAAATCAAAAGCGGAGAAGATCAAGGAGAAGAAAGAAGTGTCCAAGGACAGGAAGCGGAAAACACCCGACTCGAGTGGACCCGATGATGGAATCCCTAACATGAAGGAGTTTCTTGTTGCGGCCAAGGAAACGTGGGGAGACTTGACTTCGAAATTTGGGAAGGAGGAGAATACCTATGACGAGAAGGCGAAGAAGATAATAGCCGCATTGGAACTCATCGAGTCCCTTAGCGAAGAGAACCGAAACTACCTCTCATTCAAAATAATGGGCAATCCAATGCATACAAGCTTATTCTTGAACTCGAATGCACGAAACTGGGAGATACAAGCAAAAATGATGCTTGAGGGTAAGATGCCTTAACAAGTCTTTATTTTGTGTGCATATGCTGTGAACAATCCTTTTTGAATGACTTGGATTATGGTATTGGAGGGCTTTTTTGCATTATGAACCCTCGTTAACTGAATGTGGTTTTTGGTATGTAATTTCCTGGATTGCCTTTTGCATAACATTGAAAACTTTTCCATCTTTTGGTGTAGTTAGGTTAGAAACAGAGGACATGTCTTTTGTAATTAGCCTAACTGCTTGATTTGTACCTTAACACCTGGAAATATTTGGATTATTAACATTTGGAAATATTTAATTGCTTGATATTTGAGGTTATATATTTTTATCATCATCAATTTTCAACTAATTCACTGTCTTTGATTGTTGGTTCTTTAGTTGTATGGATTGATTTTATTAGACTAATTAGTTGTACAGGTTAATTTGTTCACTGCCATTTTGCATTTGCAATACTTGGGAATTTTTGCAATTAAAAACCCACATTTTTTACCTTGTGCATATAACCCCCAAACAATTACCGTGTGCATATACCCCCTGATTAGAATTGTTAGTTGCAAATACCCCCTGTCACAAATTGTATAATTTTACTTACCCCCTGTCGTAAGTTTTTTATATGACAAAAGCGCCCCTGATTTTCGAAAAATCCCAAAATACTAAATGTGCAAATAAGACGTTAAATATGAAAACATGATGGAGTACAATGCAAAAAGACTAAGACATTCTAGAGTACAATTCATTTAAAAGACTAACCACGAAGGAGTACAATGCAATTAAAAGACTTAAGAATAAAGCAACATCTTGCAATAAACATGAAGGTAAACTTTGCTAGTTCCCATCATCCGATTTGCTTGACGGGCCAACATGAGGCCAAAGACATTTGGCAACACACGTGGTCTTCGAACCCTCAACAATGTCATCATCGTTCAAACTGTTGTTGTAATTTGATAAGTCATTCCAAAACTGTTCATCAACACAAGGTGAGAACGTTTCTTGCGGCGGATTTATAGGCGGTGGAACCGGGGTTCCTGTGGAAGCATCTGGGCCATCGTCGAGTTCAAACCATTGAAGGTTGATGGGCGACTCCGGAGGAGGTGGAACAGGATATTCGGTCTCATCATAATCGAAAATTTCACACAAATCAATCCACTTTGGTGTTCCGTGTAGGGCGTATGCCTCATAAAATGGTTTTTCCAATTAAATATATTACACGTCGAAAAAATAACATTATATAATATAATGATGTTAAGCCGTCACAAAAATAAAAGTATAATCATGGAAAACTTGTACCGTGCACAAATGCCTTACAACCTCGAGACCATCATGACCAACAACGTTGTTATTACCAATTAAAGCATAACCGAAAATATTTCTCAAATACTTGAATGTGGCATGCCTATGCTTAACCGAAAATTTCACACAAATCAATCCACTTTGGTGTTCCATGTAGGGCGTATGCCTCATAAAATGGTTTTTCCTATTAAATATATTACACGTCAAAAAAATAGCATTATATAATATCAAGATGTTAAACCGTCACAAAAATAAAAGTATAATCATGGAAAACTTGTACCGTGCACAAATGCCTTACAACCTCGAGACCATCATGCCCAACAACGGTGGTATTACCAATTAAAGCATAACCGGAAATATTTCTCAAATACTTGAATGTGGCATGCCTACGCTTAAGTATCATAAATTTACCCGTTATTTTCTTCTTTGTGAATATTGTTCCAAAATATGCATTTAAATCATTCCGAGCAACATTAATAACATCAGAAAAGAGATGAATGAAAATAGCATTTTGGAAGTAAGCCTCGTTGGACAAAAATTCAATGAAATAATCATCTACTTCTTTGAACCAGTTTGCATCATAAAGAAACGTTGATTGGGGACGAGGGTTGAAGAGATCCATGTTGGGAAAATTGTGAGTAGGAGGACCAAAGATGAAAAAAAATGCCTACAATTTTTAGTATATGTTCATCAATACTCCCCTATTTATAATACTTCATTATTGGGTCCCAAAAAATATTAGACTAAGTCATGGGGGTCTAAAGTGTTAATATAGTCCCTATGTTTGCTTTTTGTTTTCCTTCTGTGAAAACTTCTCAAGTATGATTGATTAGATTTTATTCTTATGTACATTTTCTTCCAAAATATTTGTGTTAGATTTTGTTTGTAAGCTATACTATCACCTACTTCCATTTACTGCATTTTTGTCATAAGTAGGTGCACATATAAGGCCTTTGTACACGGCCATATTTCATGTAATGGCAGCTGTAGTACAAGTGTACCACTTTATTCTTTATGTCAAATTACTACTCTGTATTCTAGATTCTTAGCATGTGACAAATTTATAAGCCTTTTTTTTAATAAGTCCCTCCAGTTAATATAAAACCTTATAACACTAACCATAAAACCAAATTTCTTATAACACTTTAACCATTAAATCAAATTTCTTATAACACTTTAACCCTAAAACCAAATTTCTTACAACACTTTCACCATAAAATTAAATTCCTTATAACACTTTAACCATAAAACAACTAAACTTGAAACCTAACATCTTCCAGTCCTCAACAATATTACATCTAAATATAAATACTGAAATATTCATTAATATTTAAAAAGGCATATAAATATATGCATACATAATATTAGCCGCAGTACCCATGCACATAACAATAATAGCAAGTGCATGGCAAAACATCATAATTCAGAGCAAGTCCAGAACATAAACCATTAAAAACACAAACCTTAAAACAGCAACATTTAAAAACCATCAAAATCCTTGTCTTAATCAAACATTACATATAAACATCAAACATAACATATTATATAGAGTGCATAATCCAGTCAATCTCCCAAAGCCCAAGAGGCGAAAACATACCAACATCATCGTCATCACATTTCCCAGTTCCAGAACACTCCCCTGCCACATCCCCAGTTCCAGAACACACTCCATCCTCATCAAACTTAATAGGAGAAACCTTTTTCTCATCAACCAGGACCATTGCAAGCTCATCATCATCCGAATCTCGCAGGTCTATAGGAAACATAGGACTTCCAGTGAGGTCCTTTGGGAAGCTTCCAACTCGGTCATCTTCAAACAAATACTTCAAAAGCAAATGGTTCGGTTCACCATTCCTTCTAAAATCCCTGAAAACCTCTGGATCATCCTACAAACAAGGAAAACACGAGGTTAGACAAATATTCACTGAATATTAAAAAAAATGCAACCCTAAACATAAATGGAACTTAGTCCTTACATTAGCAGACATCACTTGCCAATATTTCTTGCATGTATTACACTTTCAAGTGAACGGGTAAAAAGAAACCCCAGGAATATCCATGAAATTATTAAAGTCCTCCAGCCTCTTACGCATTTTCTCAAGTTTCCATTTCATTGATTGCAGACTAAATCGACGATCAAAACGCTGTGTCACTTGACCTGCTACGCGTTAACAAGAAGCAGTAAGTTCTTGAAGATCTTTGAGGTTGTTAGTCTTGGACTCAAGGTGAAGCAAGTGTAAAAAGGTCCAGTTCTCTAAGTCAGTCCATCCATCCTTGAGCTTCATGTCATCCGAACGCATGCGTCTAGTCCTTGGCATTGTAGCAGCCCAACCTGTATAAACAGACATTTGCAAAGTGTAAATGATAATATTCCAAATAAAGGAAAGATCTATATATAATGAATATGAAAACCTAAACAGTAGGACAATTACTTCTGTCCTTGTCAACTGGAGATTGTGTGGATGTATGCTTGATTAATCCTTATGGATATATATACAAAAGAACATTTGAACTCCCACAATAAATGATTTTTTCAAGTGAGCTAGGTGTGCATTTATGTAATTGACATATTCAAAGAATTAGCAGTTCTTTTGTTTAGTATTTCAAGGTGCATTAATTAAGAGGGTAGTGTGTTCATAAAAAAAAAAAAAAAACTATTCAAATTCTAATTTCAAATTATAGAAAATATAATAGCATTCAATGTGTACTAATCTACAAGTCAACCACTTAAAAACAAATATGTGAGCGTTCAAATTGTGTCAACTAATTATCTGATACAAATCTAGTGAAATCAAAAGTATACAAAAATCCAACAAAGTTTAGCTGGGAATAGGAATGAACATATTAATGAGCATAAAAACCACAAGGATTATAAACAACATTCAAAATAATCATATCTAAATTAGTTTAACATATAAATATGTGAACAACAAGGACGAATGAAACAAATTGGAAAAAAAATTCCGTTCAGGGCAGAGATGCAAACATACATTACACAAACATTGAATTTGGTAATCCAGTTGATTTTTATATAAAACTTGCATTCTAAAATATAACTAACACCCATTCCATTGCCACAAATAAACCAATGTGCAAACTTGTTAAAAATATCTAAAAATGCAGAAGTAGTGAACATCAAACATCCCAAACAAATTTTCTAAGATACTATTTGGCACAAATGAATAATACACCTTACAATCAAATAGCCCATCTTCTTGATTATACCAAAATATGCAAGATGAGCAATGTTCAAACATCAAAAAACATGTTACATCCAAAATCATACAATCCATAATCATCCAATACTAAACATATGACAACAAATATGAAAGTGCATAAAGTATTCAAACTACTTAATCAACCAACACAGGAAGATAAACAGGGCACAGATCATCCAAAGCTTCTGCTTTAGACGCAATGCCTGATCATCCTCCTCAAGTTTCTTAACAGAATCAAGAAGCAACTTAATTTCAGAATTTAAATCAGCGACATCATGCTCCAGACATAAATGATAAATTTTTTGAATAGTCGGAGATAAATTCATCATTTAATATTTTCACGGGGAGGTGAAATGTTCTTTTTCAAATCACATGGAGATAAAAAATGTCGGGATACAATGTGAGTGTTTTATAGAAACATAGGGAGAAAATATGAACTTTTTAAAATCACAGAGGAATAAATTAAATATTAAGAATATAACAGGGTGTAAAATGCCATTAACTCTTATCTTTTGTAAAAAAGGAAAAAGTCCTATCTGAAGCTCCATATTAGGCTTTGCCTGATTGACTTTTTGACTAGTGGTTCCCGAGGGTGATCTCTTTTGTAGCCTAAAACCATAGCCTATTTTGATTCTCTGTAGCAAAAGCAAATAATATCTCCACATATTACACTACTTCCAATATTATGGGGATTCTTATATTTTGTATCTCATGTTAGTGATCAAAAGGAAGATAACATATTAAACATGTGTCTTCCTAGTACTGTACCCTTTCTTCACCTTTGGTTCCTATATATATGTATTGTAAGAACTCTTATTAGTTGCTTATATCTTCTACAAGAAACAGAAAAAAGCCATGGAAGGATGCAGCAAAACAAGCAAAGGTCCATCGCTAGTTCATCGGACCACCAAAAACGAGAGGGAGAAAATGAAGAGGTCTGTAGCGAAGAAAATATTTGCCTGTCTCAAGGCACGTGGAAATTTCAATCTTCCGAAACACCCCAATTCTATTGATGTCCTTAAGGCCCTTTGTGAGGAAGATATTTGGCAAGGACCGAGCAACGGGTGATGACGCAGAAACTTTCGAAGATATCGTCGAAGACATACATAAAAAAAGTGCAAACTTGGAAGAAGCAACCCCAAAGCTTAAGGAGCCGATGGGCAGCCCGTTTGAGAGTCATGGAGGGTTCACATGTGTGGATTTGACGACCGATGCATCGGACTACGTTGATGTTTTGTCCAATTCGGTTTCATATAATTCGGGTTTTGAACCAATTGAACCAAGGAATGTTAAGGTGAAGCTAGAAAAAAAATCAAAAGCGGAGAAGATCAAGGAGAAGAAAGAAGTGTCCAAGGACAGGAAGCGAAAACACCCGACTCGAGTGGACCCGATGATGGAATCCCTAACATGAAGGAGTTTCTTGTTGCTGCCAAGGAAACGTTGGGAGACTTGACTTCGAAATTTGGGAAGGAGGAGAATACCTATGACGAGAAGGCGAAGAAGATAATAGCCGCGTTGGAACTCATCGATTCCCTTAGCGAAGAGAACCGAAACTACCTCTCATTCAAAATAATGGGCAATCCAATGCATACAAGCTTATTCTTGAACTCGAATGCACGAAACCGGGAGATACAAGCAAAAATAATGCTTGAGGGTAAGATGCCTTAACAAGTATTTATTTTGTGCGCATATGCCGTGAACAATCCTTTTTTAATGACTTGGACTATGGTATTTGAGGGATTTTTTGCATTATGAACCCTCGTTAACTGAATGTGGTTTTTGGTATGTACTTTACTGGATTGCCTTTTGCATAACATTGAAAACAAATCGTATTAAATCATTTTTCCATCTTTTGGTGTAGTTAGGTTAGAAACAGAGGACATGTCGTTTGAAATTAGCCTAACTGCATGATTTGTACCCTCACACTTGGAAATATTTGGATTATTAATATTTGAAAATATTTAATTGCTTGATATTTGAGGTTATATATTTTTATCATCATCAATTTTCAACTAATTCACTGTCTTTGATTGTTGGTTCTTTAGTTGTATGGATTGATTTTATTAGACTAATTAGTTGTACAGGTTAATTTGTTCACTGCCATTTTGCATTTGCAATACTTGGGAATTTTTGCAATTAAAAACCCACATTTTTTCCCTTGTGCATAAAACCCCCAAACAATTACTGTGTGCATATACCCCCTGATTAGAATTGTTAGTTGCAAATACCCCCTGTCCAAATTGTATAATTTTACTTACCCCCTGTCGTAATTTTTTTTTATATGACAAAAGCGCCCCTGACTTTCTAAAAATCCCGAAATACTAGATGTGCAAATAAGACGTTAAATATGAAAACATGATGGAGTACAATGCAAAAAGCCTAAAACATTCTAGAGTACAATGCAATTAAAAGACTTAGGAATAAAGCAACCTCTTGCAATAAACATGAAGGTAAACTTTGCTAGTTCCCACCATCCGATTTGCTCGACGGGCCAACATGAGGCCAAAGACATTTGGCAACACCCGTGGTCTTCGAACCCTCAACAATGTCATCATCGTTCAAAGTGTTGTTGTAATTTGATAAGTCATTGCAAAATTGTTCATCAACACAAAGTGAGAACGTTTCTTGCGGCGGATTTATAGGCGGTGGAGCCGAGGTTCCTGTGGAAGCATCTGGGCCATCGTCGAGTTAAAACCACTGAAGGTTGATGGGCGACTCCGGAGGAGGTGGAACAGGATATTCGGTCTCATCATAACCGAAAATTTCACACAAATCAATCAACTTTGGTGTTCCGTGTAGGGCATTTGCCTCATAAAATGGTTTTTCCTATTAAATATATTACACGTCAAAAAAATAACATTATATAATATAATGATGTTAAACCGTCACAAAAATAAAAGTATAATCATGGAAAACTTGTACCGTGCACAAATGCCTTACAACCTCGAGACCATCATGCCCAACAACGTTGGTATTACCAATTAAAGCATAACCGGAAATATTTCTCAAATACTTGAATGTGGCATGCCTACGCTTAACCGAAAATTTCACACAAATCAATCCAATTTGGTGTTCCGTGTAGGGCGTATGCCTCATTAAATGGTTTTTCCAATTAAATATATTACACGTCAAAAAAATAACATTATATAATATAATGATGTTAAACTGTCACAAAAATAAAAGTATAATCATGGAAAACTTGTACCGTGCACAAATGCCGTAGAACCTCGAGACCATCATGCCCAACAACGTTGGTATTACCAATTAAAGCATAACCGGAAATATTTCTCAAATACTTGAATGTGGCATGCCTACGCTTAACCGAAAAGTTCACACAAATCAATCCACTTTGATGTTCCGTGTAGGGCGTATGCCTCATTAAATGGTTTTTCCTATTAAATATATTACACGTCAAAAAAATAACATTATATAATATAATGATGTTAAACCGTCACAAAAATAAAAGTATAATCATGGAAAACTTGTACCGTGCACAAATGCCTTACAACGTCGAGACCATCATGCCCAACAACGTTGGTATTACCAATTAAAGCATAACCGGAAATATTTCTCAAATACTTGAATGTGGCATGCCTACGCTTAAGTTTCATAAATATACCCGTTATTTTCTTCTTTGTGAATGTTGTTCCAAAATATGCATTTAAATCATTCCTAGCAACATTAATAACATCAGAAAAGGGATGAATGAGAATAGCATTTTGGAAGCAAGCCTCGTTGGACAAAAATTCAATGAAATAATCGTCTACTTCTTTGAACCAGTTTGCATCATAAAGAAACGTTGATTGGGGACGAGGGTTGAAGAGATCCATGTTGGGAAAATTGTGAGTAGGAGCACCAAAGATGAAAAGAAATGCCTACAATTTTTAGTATATGTTCATCAATACTCCCCTATTTATAATACTTCATTATTGGGTCCCAAAAAATATTAGACTAAGTCATGGGGGTCTAAAGTGTTAATATAGTCCCTATGTTTGCTTTTTGTTTTCCTTCTGTGAAAACTTCTCAAGTATGATTGATTAGATTTTATTCTTGTGTACATTTTCTTCCAAAATATTTGTGTTAGATTTTGTTTGTAAGTTATTCTATCACCTACTTCCATTTACTGCATTTTTGTAGTAGGTGCACATATAAGGCCTTTGTACACGGCCATATTTCATGTAATGGCAGCTGCAGTACAAGTGTACCACTTTATTCTTTATGTCAAATTACTACTCTGTATCCTAGATTCTTAGCATGTGACAAATTTATAAGCCTGTTTTTTTAATAAGTCCCTCCTGTTAATATAAACCTTATAACACTAACCATAAAACCAAATTTCTTATAACACTTTAACCATAAAATCAAATTTCTTATAACATTTTAACCCTAAAACCAAATTTCTTACAACACTTTCACCATAAAACCAAATTCCTTATAACACTTTAACCATAAAACAACTAAACTTGAAACCTAACATCATCCAGTCCTCAACAATATTACATATAAATATAAATACTGAAATATTCATTAATATTTAAAAAGGCATATAAATATATGCATAGATAATATTAGCTGCTATACCCATGCACATAACAATAATAGCAAGTGCATGGCAAAACATCATAATTCAGAGCAAGTCCAGAACATAAACCATAAAAAACACAAACCTTAAAACAACAACATTTAAAAACCATCAAAATCCTTGTCTTAATCAAACATTACATATAAACATCAAACATAACATATTATATAGAGTGCATAATCCAGTCTTCAGTCAATCTCCCAAAGCCCAAGAGGCGAAAACATACCAACATCATCGTCATCACATTTCCCAGTTCCAGAACACTCCCCTGCCACATCCCCAGTTCCAGAACACACTCCATCCTCATCAAACTTAATAGGAGAAACCTTTTTCTCATCAACCAGGACCATTGCAAGCTCATCCTCATCCGAATCTCGCAGGTCTATAGGAAACATAGGACTTCCAGTGAGGTCCTTTGGGAAGCTTCCAACTCGGTCATCTTCAAACAAATACTTCAAAAGCAAATGGTTCGGTTCACCATTCCTTCTAAAATCCCTGAAAACCTCTGGATCATCCTACAAACAAGGAAAACACGAGGTTAGACAAATATTCACTGAATATTAAAAAAAATGCAAGTGAACGGGTAAAAAGAAACCCCAGGAATATTTCTTGCATGTATTACACTTTCAAGTGAACGGGTAAAAAGAAACCCCAGGAATATCCATGAAATTATTAAAGTCCTCCAGCCTCTTACGCATTTTCTCAAGTTTCCATTTCATTGATTGCAGACTAAATCGACGATCAAAACGTTGTGTCACTTGACCTGCTACGCGTTAACAGGAAGCAGTAAGTTCTTGAAGATCTTTCAGATTGTTAGTCTAGGACTCAAGGTGAAGCAAGTGTAAAAAGGTCCAGTTCTCTAAGTCAGTCCATCCATCCTTGAGCTTCATGTCATCCGAACACATGCGTCTAGTCCTTGGCATTGTAGCAGCACAACCTGTATAAACAGACATTTGCAAAGTGTAAATGGTAATATTCCAAATAAAGGAAAGATCTATATATAATGAATATGAAAACCTAAACAGTAGGATAATTACTTCTGTCCTTGTCAACTGGAGATTGTGTGGATGTATGCCTGATTAATCCTTATGGATATATATACAAAAGAACATTTGAACTCCCACAATAAATGATTTTTTCAAGTGAGCTAGGTGTGCATTTATGTAATTGACATATTCAAAGAATTAGTAGTTCTTTTATTTAGTATTTCAAGTTGCATTAATTAAGAGGGTAGTGTGTTCATAAAAAAAAAACTATTCAAATTCTAATTTAAAATTATAGAAAATATAATAGCATTCAATGTGTACTAATCTACAAGTCAACCACTTAAAAACAAATATGTGAGCGTTCAAATTGTGTCAACTAATTATCTGATACAAATCTAGTGAAATCAAAAGTATACAAAAATCCAACAACGTTTAGCTGGGAATAGGAATGAACATATTAATGAGCATAAAAACCACAAGGATTATAAACAACATTCAAAATAATCGTATCTAAATTAGTTTAACATATAAATATGTGAACAACAAGGACAAATGAAACAAATTGGAAAAAAAATTCCGTTCAGGGCAGAGATGCAAACATACATGACACAAACATTGAATTATGTAATCCAGTTGATTTTTATATAAAACTTGCATTCTAAAATATAACTAACACCCATTCTATTGCCACAAATAAACCAATGTGCAAACTTGTTAAAAATATCTAAAAATGCAGAAGTAGTGAACAGCAAACATCCCAAACAAATTATCTAAGACACTATTTGGCACAAATGAATAATACACCTTACAATCAAATAGCCCATATTCTTGATTATACCAAAATATGCAAGATGAGCAATGTTCAAACATCAAAAAACATGTTACATCCAAAATCATACAATCCATAATCATCCAGTACTAAACATATGACAACAAATATGAAAGTGCATAAAGTATTCAAACTACTTAATCAACCAACACAGGAAGATAAAAAGGGCACAGATCATCCAAAGCTTCTGCTTTAGACGCAATGCCTGATCATCCTCCTCAAGTTTCTTAACAGAATCAAGAAGCAACTTAATTTCAGAATTTAAATCAGCGACATCATGCTCCAGACATAAATGATAAATTTTTTGAATAGTCGGAGATAAATTCATCATTTAATATTTTCACGGGGAGGTGAAATGTTCTTTTTCAAATCACATGGAGATAAAAAATGTCGGGATACAATGTGAGTGTTTTATAGAAACATAGGGAGAAAATATGAACTTTTTAAAATCACAGAGGAATAAATTAAATATTAAGAATATAACATGGTGTAAAATGCCATTAACTCTTATCTTTTGTAAAAAAGGAAAAAGTCCTATCTGAAGCTCCATATTAGGCTTTGCCTGATTGACTTTTTGACTAGTGGTTCCCGAGGGTGATCTCTTTTGTAGCCTAAAACCATAGCCTATTTTGATTCTCTGTAGCAAAAGCAAATAATATCTCCACAGATTACACTACTTCCAATATTATGGGGATTCTTATATTTTGTATCTCATGTTAGTGATCAAAAGGAAGATAACACATTAAACATGTGTCTTCCTAGTACTGTACCCTTTCTTCACCTTTGGTTCCTATATATATGTAATGTAAGAACTCTTATTAGTTGCTTATATCTTCTACAAGAAACAGAAAAAAGCCATGGAAGGATGCAGCAAAACAAGCAAAGGTCCGTCGCTAGTTCATCGGACCACCAAAAACGAGAGGGAGAAAATGAATAGGTCTGTAGCGAAGAAAATATTTGCCTGTCTAAAGGCACGTGGAAATTTCAATCTTTCGAAACACCCCAATTCTATTGATGTCCTTAAGGCCCTTTGTGAGGAAGATATTTGACAAGGACCGAGCAACGGGTGATGACGCAGAAACTTTCGAAGATATCGTCGAAGACATACATAAAAAAAAGTGCAAACTTGGAAGAAGCAACCCCAAAGCTTAAGGAGCCGATGGGCAGCCCATTTGAGAGTCATGGAGGGTTCACATGTGTGGATTTGACGACCGATGCATCGGACTACGCTGCTGTTTTGTCCAATTCGGGTTTTGAACCAATTGAACCAAGGAAGGTTAAGGTGAAGCTAGAAAAAAAATCAAAAGCGGAGAAGATCAAGGAGAAGAAAGAAGTGTCCAAGGACAGGAAGCGGAAAACACCCGACTCGAGTGGACCCGATGATGGAATCCCTAACATGAAGGAGTTTCTTGTTGCTGCCAAGGAAACGTGGGGAGACTTGACTTCGAAATTTGGGAAGGAGGAGAATACCTATGACGAGAAGGCGAAGAAGATAATAGCCGCGTTTGGAACTCATCGATTCCCTTGGCGAAGAGAACCGAAACTACCTCTCATTCAAAATAATGGGCAATCCAATGCATACAAGCTTATTCTTGAACTCGAATGCACGAAACCGGGAGATACAAGCAAAAATAATGCTTGAGGGTAAGATGCCTTAACAAGTATTTATTTTGTGCGCATATGCCGTGAACAATCCTTTTTGAATGACTTGGATTATGGTATTTGAGGGCTTTTTTGAATTATGAACCCTCGTTAACTGAATGTGGTTTTTGGTATGTACTTTACTGGATTGCCTTTTGCATAACATTGAAAACAAATCGTATTAAATCATTTTTCCATCTTTTTGTGTAGTTAGGTTAGAAACAGAGGACATGTCGTTTGAAATTAGCCTAACTGCATGATTTGTACCCTCACACTTGGAAATATTTGGATTATTAATATTTGAAAATATTTAATTGCTTGATATTTGAGGTTATATATTTTTATCATCATCAATTTTCAACTAATTCACTGTCTTTGATTGTTGGTTCTTTAGTTGTATGGATTGATTTTATTAGACTAATTAGTTGTACAGGTTAATTTGTTCACTGCCATTTTGCATTTGCAATACTTGGGAATTTTTGCCATTAAACACCCACATTTTTTACCTTGTGCATAAAACCCCCAAACAATTACTGTGTGCATATACCCCCTAATTAGAATTGTTAGTTGAAAATACCCCCTGTCACATATTGTATAATTTTACTTACCCCCTGTCGTAATTTTTTTTATATGACAAAAGCGCCCCTAACTTTCGAAAAATCCCGAAATACTAGATGTGCAAATAAGACGTTAAATATGAAAACATGATGGAGTACAATGCAAAAAGACTAAAACATTCTAAAGTACAATGCAATTAAAAGACTAACCATGAAGGAGTACAATGCAATTAAAAGACTTAAGAATAAAGCAACATCTTGCAATAAACATGAAGGTAAACTTTGCTAGTTCCCACCATCCGATTTGCTCGACGGGCCAACATGAGGCCAAAGACATTTGGCAACACCCGTGGTCTTCAAACCCTCAACAATGTCATCATCGTTCAAAGTGTTGTTGTAATTTGATAAGTCATTCCAAAATTGTTCATCAACACAAGGTGAGAACGTTTCTTGCGGCGGATTTATAGGCGGTGGAGCCGAGGTTCCTGTGGAAGCATCTGGGCCATCGTCGAGTTAAAACCACTGAAGGTTGATGGGCGACTCCGGAGGAGGTGGAACAGGATATTCGGTCTCATCATAACCGAAAATTTCACACAAATCAATCAACTTTGATGTTCCGTGTAGGGCATTTGCCTCATAAAATGGTTTTTCCTATTAAATATATTACACGTAAAATAAATAACATTTGATAATATAATGATGTTTAACCGTCACAAAAATAAAAGTATAATCATGGAAAACTTGTACCGTGCACAAATGCCTTACAACCTCAAGACCATCATGCCCAACAACGTTGGTATTACCAATTAAAGCATAACCGGAAATATTTCTCAAATACTTGAATGTGGCATGCCTACGCTTAAGTTTCATAAATTTACCCGTTATTTTCTTCTTTGTGAATGTTGTTCCAAAATATGCATTTAAATCATTCCGAGCAACATTAATAACAACAGAAAAGGGATGAATGAGAATAGCATTTTGGAAGCAAGCATCGTTGGACAAAAATTCAATGAAATAATCGTCTACTTCTTTGAACCAGTTTGCATCATAAAGAAACATTGATTGGGGACGAGGGTTGAAGAGATCCATGTTGGGAAAATTGTGAGTAGGAGCACCAAAGATGAAAAGAAATGCCTACAATTTTTAGTATATGTTCATCAATACTCCCCTATTTATAATACTTCATTATTGGGTCCCAAAAAATATTAGACTATGTCATGGGGGTCTAAAGTGTTAATATAGTCCCTATGTTTGCTTTTTGTTTTCCTTCTGTGAAAACTTCTCAAGTATGATTGATTAGATTTTATTCTTGTGTACATTTTCTTCCAAAATATTTGTGTTTGATTTTGTTTGTAAGCTATACTATCACCTACTTCCATTTACTGCATTTTTGTCATAAGTAGGTGCACATATAAGGCCTTTGTACACGGCCATATTTCATGTAATGGCAGCTGCAGTACAAGTGTACCACTTTATTCTTTATGTCAAATTACTACTCTGTATCCTAGATTCTTAGTATGTGACAAATTTATAAGCCTGGTTTTTTAATAAGTCCCTCCAGTTAATATAAAACCTTATAACACTAACCATAAAACCAAATTTCTTATAACACTTTAACCATAAAATCAAATTTCTTATAACACTTTAACCCTAAAACCAAATTTCTTACAACACTTTCACCATAAAACCAAATTCCTTATAACACTTTAACCATAAAACAACTAAACTTGAAACCTAACATCATCCAGTCCTCAACAATATTACATATAAATATAAATACTGAAATATTCATTAATATTTAAAAAGGCATATAAATATATGCATACATAATATTAGCTGCAGTACCCATGCACATAACAATAATAGCAAGTGCATGGCAAAACATCATAATTCAGAGCAAGTCCAGAACATAAACCATAAAAAACACAACCCTTAAAACAACAACATTTAAAAACCATCAAAATCCTTGTCTTAATCAAACATTATATATAAACATCAAACATAACATATTATATAGAGTGCATAATCCAGTCTTCAGTCAATCTCCCAAAGTCCAAGAGGCGAAAACATACCAACATCATCGTAATCACATTTCCCAGTTCCAGAACACTCCCCTGCCAAATCCCCAGTTCCAGAACACACTCCATCCTCATCAAACTTAATAGGAGAAACCTTTTTCTCATCAACCAGGACCATTGCAAGCTCATCTTCATCCGAATCTCGCAGGTCTATAGGAAACATAGGACTTCCAGTGAGGTCCTTTGGGAAGCTTCCAACTCGGTCCTCTTCAAACAAATACTTCAAAAGCAAATGGTTCGGTTCACCATTCCTTCTAAAATCCCTGAAAACCTCTGGATCATCCAACAAACAAGAAAACACGAGGTTAGACAAATATTCACTGAATATTAAAAAAAATGCAACCCTAAACATAAATGGAACTTAGTACTTACATTAGCAGACATCATTTGCCAATATTTCTTGCATGTATTACACTTGCAAGTGAACGGGTAAAAAGAAACCCCAGGAATATCCATGAAATTATTAAAGTCCTCCAGCCTCTTACGCATTTTCTCAAGTTTCCATTTCATTGATTGCAGACTAAATCGACGATCAAAACGTTGTGTCATTTAACCTGCTACGCGTTAACAGGAAGCAGTAAATTCTTGAAGATCTTTGAGGTTGTTAGTCTTGGACTCAAGGTGAAGCAAGTGTAAAAAGGTCCAGTTCTCTAAGTCAGTCCATCCATCCTTAAGCTTCATGTCATCCGAACGCATGCGTCTAGTCCTTGGCATTGTAGCAACACAACCTATATAAACAGACATTTGCAAAGAGTAAATGGTAATATTCCAAATAAAGGAAAGATCTATATATAATGAGTATGAAAACCTAAACAGTAGGACAATTACTTATGTCCTTGTCAACTAGAGATTGTGTGGATGTATGCCTGATTAATCCTTATGGATATATATACAAAAGAACATTTGAACTCCCACAATAAATGATTGATTCAAGTGAGGTAGGTGTGCATTTATGTAATTGACATATTCAAAGAATGAGCAGTTCTTTTGTTTAATATTTCAAGGTGCATTAATTAAGAGGGTAGTGTGTTCATAAAAAAAAAACTATTCAAATTCTAATTTAAAATTATAGAAAATATAATAGCATTCAATGTGTACTAATCTACAAGTCAACCACTTAAAAACAAATATGTCAGCGTTCAAATTGTGTCAACTAATTATCTGGTACAAATCTAGTGAAATCAAAAGTATACAAAAATCCAACAAAGTTTAGCTGGGAATAGGAATGAACATATTAATGAGCATAAAAACCACAAGGATTATAAACAACATTCAAAATAATCATATCTAAATTAGTTTAACATATAAATATGTGAACAACAAGGACAAATGAAACAAATTGGAAAAAAAATTCCGTTCAGGGCAGAGATGCAAACGTACATGACACAAACATTGAATTATGTAATCCAGTTGATTTTTATATAAAACTTGCATTCTAAAATATAACTAACACCCATTCCATTGCCACAAATAAACCAATGTGCAAACTTGTTAAAAATATCTAAAAATGCAGAAGTAGTGAACAGCAAACATCCCAAACAAATTATCTAAGACACTATTTGGCACAAATGAATATTACACCTTACAATCAAATAGCCCATCTTCTTAATTATACCAAAATATGCAAGATGAGCAATGTTCAAACATCAAAAAACATGTTACATCCAAAATCATACAATCCATAATCATCCAGTACTAAACATAAGACAACAAATATGAAAGTGCATAAAGTATTCAAACTACTTAATCAACCAACACAGGAAGATAAACAGGGCACAGATCATCCAAAGTTTCTGCTTTAGACGCAATGTCTGATTATCCTCCTCAAGTTTCTTAACAGAATCAAGAAGCAACTTAATTTCAGAATTTAAATCAGCAACATCATGCTCCAGACATGATTTTTCAGACTCAGCACGATTCACACGCGCTAACAGCCCAGGGATAATGAGC
Organism: Penstemon barbatus; assembly: GCA_003313485.2. Taxonomy (NCBI): domain Eukaryota; kingdom Viridiplantae; phylum Streptophyta; class Magnoliopsida; order Lamiales; family Plantaginaceae; genus Penstemon; species Penstemon barbatus. Next base: position 30,220,599 of record CM064881.1, read on the forward strand.
CTGGATCTATCGCACATTGCAGGATCAATCCATTCAAAGAACTCACAGCGATATCTCTGCAAGAAAACAATAACAAATGAAATATTATATATCATTGGTTTTTTATTACAAATTTGGATATAAATTTCAGAAACCCTAAACCCTAGTAAAAATTTTGTATCACCTTTAGACCATAACAACTGGCAAATCGTCTACCAGGATTGTCTCGGGCCCAGGAAGTGTAAATTACAGAAGACGATCCACACGTGCAAATAGGACCAGTTTTCCCACGGGCGTTGTTACTGCGTGTAGAGCTACTTGAGCTAGAATCCATCCCTCTACAACCAAAGAAAATAGACACCTTAAGTCATCCCGTCGTAGAAATCAAATATATTAAAACAAACCCTAACCCTAATAACATATTTAAAAATTAAAAATTGAAAGGGTTTCAAATAGTAATGCTTACGTTTACAGTGGTGCAGCGGCAGAAAGGAAACTACCGGTGCTGCGCTATGGAGTCGACAACGGTGGCAAATTAGGGATGAAAAGTCGGATGTGGAGTCGTGGAGGGATAGAGAAGAAGAAATGAATTAGGGCTTTTTTTTTTAAGTTTAATATACCCTACCATCTACGGCCAAGATTGAATGTAACATGGATGGTCAAGATCGTTTCTCTTAAGGGTAATTTGGTAATTACATAAATGGTGGCCCATCCGAACATGAGATAGTGAATTGGGCCATATTTTCTATCATTGGATAATATATATGCCAAACACCCAATTATGTCCAATGTCCAGATTATGTAATGGACACAAATTATAATTGGGCCGAAATTAATAATCCAATCCGAACGCAGCCTAAGGGTGTGTTCACTTTGCATAATTGGCCCTCAATTAGCCATCAGTTGGGCCGAAAATTATTTTTGCTGTGGGCTAATACCATGTTCAGTTTGGATGATAAATTCACGGGCAGCCCGGTCCTAATTGCCCGATTTGTGGGCCAGCCCCCCTTATTTGTTCAATTATAACTTGCCCGGCCTAGGTCCAATTGAGATATAATGGGCCAAACTAATTATTTTCAGACCAATTTGTCCTTTGATTTCGGCTAAATAACAAAAAAACCAGAGACAATAAAAACATAAATTATTATAGTTTCCACCCATTTCCCAAAATTCCCAGCTGCTAGTCCGAAAATTGCACAGTAGATCTCCCATTTCATTCCTCCATTGCCGATTCATTTTCCAGGTGAAAAATCCTGGTTTCTTCCAAAAAAGCTGAAAATTGCACAATTAAACCTTAGGTTTTCTCCTTCTTCACCAATTTTTCCAAAATAGCATAAAAAGGTTGAGCTTCAATTTTTTGAAATGTATTATACTTTTTTTGTACGTATGCACTACAATTTTTACTTTTATTTACGGTTTCTGCCTTTTATTACAAATTATTATGTTTTTTACGTAGTATAAATTGTTCTTATATTTCTATTGTTCTATTTTATGAAATAATTGGTATATAAAAATTCATATAAAATTATAATTTTTATTAAAATTTTACAGGACTCAAGATTGGAGTTAGCTCAAGCTGCCGGATTGTGAAGAATTTCTTGTTGAATTTTTATAAACATTTCTCCCCTACTAAGTCACATTTTTTTATTCATGATTTTTCACGGCTAACAAAATTTTTTTCTTGTACAGGGATGAGGAAGGCTACGGGTGTCCTATGGATATTTTTTTTAGGAGTTCCTAGCTAATTTAAATTGAGGTAAACTAGAGCTATCATGGTTTTATATTAATTAGTATGTGTATTTTGTTGAATTTTGTGGATAATGTACAATTTCGTACATTTTTTCTATGTAGTAATGTCAAATTTTGTTCAAATGTGTAAATTCCATAAAACTTGTTCAATTATTAACAAATTTTCAATTTTGGGGTTTACTACAAAATTTTGTTTTATTTGTTACACAAGGTAGTGTAGATATAATGTTCATGGATATAGCCTAAAATATTAACCAAATTCGAAATGAGATGTGGAGTTTTGTGTATTTCTTGCCAATTTTGTGTAATTTTTAATAAGTAGTATTGTAAAAAATGATACCTCAAAAATAAGTGGCCGAGATTAAATGTATGAACGATCAAGATCAAGTCTCGGTCAGGGGCAAAATTGTTCATGATTATTTGTTGGGCCAAGTAAACAGATTGTAATACGGGCTGGACAAATAATTAATCAGGCCACTATTATATGCCATACGGGCCATTATATCAATTAGGTCAATTATTTATTGGGCTGAATTCATTTTCTGGGCCATTAACAATTAGACAAAGTGAACACAGCCCAAGGTTGCGTTCACTTTGCATAATTGGTAATCAGTCCAATTGTGTATTCGGGCCAATTATTTAGTCAGTCCAATTAAATAATGGCCCGTTCGGCATATTGTAATGGCCCAATTGATAATCCGAGTTCGTTCGCAGTTGGGCTGTTCACTTGACCCAATTAATATTTTCGGACAATTATGCCCCTGAGACAAGATGAGATCCGGAACGTTGATATGGTTTAATCTGGGCCATCCATTTGAAGTAATGTTAAGACGTATATTATCCTTACATCTTATTGGATCTTTTTGAGTAATTCTTCTTAGGTTTTTCATCCACTTAGGTCTCCTACGGATTAGGCTATATCGTACGGGCTTCGACGATTGCGGAGTTGTTTAGCACGAAACCATATAAAAAACACGCTCATCCAAAAAATCCAATGAAACATTAACATAATCAATTGTTTCTTCCGTTCATCCATTTTTATATCCTAAAACAAGTTTCAACCATTTGGAACCAAACACCAACAAACAATGAACCGTTTATTAAAACCAACCAAATAAATATATGATATCTCCACACTAAACTAAAATATTAGAGCAATTAACTTAACACATATTCACAAAATACCTCAACTTAAAAAAGGTATCAAAATACACAAACTTATACACCATACATAACTTGTACAATTCAAGGCAAAATACCTCAAGTTAAATTAGCTATCAAAATACACCAACTTGTACAAAATACATAAAATTCCCCCAATTCAAGCCATGATAGAAATAATTAATCATAAAATACCTCAAGTTAAATTAGATATCATAATACACAAACTTGTACAAAATTCTCAAACATTCCCAATAATTCGGCAAAATACACAACATTCCCCAAATTTGCAAAATAGACATTAATAATTAATTATAATATACCTCAAGTGAAATTCATGGCCGAATTCCTTCGAATATATAGACTCTACACCCTCACCTTCTTTGTCCCTGTACAAGAAATAAAAAATTTTAGCTAACAAAAATATTTTCATGAGATTTGTCAAGGGAGAGAAGTATTTATAAAAATCAACAAGAAATGCGAAAATCCCGCAGCTTGAGCTTCAAAGTGCACTCTTCTTCCTGGAAAAAAATGTTCAAAAATAAAAAAATCCAAATATTTGCTTCAACCTAAATTTCAGGGAACTATGAAGCGAAATAGGAGAACATAAAAACCATAGGGGTCATTTAAGCAATTTAGCACGCAAAGTTATGAAGAAATCTCACCTGGGTTGTAGGTGTAATAGCGCAGCAATGGAGTTCTTCTGGGCAGTGGGCAGTGGTCGAGCAAGAAGAAGAGGAATAGGAGAATTTTTAATGTTTTATGTTTTTTTTTCTAAAGGTAATTTTGTAATTTAATGGAAGACCCAATGGCATTTTCGACTTTTTGTAGCTGGTAATTTTGTAATTTCAGGGAAGAGGAAGGGCAAAATGGACCAATAAAAATGCAATTGGGCATTAAATTGTAATCGGAGGGTCTGAGTCCGAATTGTAATTGACCCAATTAGAGGTCTGGCCCACATATCGGACAAAAAATGTCGGGCAGCCCCGGATTTAATTAGCCCAACTGAACACCTGACTGGCCCTCAATTAAATAACTTAATGGCCCAAATTGCAGCCAATTGAGGCCTAATCAGCCGAAGTGACACACCCTAAAAGCAAAGGCATATGAAAAAATAAATAATAGCATGGAGAATAAAATGGGGCTTGATTTGGAAATTTTACATTCCGTCCGCATAACTGAAGTTTCGCAGTAACGCGTAACACTTATCCCAGCTTTTTTGCAGTCTCATCTCTCTCCTATATAGTACCTCAATCTCATTAATTAGCTAGGAGCATATTCATAGACCACGTTCTTAAGAGATAATTAATGGAAATTGTCCAATGAGATATATAGTTGATACAATGATACTAGTTCAAAAATTAGGTATTGGCTACAATTTTTCAGAATTCTAATAAACAAAAAAAAATTTGAACACAGACAATTTTTTTCTGAATTGATATTCTATTAGGTAATAGTTTCATTAAATTTATCTGACAAAATGGCTATCCTTTGTCTTTTATTTTTAAGTATATAATAATTTCATATAGTTAGGTTGCGTTCGGTTGGTAGAATTAGGACTAATTAGGTGTGATTTGAGCCATGACTAATTTGAATGAATTGGTAGTGTTCGGTTGGGCCAACTAAAAGACGGGCTGATCTGATAGAATTACTTTACTATCTGGACTAATCTGATTTGTTGGCCAGCCCGCTTAATCGGTAATACCACCTCTGGAGTCCAGATAGTAAAGTAATGGCCCAATTTGAAAATTTCATGCCCAATTTGCCAATCTATAACCGGTTAATTACAAAAAAAACCAAGCACATATTACAAAACTGTCATCCAATTACTTATCTCCTACAAACCTCAATTTCCTCATTTTTCAGCTGCTGGAGCTTACGGGAAGGGATGGAAAAAAATTATTTCGCCATTTTAATTCTCCAAGGTAAGGTTATTTTTTGTTCCGATTTTTTATGCATTAATTAGATCCGTTCTTTGGAGTAAAGTTGGTTCACTTTTTGCCCACAATAGTTCCATTTGTAAGCTTCACCATTTTTGAGTTTGAGATATGAGCTTGAATTTGGCAATTTTTTTCTTTGACAGTGAGGAGGCGAAGATCAACTTGCTCGGAGTTGTCAACATTGTTGTATTTTTTCATCAATTCCTCTCTAATTATTTTTTTTTTAATTCCTTATGCATATTTTGTAACCTAGATCCTAACTATTTCAATTTTATGACTTATGACTAACAAATCATATCCTTGGAGGCCTTTTTCGGTTTGTTTTTAAGTTCATAAGAAGTGTAAAGCGAGGTACGATTTTAATTTTTCTTAATGCGTGTTAATTTTCGAATATATTTTATAATTTTGGAACTCCTTGATTTGAGTATATTTTGGAGCTATTAAGCACCTTTTTTTTATTGTTTTCCGAATCTATGTATAAATTTGTGCCTATTTGATTTGGGTTGATTTTGGACTTATTTTGATATTTTTTTTGGCTTAATTTCCTACTTGATATGGATTAATTTGAAGTATACTTGTCATGACCAAATATGTATAACAATTTTCTACTTGATATATGAATAATTTTGGTCCTACTTTATATAGGTATAGTTTTGAATTAACTTGAAGTATACTTTACTTTCCTACTTGCTATGGGTATAGCTTGGAACTAAATTGAAAGTATTCTTGTATAATTTCCTAATATATCACACAAAAAAAGAAAAAGTTTTTATTTGGTCACATTATTTGGGATGTATAATTTTGTAATCTTTATTTTGAAATTGAAGTTCATTGATTAGAAGTTTTTTGCCATAATAGGTTACTCTATTTGTGTTCACTTATTGATTAATAAGGATGGGCACGTAAAATATTATAGATTGGTATTATAACTTGTGTTATTTGTCCATCATAACTTCACTTGAAATATGAAATTTATTTTTTTCTAAGCAATACAAATGGATGAACGGAAGAAACAATTAATTGTGTTATTCGCACGTTTTGTTTTTTGGACGGGTATTTTTCTTTTTATGGCTATGTGCTAAACTAGTCCGTAGTCAAGTCATGCATGAACCGATCCGGTATAGCCTAATTCGTAGGAGGCGCAAATGGAGAAAAAACCTAAAAAAAATTACCCAGAAAAATACAATAGTTTGTAAAAATAATATTCGTCTTCATATTAATTAATTTGATAAGTTATGTTGTTTCCTACATAACGTCGGGGATCTAAATGATACTAATTACGTATCTGTTAGAGAACAAGTAGCGATGTTTTTAACGGTTTTTGCTCATCACAAGAAGAATTGTGTCGTTGCCACGGATTATAAAAGATCCGGTGACACTGTTAGTAAATGTTTTCACCGTGTACTTACGTTTTGATGAAACTCCACCCGATATTGCTATCTCAACGGGACCCAATACCGGATGATTATGAGGACGATAGATGGAGTTGTATCCCGGTAAGGATAAGAATTTAGATTTTGTCCATGTTTGGTGTTATTCTCTTGTTTATTACAATATAGCATTTGCGGATATATAGGGTTGCATAGGGGCTCTAGACGGAACATATGTTCATGCTCATGTTCCATCGAAGGATAGATCCCGTTATAAGAATCGAAAGGGTGACATTACTACCAATTTACTTGCGGCTTGTGATATTAACGGAGTGTTCACATATGCACTCGTTGTTTGGGAGGGGTCTATTGCGGATGGTCGTGTGTTAAGGGATGCAATGAATCGGCCGAATGGATTGAGAGTACCCACGGGTAAAAATTAGTTTTGTAAAATATACTTTCCATTTGGGCCATACCTAACAACACTCACTATTTCCTATTTAATAATTATAGGAACGTATTACTTGTGAGACAACGGATATACTAACGGACCAGGGTTTCTTACGCCTTATAGGGGAGTAATACCATCTTAAGGAGTGGGGAGTTGGTATGGATGCTCCTCAAAATCAAATAGAATTTTTCAATATGAAACATAGTCAAGCTAGAAATGTGATTGAGCGGACTTTTGGTCAAATAAAAAAGCGTTGGGCAGTATTAGCGAGTCCTGCTTTTTACCCGTTACAAACACAAAATAGGATGATGATGGCTTTGATATTGATTCATAATTTCTTGCATAAGACATCACCCGATGACGTCATGGTTTTGGATCCGTTGCGTGATTCAAGTGACTCGAGTGATGATGAGAATGAAGCGGACGGTGAAGGTTATGTTCAAGGGGTTGAAACGTCACCCACGTGGAACAATTTTCGTGATAACTTGGCCCGAGAAATGTTCATGAAGTGGAATTCGGATCGTAAATGATAGCATGCCTTAACATATGATTGTTTACTTTGATTGATATACCAATTTTTTTTTTGGGTTGTATTATGAACATATGTTCCGTTTGTTTGAATTCAACATTCTTGCATTACTATTTAGCTTCCATTGATTTGTACCCTATTGTTCAGATATTATTTGATTGTGTAACGTACTTTACTGTGTTTCCATTATGTAACGTACATTATATCAATTGAATAGGACCAATTTCGTGCAAATGAGAATTCGTATGTGCCAATTCTTTTGTACTATATCTAACTACTTGATTGTGTATGCATATTTGAAGTGATATGACTTCTATTCCACGTTACAACGAAACGGATCCTAGTCAAAGAAAGACCTAGGGCCCCCGAAGGTCGTTGAATGCAATCGAAGAACAAACATTGATAGACTGCTTGAAGGAGCTAATTTCGGTTGGGTAGAAGTCGGACAACGGCTTTCGTCCAGGGTACTTGAACTCGTTGCTAAAGGCACTGAATGCACGACTGCCTCACTCAAAAATACAACTCAAGCATATCAACTCGAAATTGACGGTGTGGAAGAAAACATATTATCAAGTTTTGGGTATGCAGGGGACAAGTGGTTTTGGGTGGAATGAAAGTGGTAAAACAATCACGGTTGATGATGACATCTGGGCTTTATATGTAAAGATGACTTTAACACTATACGTTATATTACTAATCTTTTATTTATAAATTTTGTTTTGAATCGTAGGCACACCCAGATGTTGCCAATATGAGATATAAGGCATATCCATATTATGATGACTGGGTTGAGTCTTCGGAAAGGATAGGGCCACCGGAGATTTAGCGGAGGACTTTGTGGATATCGTGGAAGATTTGGTAAGACGTCACCCGACGAAGGAGTCAACTGGGAATGGAAAGGAACCAATGATGGAAACAACGGGTGATGATAGTATGTACGGTAGTCCTTGCGTCGATCTTACGACTGATGCGTCGGACTGTAGGAATTTTATGCCCGAAATTCCGCCGTACAACATGGGGTTTGATAATGTCACTCCAAATGTATCAAAATTGTCAAAGAAAGTTAAAAAGGAGAAAATAAAGAAGGAAAAGTTTGAGAGGAAAAGAAAGACGCTTACAGTGGAATCTGATGGAGGCAATATGGACAAGTTCATAAATACAGCGAAATCTGTGTGGGGTGATCTTAGCCATAGCTTTGCGAAAGAGGAGGATACGTATGATGAAAAGGCCCAAAAGATTATAGACGCACTCGAACGCATTGACACGCTAACCGATGAGAATAGAATATTCCTCTCGTTCAAAATTATGGATAATGCGAAACATGTGAGTTTGTTCTTGAAATCGAACGAAAAAAACCGGGTGCACACTACGCACATGATGCTAGACAACAAGATGCCTTGAGAGAATTTCACCCGGTATCCGGCCTTCTCGACTAGGGTAATTGCTACATATGACTTGATAACATTTGATCGGAGACTTTTTGTTTGTTTATTTATGCATGGTTTGTTTGGGAATTTGTTGAAGAATTGATTTTTGATATTTTGGATCATGACATTAGTAATGCATGTGGACGGGATTAATTTTATGTATGAACCCTAGGACTTAATTTTGGATTGTACGGATGAACATAAGGACTTATACGTTATGTTGGAACCTTACGAATTATAACATTATTTATGAATGGATTGCTACTATTATGTTATGTTGGTACATATTTATGTATAATTTGGATCATTTAATTATGTATGGAGTGCATAATATAATGTTGGAACATTAGGACTTATAAATCTGTTGGAACATTATGAATTATAACATTAGTTAATGTTGGCATGTAGGTACGTATTTAAGTTAACAACATTAAGAGCACAAACATGACATTACAAATAACCTTGCCAACACAAGTACAATTAATTTGAAAAAACATCAATTGACAGACAAACATTAGCAGAACGATACAACGTTAATTGATAGACAAACATTAGCAGATCGACACAAAAAATTTGAAACAACATAGTACAAAGAGCAACCAACACGAGACCCCAGTCAATTAATTGTCCAATACTGAACAAACGAGCATCAATTTATTTTTTGTTTCCTCCATTTCCGGAGTTTGACGTCCCGATATCTGGCCACAGACACTTGGCAACTTGTTTAGACGGTTCGGGCTCCTCAATTCCGGACTCGTCCCCTATGTTATTATAATCAATCAATTCATTCCAAAAATTATCATTTCCACTGGGCGAGAAGGTTATTTCAAGCGGGTTGATGGGATCTGGGACTGGTGTTTCCTGCCCGACAATCGGTGCGTCGTTTAACTCGAACCATTGAAGGTTAATCGAGGAAGCGGGTAGTGGAGGTAATGGGAAACCTATTGGTAACTCCGGTGGGTATCCAAATATTTCGCACAACTCAACCCAGTTGGGTTCCCCATTAATTGCATACGCTTCATAAAATGGAAATTCCTACAATAAACTCGTTAAATAATTAATATAAGTCACAAGTATATATCACAAAATTTACAACTCAAATGCGAACAAATACATCACAAAATTTCTCAAATGCGAAAATATTATACCCCATAATAATGTCTTACCATGCACATATTTTTTATAATTTTCAACCCGTCGACTCCAACAGTGTTTGTGATAGGATCCACATAATACCCGGAAACATTCCGTAAATACGAAAATGAGGCATGTCGCCGTTTTAGTCGTTCGACACGAGCCATTATTTCCTTTGTAGTGAAAGCACGATGGAAAAACACATTAACTTCATCACGAGCTCTTCGAATGACGTGGAAAACGCCATAAGCGAGAATCCCATTTTCGTAGTAAGAGTCTGTTGCTAAAAACTCAATTAGATAATCATCGATTTCTTTGGACCATGCATCAGAGTAAAAGAAATGGGACTGAGGACGAGGGACAAAAGCAGTCATTTTGGAAAAACGAAGAATTTGATTGCTAACACGAATCGAAAAGTTTGAGAGTGTTTTGTTGCACATCCATTGTGGAAATGTATATGCCCAATTTATACTAGAATTGATGATATCTACTAATATAAAAACAAACAACTTAGGGGACCTAGTTGCAATTAATGAAAACTAGCTAGTCTATGTATTATCAAATCAACAAGGCCTAAAACATCTTGTATGAAAGATTTGATTCTTCTATATAGCTTTGAACACATGTGACAAAGGAATTGATTCTTGTATAAATATTATTTGATACATTTTACTTGGTCAAATTTTCATGAACTGGAAAAACAATTTTTTACTTATACATTTTTTGCTTTTGCAGAAGCACCTTTTGTACTTGGTCAAAATATTGTTCACTTGTTTGCAGAAGATTAACACTTTATAAACATAAAAACTTTGAACTTAAAACACTTTGCATTTAATTATAACATAAAACATTAAACAATATGAACTAAAAACAGTTAAACACCAGACAAACATTAAAATACAGATTAATCATTAAAACACCATACATAACTATATATTATAACATACCAATTACACGCACATACGTAAAATTGTGCAATGTAAACAGTAGCAAAATACATAATATTAAAGAGTGCAAGTACATAATATGGCATTTAAACATTCATTTGAAAAACAGTAGCAATAGTCAAACATTAAAATTCCTAATCAACCATCCAGAGACTGGAACCAAACATACCCCCATCATCATCTCCACCACCAACATTAGATGGACCAGCTTCACCCCCATTATCAGGAACAACTTCATTATCCACATCAAATGGAACAGCAGCAACTCCACTGGTTGTACCCACAGGGACCACAACAAGCTCATCATCGTCAGAGTCTCGGACGTGTATGGGCCAACCAGGTGATCCGGTGAGGTCCATGGGAAATGAACCAACACCCTGTGTGTCAAAGATGAACTGGAGCTTCAGATGAAGTGGCTCACCATGCATCCTGAAATGCCTGAACCACTCAGATTCATCCTACAAAACATAGACAAACAACTGATCAGAAAGTTGAAATACGTATAATATGTTTAAATCTAATGTAGTATAGGATACTTACACGAACTGTCACAAATGTCCAGTAATCATTGTTTACCCGAGGCTCGCAATTCCAAGAATCATATGCTACCCCAGGGGTTTCCAAAAACCTCTCAAAAGTTTCATGCCACTCTCTCAGATTATCCAACTTCTTTTTTATGCCATGCAAACTGAACATCCTGCCATAAAGTACGGATAATTCGGTTGAGATACGCTGACAAGCCCCAAATAAAACATTCAAGTCCTTGAGGTCCAATAGTTTGGACTCCTGGTATAGCAGGTTCACAAAAGTGGAAGTTTGCTCAAAACTACAGTCATAACTGATTTTGGTTTCATCAGACCTCATCCTACGTGTACTTGGCATATTGACAAATTGAAATTGAAAAAGACAAAATATTAGTACATGTACATATTAAGGGGTTTAAAAAGGAGAAATAATTTTGAATAAGAGAGACATATAGTTACCACGAAGGGATGAGCAGTGGTACTTGAAGAAGAGTTGAGATGATATACAAAGGTTGTTGATATTATGAGAGTTTATATAGAGGGGGTGTATTCAATCAACTCAATAAATACATTATGGGAATGTGTGTTAATGTATATGTCCACTAGAAAGAGGGAATTAATACATTTAAAGCAAGTATTGAAGGGTCAGATCATGCACTTAATGAGAAATACAAATTGTCAAGCAAAGCATTGAAGTGGACAGGTAGACCAAATTGGACATTGCATTTAATTCAAAAACTCCAACAAAAAATATTACACACATTATGGTAATGTAAATTGAACATCCCCAGTTGTACCAATTTGCTCAAATCATAATTTTCAATTTGTTTAAGATTGAAATGTTAGATGACATAGCATTAAAAACAACATATCAGCATGAATATATACAGTGCGCATCATTACCCATTATAATGTATAGATAAAGGGAAAATAGTACCATTACCAACTACAATTGTACTATCACTTTCATTCTTCTTTAACAATGCATTTGAAGTTGAATTACAAGATATAATACTATCAGTTATCTTAAAAAAGAAATCATCACATGGCCAAAATAAGTAAGGCTGCGTCCAGTTTCCAAAATGGTTACCTCTAGTATGGGACATTGTCAAAGTAAGGGTTTCTTAGAATATGTATTTGAACACAATACATATTCAACATGGGGAGTACTTTCAATTTTGAGTACACATAGAGTATAGAATATACTCAACAATGCACCCTAAACAGTGCACTAATACCCAAAATGCATCTAGACTTGATTACATGAACCCCCTAACACACAGTTGTGATAGCTCTCAAATTACCATTTTATATCATGCCACAACATACAAGACCACCAGAACATGTGTCTAATAAGTCATTTGGTCTAACAACAAGCTCATATTTTCAAGAAATAACCACAGCACATGTCAGCAGCACACAAGAGCATCACGTTTTGGACACAAGCAATACCCCATTATTTTATAACATACAAGACCATCAGAACATAAGTGATAAGATCATTTGGTCTTTTAACAGGATAACCACAGCATCAGAACATCAGAACAAATACATCACAAGGGCATCACAAATTTGAAACATGGAGACTGCATTCATTTTATATATCATGTCAGTCTTAAAACATCACATATGAAATACATCAAGACATGTTTACAATATGTCATCCATAAACACAAATACTTGTTATACATGCCAACCTAAATAAACTTATCAACATTAGAGTACACAATACACTTACATATTGTACATGCCATATCAAGTACACAATCATACATCATACACGTATATCAGTCAGGAAGATCCATCAAAACTATCCAAAATGCAACTAGACATGAAAACAGCATGTCACAGACATATATACCACAAGAACCCAAGCATAGCACAGATCATCGCAAGCTTTTGCTTGCGACTCAAAGCCATGTTTTGAGCCTCCAAATCAGCCAAAGAGTTAAGAATAATTTGCGTATTAGCAGAAAAATCATCATAGTCACGCCTAAGATTCCTATTCTCAGCCTCTGCGCGATTAACACGTGATAGTAAACCAGGGATAATCACACGAGACCAGTCACACATTACTGGATCAATCCTTTGAAAATAATCACACCGTTGATCCTAAAATATTAGGGAAAAAAAACAATTAGAAAATGGATCATTAAAACACATGTGAACCGAGAATTTTGCAAATAATAAAAGGAATAATGACATTACAAAATATAGTTTTACCGTTAACCCTTGGCAGCGACCAAATCTCCGGCCTGGATTATCCCTTGTCCACGAAGCGTAAATTCTCACGCGAAACCCACACTCACACAGTGCAGTCCCTAAACGAATGGTAGAGTTAGATATTGACTCCATTTAACCCTAAACGAACTATTAAATGCAAGGTTCATAAAAAATAAAACCCAATACAATCTACGAAATTTAACCAAAAAAGAGAAGCCCTAAACGGGATTTGGACGATGTAGTTGAAAATGGTGGATTCACAAGTCTTCAATGCAAACCCAGTAGGAATGGTGGATTTTTCAATTCTGAAATCCAAATTGAACTCACAAGACTTCGAAGACCCTGAAAATGGTGGAATCACACGCCTTATACTACATAAAAGATAATTGTAGTCGCGTAAATGGTGGATTCAATTGAAAGCGAACAGGAGAAACCCTAGTGCGCCGCTCGGGTTGAGAGAGAAAGGAAGAAACTCAAATGATAGATACCTAGGGTTTGGGGTATCCATCATATACCCCCAAATAAATGGCTAGGATTAATTCAAGTGGACGTATAGATCTTATCGCGGGTGAAGGGGTAGAATTGTCCAAACATTTTAAAAGGGTCAACCGAACACACAGTTTTGGGCCGAGACCAGATTGCTAATTGGGCTAATATAATCTGCCGAACAGGTGATAAATTTATTGGTCTGATTAAATTAGTGACCCGAATAAGTAATTGGGCTGATTTTACATCAGCCCAACCGAACACAGCCTTATTGTATAGTTTTTAATTTTTTAATAATATGAATTGCTACCTAAATTCGTGCTTAGGAAAAATTACTTTTTTGGTACCATGGAATAGGCTAACTTGCACTTTTTGTACCATTGGATACGAAAATGCAAATTTGGTACCATAGGATAGGTTTTCATTACAATTTTGGCACCAAATCCTATTTTCTACAAAGTTAATGTCAATTTACCCCCTATAAAATACATAATATTTAATTTACCCCTCTATAATTTGGAAAAAAATCAATTTACCCCTTGTAATTTTTATGAAGCAATTTACCCCCTTCAGCCGGAGAGTGTAACTCACATGCCGAAATTGAGAGTAGACATGCAAACTATCTTATAATATAGGGGGATAAATTGTCACATGTATCATATCACAGGGGATAAATTGTCACATGTATCATATCACAGGGGGTAAAATACCACATTATCATGATAAAAGTGAATAAAGTGCCGCCAATAAATATATCAGGGAAGCGATGTAAACTTCTACAAAATTTCAGGGGATAAAATGCTCTTTTTTAAACAACGAGGGAATAAATTGAACATTTATGCATTTCATAGGGGTTAAATTATCATTACAATTGGAAAAAAAAATTGGGTTTGGTACCAAAGTTGCAACAAAAACCTATCATATGGTACCAAATTTGCATTTTTTTATCCAATGGTACCAAAATTACAAGTTAACATATCCTATTGTACCAAAAAAGCAATTTTTCCTTGAGTATTTATTCGGAAAAATATTTTACCTGAACATATTTAATTACAATGGAAGAAAATGATGTCTTTTTGTTAACAAAAAAATCATGTATTGATGACATGCATTGATTTTTTATGATTTATTAGAGTTCAATTACAACTTTATGATTTCTTTGTAAATAAAATTAATTAATATAGAAATAAATCAAGATTATATATGGTAGAAAATATAAATAAGAACATTTGTTAGGATTAGTTAGGTAAAATAACCAATAAATTGTTTAATTGAAAAAAAAACTTGATCATGGTCTAGGAGGAAAAAATAGCCCGTTACTAACTACAACATATAGCTACAATATTATTATTAGTTAAGGGCAAAATAGGAATAACACAATTGATTTGGTATATTTAAACAACAAGCAATAGTCGGACCTCCATTTGCTATTCATAAGTTTCCCGCCTACAAACAGAGTTTCCTCAATTCCCGAAGCCAATTTCATCTTAAAATGCCTACTCTTGAGAGGGTAATTAAGGTCGCTGACCGGACTTCTACTGTAGTGGGCGCTTATGCTGCATTGCGCAACGTATACAAGGAACTAAAGCAAGTGTATGAGGAGGTTAGAGATAAGATGAAAGAGAAGAGAGGTGTTAATGGAGGTGGTTCTGCAGGGAAAAAGGAAGGAGGTAAAAGCTTCTACATAAGTTTTTAGTCCTATATTGTACCTCGGTTCTTCTACATAGATGATGCAAAAGCTCCCAAAATTCTTTCTTAGGATTTCTGAACTTAATTTCATATATGGTCCTATATGGTCCTCCTGAATGACTTCATGACATGGAAAATTTAATTTGTGTTAACTTGTGTTTATTTTTAGCTTGTGTAATTGTAGTTTTTTCCTTAGCTGGTTCTGGCGCGAAGTTAATTTATATTCTGGTGAACTTGTTGGCATATTTATTACAAGTGTGTTGCTTGAGATTTGCATTTATCCAGGGTGCTGTCCAAATATTAATTTTAGAATTATGTATCAAAAAATGAAAAAGGATTAATGATCTTTTCTGTTCCTTCAATCTCTCAGAATATTAGCAAGTATAAGGGCAAAGTAAGTTGTTTCTTATACTGAGGAAAAAATAAAATCCCCTGCTACATTGTCTATCTTTTGTTGGATGTGCTTCTAGGGAAGAAAAGATTAAGAAGTTTATCTATTCTTTCTATAAGTGGTCTTTAAATATTATGTGTTGGATCTTCTTAAGCATTATTTCTCGAGTATCAAGGCCTTCTTCTTCCTATTGTTTTATCTATTCTTTCTATATGACACTCATGCACTAATTGTGTTGAAACAACATTCATTGATTCATATAACTCCATTTTATCTAAACTTGAGTGGAGCTCGACTCATATTCGACTTGATTAAAATTCTTTTGAACTTGGTTCGATTACATATCAATATTAGATTCAATTTCAAATTCAACAAGAAATAAAACTCGGATTTGACTTGACTACATCCTTCGAGTTTCACCTTTTCCCAATTCTGTTCCATAGCTAAATGGACAGCTAGAAGCGCGGCCTTAGCTTCTGCTGCAGCCGGATGTAAAGGTTGTTTGATACAAACCAAAACCCACGCCAAGATGTCTCCACTGGAATTCCTAGCGACTGCCCCAAGTCCACAGCAGTCTTCCCTCGCATTAATTGACGCATCAAAGTTAATCTTAACCTTTCCTGCAGATGGAGGATACCATTTAGTATCAATCATGTTTCGTGAATTTTTTGCTGCAAGATATCAGTTGTAGCTTTGCGAAAATCAGCCAAGAACTTCGAAGCAAAATGGACAATCTCTGAAGCAATAGGAACATCTCCCTCAAAAAGAGTTTTATTACGTGAATGCCATAAAGACCAGCATATAAGCACACTAAATTCAGAGATCCTGGAGTCAGATTTCTTTTTCAATTCCATTAACCAACCCTTCAAATCAGTCCCTGTCCAATGATACACAGCCCACGGTATTCCACTCAAAGCCCACGTTTGTCGTGCTAAATGGCAAGAGGACAGTACATGAAAGATATATTCTCCTTCCTCAATGCAAAGACCACATCGATCCACATCGATAATATGTCGCTTCCACAAATTTGTGCGTGTAGGCAGTATATCTCTACACGCTCTCCATAAGAAAATTTTGACTTTGCTTGGGAGATTAATCTTCCATAACCAGCTCCAGTTCTCGTCCAAAATCCCACTCGAACTGCCACTTATAGCTTCTTCGGATTCACGTTCCATTTTTACCGCTAAATGATATGCATTTCTAACAGAAAACAAACCATTTTGATTATAGTGCCATATCATTCGGTCCTTATTTCTACTACTGCCAAGCGGAATAGATATTATAGCTTTTGAGTCTTCTTCATTAAAGATCTCGTTTATGTACTCTACATTCCACATACCCAAATCTGCAAATATTAAATCACTGACCTTCATATTCGCTGCATTTGTACCTCTTGGGGTAAATATTTTGAATGTAGTCTCTCTTGGAATCCATTTGTCCTCCCAAACGTTTACTGATCTCCCATTCCCAATCCACCAACGTAGTCCTCTCTCAAGCAACTTTTTTGCACCCCATATGCTTCTCCATGTAAAAGATGGGCTCGACTCCAAAATTGATCCAGGCACGCTTGTATTCGGGAAATATCTTGCTTTATAAATACGACTCAAAAGGCTTTGTGGATTTTCCAATAAGCGCCATAGCTGTTTCGCCAAAATAGCAGAGTTGAAAGCTTCAAGGTCCCGAGAAAACCGAGACCTCCAAATTGTTTACTATTGCAAAGTTCTTGCCACCTTGTCCAATGCAATCCACGCCCCTGAGTGCTCTCCCACCAGAAATTTGCCATGAGACCTTCTAGCTCTTTAGTGAAATAGATAGGAAGCTTAAAACAACTCATTGCATAAGTCGGTATTGCTTGGACTATGGATTTAATAAGAATCTCTTTGCCTTCTTACGAGAGCCATTTTTCTTGCCATCCTTGAAGCCGCGCACAAAATAAATCATCAATTAGCATTTTATACTCCACAAAATGCCAAGTCTTTGATGAACTCTGCCCAAATCTTGATAAAATAATTATATTTGTGAAAGATTAGAAATGACTATTAAATGTTCTCTATAAATAATTTCGGTATTTCACCAAATCCATGCTAAGATTATCACCTCAGCCCCCAATACAATACATAACTTAGTTCATCGCAAAACCATCCAATATGTATATATAAATATATGATCATAATACAACTTTATCTTGTAATTAAGCTAAATTTCTTAAAGAGAAATTGGATTTGTAGTTAATTACCAGCCGCGACTCAGAAATCCTGCAAAGGGCTGAGGTCTGATGCATATGGAAAATGATGCCAAAGAAACAATAAAAATTGTTGCAAGAAAGCCAAAAACAATCTTCAATTTTAATTAGCTTATACATATATATATATATATATATATATATATATATATATATATATATTGGATGGTTTTGTGATGAACTAAGTTATGTATTGTATTGGGGGCTGAGGTGATAATCTTAGCATGGATTTGGTGAAATTATATAAAGAGAACATAATGTGAAATAGCCATCTCGTAATCTTTCACAAATATAATTATTTTATCAAGACTTGGGAAGAGTTCATCAAAGACATGGTATTTTGTGGAGTATAAGATGCTAATTAATTATTTATTCAACGAGGAGCTAATTAATAATAATTTACCCTCATTTGATATTCATAATATTTAATTTACTTCCTGTGATTTGAAAAAGAGTATTTACCTCCGTGTGAAAATTTTAAAGAAGCAATTTACTTCCTTCAGCCTTTCGAAATTGAGAGCGGACATGAAAAGTATTTTATAACACAGTGAGGTAAATTTCCACATTTATCATAACACATGGGGATAAATTTTCATATATATCATAATACAAGGGGGTAAACTGCCACATTATCATGACACAGTAAGGTGTCACATATAAAAATGTCAGGGAGGCAGTATGAAACTTTTATAAAATAACAGGGGGTGGGGTGTAAAATGCCCTTTTTCAAATTACGGGGAGATAAATTGAATATTATGAATATCAAGGGGTAAATTTCCATTAACTCATTCAGCAACTAACATTGCATGCTTGATTATATGTATATTTTTTAACTTATCAGAGACTTTGGATCAATATTATGACAGTAGGGTAGAATGATAGTTTGTTTTGTTTTCCATCTGTTGATCTGGTAGAAGGGCAAATGTGTCAATCACTGCATATTTGCTCTGGCATTATGGTTATTGCTCTGGCTCTAAACATAACGTAATAAATAATTGAAGATGCAAAAATATAAAAATAGTTGAAGGGATCAAACTAATGCAATAGATAATTGAAAAGAGAGGCTAAAACAAACTTCACCCTTCTTGATTTCAATTTTATTTTGTTTGATTGTTATATAATTTGTGCTTATCAATCCAATTCGAATTTGCCTTCAAAATTATCAATATCATTCAAACTTAATTCCTTTTACGAGGTTTTAACGTCTTCTTATCCTTAAATAAAAAAAAAATAAAAAATTAGAATTATCTCCTTGACAAATTAACTCAAAACAAAAACAAACATGTTGCCATGTCCTTGCACCTAAGCTACAATCAAAATCAAATACATCATTATTTTAATTTATTGCTCAATAACTCTTTTAAGTAGAGAAGTATACAATTAAGTCCTTAGCAGCCACTTGGGCCTCATTTTACTTTTATACAAGAACCCGAATACATAACCAAAACCATAATGCACGATAATCACGTGTAAACTAGTCGATACAAATTTGAGTTTAGACATCTAATACACTGGCATTCGTTAAAACACACATTGGCCTCGTTCTTTAACCTCCTACATACGTACGTAATTGTTGGTTGGGTATCCGGGGAGATTGTGTAAATCATTAGCGGCCAAGAAGCTTGACCATCCCGGCACCACCCAAATAAAGACCCATAAGGGGGCCCGCAAGGAGCACTTGAGTAAGAGGATCGGTGGACGGTGTGAGTATAGCTGCTGCAACTACAGCACCTACCACCACATATCTCCATATCGACAGCATTTGTTCGGATGATACCAACCCCGTTTGTCCAAGAAGCAGCTGTACTACTGGAACCTGCCACGAGGATTCAATACAATTACAATAGAACTCATTGAACTGAATTTATATACATTGCGGAAATTTTTTTGCAAGTTACCTCCCTGTGATATGCTTAATGGGCAATTTAACCCCCACCCCCCGGCGTGTGACATGAAAATAGGCATATTACCTCCCTATGATATATAATAATGAACGTTTTAACTCCCTCCTCACAGAGTTGTTGCACGCACGCTCCAAATTGCGACCAAGACTTTTCTTTTATGTGGAAAATGACCAATTTAACCCTCTATTGACAAAAACTAAGGGCAATTTACTCCCCACTGATATTGCCTAATTGGCACTTTATCCCCTTGTGAAAATGCAAAAACCAAGAGGGAGGTAGTGTGCTTCTTTTCCAACAACACAAGGGTATATGGCCCTTTTATTTATCAAGGGGTGGGGGTGGGGGGGAACTACCTTTTAACATAACACAGGGAGGAAATTTGCTATTAGCCAGTAAGAAACTTTGCAAAAGGAAATTGTAAGAGTAGATTAAAAAAATTGCATGGAATAGTTCCACTAGTACTGAATCCATTGTCCGCGAAAAATAGGGAAAGTAACCGTTATTCAGTATATACGTATAAGGGTTGATATATACCATAAGAAACCCGCATTCATGTGATTTAATTTATACTAACTCTAATACAGAGCTGAAAAACGACCTAAAGCATTAAAGGTAGCTTAAAATGGTTCTTGTAATATTTCTCAGATAAAGTAGCTAAAATTAACTCCTCGGAGTTTTGATACCATGAATGTCTCATTCCTTCTTAGCTTTCTAATCTTTTACACGATAAACATATCTTAGCTTTTACTTGACTCGGGGACTCACAAAATAAAAGAACTTCGCATTTTACGTGAAAAACTTTCTGTACATGAAAAAGATATAAAAAAACGAAATAGCACATAGGAAATTCATGATATGTTCGTCCTTATAATATGTTGTGCAAATTATAATTCACATACTGTTGAAGGCATGGAAAGTACGAGACAATAAAGAATATAATTTACCTGGAAAGACAAACCAGTGCTAAACATGAGCACAAGGATGAACTCGAAGTATTGGTCGATCGACCACAATGACTCAACTACCCCTTCAGCATAATTGACAAAGAATGTCAAGGCAGCTGGTGTAAGAACATAGTAAGAGAATGTGATGCCCGTATAGAAAAGGATAGAGGACCCAAAAACAATTGGAGCTAGAAATTTTCTCTCGGATTGTGTTAAACCCGGAAGAATAAAAGCTATGATCTCATAAAGGATTACTGGGCTTCCTACCAGAAGGCCACAGTATCCCGATACCTGCATTAATGAAATAATTATTTTTTAGTCCACAAATTCTCTAAGAAACCATCGTAAAATATGTACATAATAAGTAAATTCAGCTTTAGAGAGACAATTAACCGCTTCTTTATAAACAATAGAAAAAAAGCAAACTCCGAACCCTTTGATCCAAGTTGGCTTGGACCCTTTATAATCACTAAACTTTTACAAAACAAGACATCATTGCATGATGTCTAAGTAAGAATATATTCTACAAGTTGGCTCGGACTCTATATAATCGAGTTAATGCCAATTCGCATCTTCTGATATTCATAAAGTTCAGTTACGTCAATGTTATTTGAGAAAGAACACTTTACCCCTTTATAATCTTGTACAAGTTTCACACTACCTCCCTGATATTTTTAAACTTAAAAAATAATACGAATTGACAAAACTACCACTCTTATATGTAGCACTTTACCCCCTATGTTATGATAAATGTGGCACTCTACCCCTTGTGTTATGATAAATGTGGCACTTTACCCTCTGTAAATGTTATTTACCCCCTATGTTACAAAAAACACTTTTCATGCCACGCGAAATTTCGGCGATTAAATTACACTCTCGGGTTGAAGGAGGTATATTGCTCCTTTAAACTTCTCACAGGGGGGCAAAGACATTAAATATTCTTTTCCAGATCATAGGGGGTTAAATTTAACATTTTTAATAATACAATGGGGAAAATTAGCATTAGCTCCCTTATAATCACTAAACTTCAACTCTTACATGATTTAACGTTGAAGATAAACTCTAAGTGTGTATACCTTCTACACAAAAATATCTATAAATTGATGATTGGGATTTAAGATATTATCCAGTCTAGGAAGATACTTTTCAATTTCAAAAACTATGTGCACTATCTCAAAAACATTGAAAACTCAAAAGGGCATAGAGTATAATTCGAAGAACTCCAATTAGGACAGGCCTATTTACCTTCAGAGATGTGAAGAAAAATTCACCAGGTGCTAGCTGTAAAAAACGAACACCTTGTTCTCTAACCGGAGCTTCAAGAAACATAATTAGGTCCTTTGAAAATGCAAAACAACCAGCCATAGCACCTCCAACAGCCAAAACTGATATAAAAATTCTGTCTCTCAATTCGTCTAAATGGTCATAAATACTCATTTCCTTATCATCTGGGAGGAGCTCTTTACTTGGATAAAGGAAATTGTAAATAGAATTTCCTCCATCATCAACCTCATTGTTCTGAAAAGGATTCTCTATTGCTCCATCACTCGAATCTGCGATAAAATCGAGAAACATATTTTAATATCTATTTCAGATTCAATCACAATATATTTGCTCCAATTTACCTATACACCAATTTCACATAGTAACTATTCATAGTTCATACCACAACACACCTAAGTCAACACGTGTACACCAAATTAAACTCAAATTTCAGCAATTATTAACCAAACCATTTCAGAAAACCCAAAAATAAAAGTACCCAGATCGATTGATTTACAAAAACATAGTTCTTGAACAAAATAAACGCAGTATAGAAACTAATACCGATTCTATCTTCAACGGTTGGGCCAGCTCCATTAATACTACTGCTAGTACTGATTTCTCGCGGCTTTTGAGGGGAATCTTCAACAGCAGAGCGAACTATTCTGCTGAATTTCTTGTTTGGGAAATTGGGTTTTCTCCGATTGACGTTTAATACGGTTTTAGGCAGTAAAGTGCTTGACTTTAAGCATTTGAAACAAAGGGTGTTATTGAGAAGAGCTCCTGTGCTTCCCATTGCTAGTTTGTGTGTGTGTTGTGTGTTTGGCAAAATCGCTTCTGATTTCGGGGGTTTGGCAGCAGAGCGGAAAGTATGATTGGCCCCTATGGACTTGGTAAGAGATATTTTGGGTGCAGGATAGTGGCGTATTTTAGTGGGTGGCGCATGTATTTTTTATTGTGCGCTTTGGATGGTTGGTGGCCTTGCCTTTCTCTTCTCTTCTCTTCTCTTTTCTTTTCTTTTCTTTTCTTTTTTTATAAATTTTGGATAATTGCCTTGGTTTCATTGAAGTAACAATAATAGTTAGTCTCTTTTTTTACATTTAATCTTAGGGTCTATTTGGATGGGTTTTGGTTCAGTTTCGCGGATCTTAGTTTAAAAAAATTGGTTTGGGTGGTTTCGATGAAACTTTTGAGACTTCATTTGGATGAGTTTTGGCTCTTGGGTTTTGTGGTTTGAATAAGTTGAAACCCCACTTGAATTGAGTTTGGATGTTGGGGTTTAGGGGAAAAAGTACATGATAGGTGTCAAATCAATGTCTTTTTTAGTGAGATTTGGGAAAAAAAATACGTGGTAGGTGTCAAATCAATGTTTTATAGATTTGAAGAATTTGAGTGTGAATTTCTGAATAGATTTTTTTATGATTTTATGAATTTGACGAAAACTCATTTGAAAAGGGTATTGGCTCGGTCTCGCAAAACCTGTGAGACCAGGCCAAAACCCATCCACATACACCCTCAGGCATCTATGTTCTATGTATTTATTAAGAATTAGTGTTTTATTTTATTTCAAAGATAAACTTTTAGATTTAGATAGACAATTTTATTTAGAAAAGAGAAACAAATAAGAGTTTGGAAATATCTTAAATTTACAAATGTTCTTTTTTTTTTTTAATTTTAACACTTTTGCTTGATTAATTAAGTATTGAAATATTGATCACTATGGGGAAACAATGTTCTTCAATACTTTGACTAGGCGTAGAGTAGTCGTATTAATCGTTCGATTCCTAAAGAACTTTGAAGTCACTTAGGGAGAATCATTAGATAATACATAAGTCCCTAGTTAAACAAATTTTCCAATTAGATAATTATGCCCATTTCAGTCGAGCCAACAACATTGTTTCTACGCCTATTGCCTTCCTTTGTGCCTACATTCTGTATGCCCACCGTGTCATTGATCTTGCCATAGTCGAGCAATCTGTTGAGCTGTCTATCGAGTGTGTCGTGCCAATCCGTCGTGTACATCCGTGACATTGCCATGTTTTTCTTTTCCCCAATCATCATTAATAATGCTTGATTTTTTCTTCTTTTCTGCTATAAATACATGAATTTTATTTCGAGTTGCCCTTCAATTTTTAGAAGGAAAAAAAAAACAAAAGAGAGAGAGAGAGAAAATTCTTTCTTTCTTGAGCTTCTTTCTTGAGCTCAAGTAAGCAATAAAGTCTAAACTCGTGTTCATCTTTTTGCATCACGGTCAACACAAGAAGTTCAAATTTATCTTATCTTCTTTTATAGTTTGTTTGTAAGACTAGAGAATTAGATATTTTAATTTATCCTAATGTTTAATTTCTAATCTTATTCATTTGAACCCAAATTTAATCCATTCCAAATATATTTAACTCGACTCATAACTCATACTATCTTAAATATTCCTTCTCAATATATAATTAAATTCAAATGCTTAACTAAGCATCAAACTTAAATTTACTTGAAATCATAGTGAACTTAATATCTATCACTACCAAATGTGACTAAATATTCAAATTAGGGTGATTTAAACTCAGACCTCTCGTGGTTTATCATAATAACAAATAACTTCCTGTAATTTTAAAAACTAAAGGACACCCTTACATGATTTTTTATAAAGCAATTCTCAAGTTGTAGGAGGTGTCGACCATGTCGTTGTAAGAATTGTTGAATCTGTAAGGGTTGTTTTGATACATAGTCTATATCAAAGGGAAATTTCATGTAATTTCTGAAACGTGAGACGGTTCCTGTAAAACGACTAAACCTCGGAGGTCTGGTCGAAAATCACCAAATTCCCTAACTTTTGTTTATAATTTATTGCCCTTTTTCTTTTCTTTTTTCTTTTTTTTGAAAAAAAAAAAAAAAGGTCCGGTCGAAAATCACCAAATTCCCTAACTTTTGTTTATAATTTATTGCCCATTTTCTTTTTTGTTTCTCTTTTTTTTTTTTTTTTTTGAAAAAGAAAAAAATAAAAGCCCAAAAGAAAATAAAAAGGAATTTCCTAACGAAATTGCTTGTATTGCGAACACGCTCCATACTCATCCGCCGCACGGTGGTAGACTGCAACTCTCCCACCATTCCCACCGCCACCTTCTTTTCCATTAACCCTATTCAGATAAATTATTATTTTTTATTTATTTCTTGATATATGAAAGCTTTAATTCATCGCAGAATGACCTTATGTGTAATATCTTCCTCTAAAAATCTCAGCTCCTCTTTGTACTATTTCTGTTCTCTCAACATTGATTTAAATTTCAAGGTACGGTATGCTTTCTTATCTTCATTTTCTCAGCATTTTCATTGTTCATCAGAATCCTATACCAATAGTAACAATAATTGTTTTATTAAGCCCGAAGAGAATATTGTCGTCAATGAAATTGTAGACACGAATAGCAGAAATACTAAATCTTCTTATTGGGTTTGTCAAAATCTAAACTTAAGAACCTCAAAAGAAAATTCGGATTCTGTTAGAGATGTTCATTGTGTTGATCCAGATTATATTAATCCTTATTTATTAATGGATTCTGATTTATTTCTGAGTGTTATAAATTCAATTCGCCACCAACCGAGAACGGTGTTGAGGCTTTTCCGATGGGCTGAGGTGCAAAAGGGTTTTAAGCATTCAGAGTTTGTTTTTTGTAGTGTTCTTGATGTGTTGGTACAGAAAGGTTTTATGAGGTCTGCATATTGGGTAGTGGAGAGGGTTATTGATGTGAATAAACATAGTGTTGCCGATGTTTTGATTGACGGGTATTTAAGTAACGAGGTTTCGTGTAAGGTACTCGATTTGTTGTTGTGGTTGTATGTCAAAAAATCGGATGTTGAGCGGTGTTTAGGCATTTTTAATAAGATGGTGAGCAATGGGTTTTTGCCGGATGTTAAGAATTGTAATAGGATTCTTAGGATACTTAGGGACAGAGATTTAGTCGGAAAAGCAAGGGAAGTTTATGGATCTATGGGTCGATTTGGGATTAAGCCTACTATTGTTACTTATAACACATTGTTGGATTTGTATTGTAAAAAGGGGAATCTTGATCAGGCAGTCGACCTTTTAGTTGAGATGCAGGGGAGGGGTTGCTGTGCAACTGATGTTACTTATAATGTTTTGATTAATGGGTTGTCGAAGAAAGGTGAATTTGAGCAAGCAAAAGAGTTAATTACAGAAATGTTAAATAAAGGTTTGAAGGTTTCAGCTTATTCATATAACTCTTTAATTAGTGGGTATTGTCAAAGAGGAATGCTTGTTGAAGCACTTAGCCTTAGGAAAGAGATGGATATAAGAGGAGCTTCACCTACCATATCCTCGTACAATGCTTTCATGCATGGATATTGCAAGCAAGGAATGGCAAATTATGCTAGACAATGGATTTCCCTTATGCTGAAGAAGAATTTAGTGATGGATATAATATCATATAACATTTTGATATATGGGTACTGTCTGTTGGGGGATATAAACGAGGCTCTCTTCTTGTTACGTGAGATAGAGAAAAGGAAAATCAAGCCTACGGTAGTTACATATAATACAATCATGGATGGGTTAGGTCGATTGGGGGATTTAGAGGGGTCGAGGAAGATGAAAAATGAAATGATCTCTCATGGAATTTTTCCTGATGTTTTCACTTATACGATTCTCCTAAATTGTTCTTATAGGAGTGGACATCTGAAATTGGCCAAAGAGTTTTATAATGAGATGTTGTTTAAAGGGTTAAAACCTGATCGTGTAACCTACACTACTTGCATAGCTGGTGAACTGAAACTTGGGGACTTTTCTGCAATATTTAAACTTCAAGAACATATGTTAGCTAAGGGGTTCCCACCTGATGTGATAACATATAATGTTTTCGTAGATGGGATTTCGAAATTGGGTGATTTAGAAGAAGCTTGTGAGTTATTGTACAAGATGGTTGAGGGTGGAATTATGCCTGATCATATTACATATACAAGCATTATTCACGCTCATTTGGAAATTGGGAAGCTTAGGAAAGCTAGAGAGTTGTTTCATGAGATGCTGAGCAAAGGCTTGTGTCCAACAGTCGTGACATATACGGTATTGATTCATGCACACGCAGGTAAAGGGAGGCTAGAGTTAGCATTTATGTATTTCTCGGAAATGCAGGAAAAGGGTATTTTTCCAAATGTGATAACTTACAACGCGCTCATAAATGGCCTATGTAAGTTCGGAAAGATCGATGAAGCTTACAGATTTTTTTCCGAGATGCAATCGAAAGGGATACTTCCAAATAAATACACCTACACTATAATGATGAATGGGAACTCGGATCTTGACAATTGGGAGGAGGTTTTGAGATTGTACAAAGAAATGTTAGATAGAGGAATACAACCGGATTCTTGCACTCATAGTGCACTTTTCAAACATCTTAGAAAAGATTATATATCATTGGCAGTTCGAGATCTTGAATCTATAATCTAGACTATAGAGACAAAGCGGAAAAATTATTGTGGTGGCTCTCCCAGGGGTCCCGATTTTGTTCTCCCTGGGTGCTTCAGTAGGTACAAACAATATTCCGTGATTTTGATGTCATGATAAATATATGTTGCTCACGTTGTTGTATAACTCTTGTTTTAGATGCTCAAGGTTTAACACATACGCTTGTTATCTTTGAAGTGGTTTGAGTAAAATTGTTACCCTCAGGTATGACAACTATTTCTCCTTGTATTTGTATTCCTTGCTTTCCTTATGTTACTTGTCGGAATAATTTTAATGTCTTACAATCCCTTTTCTTAGTGATTTTATTGAAAATGATATGGTGCTGGTAGAAGTAATAAATATTACGTATATATCTTTCCTCACTAACATCTTAACATGAGGTGGTCATTATAAATGAGGTCTTGTGTTCGAAAAATCTCTGCTATCTTTTTACGAGAATAGTGTATTAGGCTTGAGTGGAAAAAAATACCACCTACACAAGAATTTCAATAATATATATACAACGAAATTTCTCTACATTTATTCACATTCTTGAGACGAAGAAATACATTCTTTCAATTTAAAAAGCTGTTAAGTGAGTCAATATAACGGTGATTTACACTCGGACCCCCTGAGGTTTACTTTAATTAAATACAAACCCCGTGGTTCCAAAAATTTCAAGGACATCCCTTACAGGGGTTTTTTCGTAAATATTTTCAGAAGTTTTAGAGGTTGTCCTAGTAAGGAATGTTGAAGCTGCAATGGATGTTTTGGTACATACTTCAAACCAGAGGGGGTGTCCTTGTAATTTCTGAAACGTCAGGGGGTTCCTTGTAAGACGATTAAACCTCAAGGGGTCCGAGTGTAAATCACGCTTAATATAGTTCACAATTATATTCTCCAATACAGGGAAAATTTGTAAGTGTTTCATCATGTGGATCTTTATGTCATAGCTAGGAAAACAGATTTTGGATCATAGAAATAGGAGTCCTCTTTTTTCGTTTCGATGATAAAAAAATTATCCCCTTAATATTGACCAGAGCTTCCTTTGGTTGATTGCAGAGCACCACTACACCTCGTGGTGAGCACGTAATTCATAGACGATCCTCCTTCATGTATGTCCTTGCACCTTGAAGTTCATTTTATGACTTATTTTTACAGGTTATTCGAAAAATCTTGATAAAAATAAGTCTGAGGATTACTGTTGTAAAATCTGAATTTCTATAGAAAATATATTTTACCTTATTAACTTTTGGACATCACCATGTTAATTGTCATTCGTAACGTGCTTTAACTATAAAACAAATTCTAATGTGCAATATTTAATTATTTCTATGTGTATCTTAAATTATTGCTTTAATTTTGAAAATGCTACAGAATCTTTTGTTTTAGTGTTCAGTACTAACTTGCGTGCCCAATATTTTTCTTCTTGCACATTTGCTCTGTAAATTGTCCATTCGTTCTTCCTACCAAATTGGCTATATTTACGTCAAATATTACTTCTCATAAACTCAGGAAACGGGATAAAGGGCATTGGCACATGGATATTGATGCCGATGCTGATGATTTCAAGCGTCGTGTCTTCATCAATTAAAGGGTGCACGAAAGCTGGTAAGTTCAATACAACTTGGCACGAAAATGAACATTTTAGTTAAATATTTCCTAATGAATTTGAGTAAATTTTTTGGGTAACTCCGTCTTTTTCAACTTAAATTTATGGGTTTCGAAGCATTTAACTGAAAACTTTGCATAAAGGGAGAATTCCCAAAGATCAAAATTTTGATTTCTAATTGATAATTGTCCAAATTCCAGGACAATGTCAATGCAGTATGTATAACTCGTTCAAATGTCTGAGTTCTTGTTTTGCAATATATTACTATGTGTTTAACTCATAGCTGCTTTCGAATTCGAGATTTGAAATGTTATTAGTCCAACACATATCCGTTAGTTAACTGTTGTTCGTTGGATTGTTATGTATAGGTGAATACGAGGGTCAGAGTTGAAAGAAAAGAAAGTGCGTATGCCATAAATTTCAAGGGGCTCGTATGTGGCCTTTCGTGCTTTCAATTTGAAGAGCGTGTACAGTTAAAGGCCATACTCATAAAATCAGATAAGTGAACCGAGCTGCTTATCTTGGCCCAAGCGATAGCCACAGAGTAAAGGGGGTGCTTTCGGCCTAGATTTAGAGGAATTCAAATTCTTCACATAATCTCATATCTCGAAATATTTTCTTATTGTATACAAGAAGAAGAATTTTGTTGTAAATTGTTCAACCGTAACATACAGCAAATAAAGGGGTATTTTTTGTGTTATGTGAATGATATTCTTTTGTTGCTTTGAGCATTATGTATTGGAATTAGGGCTGTCCCTGGAGCGGAATTCAATCCGGATCCGGATTCGAATTCGATCCGATTTATTAGGATAATTGTTCGAATAGTGATTTGATGGATCTGATCCGATTAAAAAGATCCGTAATCCAAATTATATGGAGCGAATATGAATCTAGGTTGATTCGATCCGTTACAGATCCGTATTTGATATATGTATTACTATATGTATTTATATATTATGTATTTAAACTAAAAATAAAAATAAAATTATCTATGTTCCTCTAAAATATTTTATTATATTAAAAATAATCTTAAAAAGAAATGCACAAGAGATGTTGTTGGATTAACATGGTAATTAATTGGGCCTTCAATGTATTAATATATGCTATTTAATAAGAAACATCAAAACATTAATCATTCATTTATGTAATAGGCGCCATCTTCCTTCTAATTCTTCCTCCAATTTTTGTATTCTCTTCCACTTCTCAATATTGGATTTTCTTCTTCTTTGTTCCAGTTTCTATCTTTTTTTTATTTATATTTTTGTTTTTATATTTGCTCACCATATTCCATCTTCTATAATTTTCAAACAATAGTTTCGATGAAATAAGTAAAACATTACATTTTTAATTCACGATGGTGGAATCTGCAAGTGATTTGGAGGAATATGGAAGAAATGTGCTAAACGAATCCAGATAATTTATCCGGTTCCGGAATATCCACCGGATTCGGCGTCGATTGCTAATTTTCAAGATCCGAACGGATCCAGATGGAAGAAATAAAAATTGAACTTGGATCCAGATTTGCTCTCAACCGTCCGAGCCCGATCCATTGACAGCCCTAATTGAAATATGTTAATTTTATTTCTGTATTTTAAAATGCTTTGTAGATATAAGTGAATTGTATAAAGGAAAGTATGTTTGTTTATTCTCTAGATATGCTAAAGGAAAACGTTAAGGTAATGAAAGGGAACAGACTGGAAGGAAAATGGATTAAAATTTCTATAAATTTGTACTGAAAATATGTACATGTTTTGTTTTTGCGTCAATTGAAAATATATTTATTGATTTATGAATGTTTTCGAAGAAATTGCGAGAAGTTAGTTATTTATCAAAACAAACAAAGACAACAAAATTTAATCAATAATAAGTAATGGCGCTTGAGGGAGTAAAATAGAAATTATTATGGACAAATAGTGCAACAAGAAGAAAATAAAGTTGGCTATTGTTTTCTCTTTTATCCATATTTAAAAACTAGCTGAGAGAAAAATATATGGTTTAAATTTGATTTGAATTTTATATTGAGTTTAATATAGAATTGGCCAATGAATCTACCACATACTGTATAAATCTCATCCAAATTCGATTCAATTGACAAATTTACACAATTAATATGAATTTACGATGTATCATTGATGAATCCATTATAGATCCACCGTGGGTCATCTCTCTACTGTCACCCCTCCTCCCAAACCCCACAAGCCCAACTTACGCCCCCCTCTCCCGACACCCTAGGACCACCCTTCCGCAATTGGATCTGATCACATTCATTTTTCATTGATTTAATGCATTTTAATTGACTTAACCTGTTGTTCATCGATACTATTGATTTTTCACTAATTTCAAGAATTTAACCCATTTCACCAATTTCTATTTTTTTTTTTAATAATTTCATCAATTTAAATAACTTTAATTAATCAATTTACTTGTTCTCACTTATCTCACTTTATTTTTTCACTAATTCAATCGATTTTTTCGACTAGATTTCATATTTTAAAAAACGAGTCAAATCGACACAAAATGGGTCTAATCGACGAAAATTGAAATTAATCGGGTCCAATTTTGAATTCAGATAATCAGATCCAATCTCGAAAGGGGGGAGAGGTAGAGTGGTGCAGGGGGTGGTGGTAGGGGGGGTGGATGATTGCGATTGATTTTTTCTTTAATTGTTATTTAAATTATCTGGAATTGTGGATTCATTAAGTTACTGGTGGTTGCCTTATGGATCAGGTTACTAGACCCGAATCGAGATCAGATCAAATCCGTGAATTCAATCCTGTTATAAAAAAAAAAAAAAAAAAAAAAAAGAATTCAATCCATTTTGCCACCCTTTAATATTAAATTTGAGTATTGTTTGATTGTTGAATGAAATGACTTTAGATAAGAGATAAAGTATAAATAGGTAAATTACGAATACCTCTCTCGGCTAAAGCCTAATTATAAAAATTCTTTTCAGATTTGTCACCTTCTTACAATCAATCTCTTGTTCCTAAAATATTTCATTTTTGCACTTGAAAATTATTTGTAATATTTATAATATATTATAAATTTTAAAATTTGGATGTTAATTGTTATATCTTGTAAATTATAAAAATAATAATTATATATTACCATCAAAATAATTGACATAATTTAAATTTCAATAAATATTTAAATTTATGATACAATATAAACTTTAATAAATTAAAATATCTTATTTATAATACAATATAATTTATTAAATTTACTAATTTATAAAATAGATTCATTTAAATAATGTGTAAACAATTCATATTTATAAAATATATTATTAAAATTTTATTTATTTTAATTTACAATTTAAATTGCTAAGAAATATATAAATACCTTTCTTTTTTTGCAATATTTATTAAAACTTATGGGCAGTAAATTGTATCAATTATTCTGGTAGTAAATATATAATTATATCTTTTTTAATTTATACGATATAATAATTAGATCTCAAGTTTAAACATTTATAAGACATTACAAACAATACAAATAACATCTAATGACAAAGTTGAAACATTTCATGGGGGTAAAATTGCAGAAAACGTCCCAAACTAATTACTGATTTTGGATTTTCGTCCCGAACTATTTAACTTGGCGAATTTCGTCCCGTAATTTAATATTTTTTTGGAATATTGTCCCAAACTAATTACTAATTTTAATTTTTCGTCCCAAACTATATCAACTCGCCAAATTTTATCCCATAATTTACCATTTTGTATGAATTTAGTCCCAATATTAAATTTCTAATTTAATGAAAATGACGTTCAATCTTGTAATTAATTTGGGACGAACTCTGCAATATTATATAATTATTCATGTTAAAATTTACCATGTCATGACACTTAAGCAGCCATGTGATAATTCATCGGCAAATGCGCAATTCCGTCTTATAATTATGGTGGGACGATATTCCAAAAAAATATTAAATTACGGGACGAAATTCGCCAAATTAAATAGTTTGGGACGAAAATCCAAAATCAGTGATTAGTTTGAGACGATTTTTGCAATTTTGCCTTTTATGGGCAAAGAGTTAATTGTAAGAAGGTGACAAATCTAAGAAGAATTTTTGTAGTACCCAATAAGTGATGAAATTTTTTGTTATTAGACCTTATCTGAGGTAGTTATTCGTAATTTACCCATATAAATAAGTTACATGTTAGAATTTGATTAGCTTGATAAATTTATTTATATTATGTCAATTTGTTATTCCATTTTACAAATCCAATTCATTTTATTGGTTTAGTTTAACATTTAAATCTACAATTTGAATATAAAATATATATGCAGATTACGTATCTAAATTCCTTTCCGGCATCCTACCTAATATGGCAGCCCGACAATAAATTGCAGCTATCTACGATTCTACACACCATGTGGCATATATATTACGCAATATAAACTGAAGGACTAATTAATGCAATTAATTAATTCATTGAACTAAAAAAAGAAATAAGTCAATTGATTTAAAGTTCGTGGTATTAATAAATGATTATAAATAACCGCCCAAGTACAAATAATTAAACACTAATGTTAAATTACAGGAAAACTCATATTAATAAAAGTTGAACCCATATCAGCCTCATTGAGCTTGATCAATAAATAAATTGATTAATATATTATAGAAGTACTTAATTGATTCGATTAATTGTGCTAATTTTTTTTAGCATATTTTCATATAAATTTGTTTAAATACAAACTAATAATAAATTGTAAGCATCAAAATTCTACCTATCAGCTTCATGCCAACCAAATAACAAAAGTTAATGTTAAAACTAACTTCTAGGTAAAACTAAATATTTCAGGTTAAAATTTCAACCAAAAATTAAATCTCACATTAAATTAGAAGAAGATATTTGACTATTTTTTCACACTTATTCATCTCACCCATAGATTTGGCATATAAACTGCGGGCGATTTAGTACTAATGTTTAATTACAATCACAGATCAACTTTATTGTAAGAATTTGTTTTTCATAATCATAATTTTTTTTTATAGAAAAGTTTTTCATGATCATTAATTACTGCAAAATGGGCAAATCAAGAATGTATGCATGGATAGTCCGGAGACTCCGGACCTATTGGTTTGGTTTTTGTTTACCAATCTATGTATTTGTTGATGGGGATTTCCCATTTCGTGACACTGTAAAAATACAAATTTGATATCACAATTTAAGTTTTCATTGCAACTTTCATGCAAAACTTCATTTTTCTTCGGAAGTTAATGGCATTTTACCCTCTTTGATATTGATAATGTTCACACACCTTTCTTTGATTTGAAAAAGTGCAAATTATTTTGTGCAAAAAAATTAAAAGAAGCAAGTTATTCCCTCCAGTCGGAAAGTATAACTCACTTGCCAAAATTGAGAGTGAGTAGATAATCGTTTCGTAACATAGAGGGTAATTATCCACGTTTATCATAACACGGGGGGTAAACTGTCACATTATCATAACATGGAGTGAGGGTAAAGTGACTTATATAAAAATAGTAGGGAGGCGGTGTGAAACTTTTATAAAATTACAGGGGTGTAAAGTGCTCTTTTTTCAAATTACATGGAGGTAAATTGAATATTATGAATATCACATGGTGTAAATTGCCATTAACTCTGGAGAAAATTGGGGTTTGGAATGAAAGTTGCAATGAAAACTTAAATTGTGATATTTAAATTTACATTTCATGTCCAATTGTATCAAAATTGAAAGGTGATCTATCATGTGGTACCATAAAATAAATTTCCCTTTCTTTAACCTTTATTAATTGTTCTTGATAGAAATTAAAATCAAGATATTCAGGGTCGGAGTTTCAGCATAATATTTGAAGCGCAATTTGAATTGAATATGAAAGATAGATTTTGTGGTTTTGAAAATACGTATAAAATATGGTATGGATTGAGTTTAAATGTTGAAACTTGTGGTAGAAATACGAGGTAACATGTGTCTAACTAATCAATTCTTTATTGTGACAAATCGATATTTTTTATATTTTCAAGATTTTATTAGGCTTCGGAGACAAGTTGAGACCGGGTTTGAGCATGACATGAAATGAGACTAGATACAAATGAGTTCTGACCGATTTAAAAAAACGCGACAAAATCATCCCATATCCATCTCCATAAGGAATCCTTATTCCCCATCTCTTTAAAAATGTCGACTAATGCTAAGCATAGGTTCCACACCTCATAAAAACCATCAAGACATTACCAAACCTATCAAATCTATTTTACTCCTTTCCGCCCCAAAAAAAAATGTTATAAAACATGAGATCAACCAAGACACTTTTTCAAACTTTTTGCCTTTTCACAAACTTAAGAAAAAAAAAAAAAGGATCAAAATGGCTTCTTTCCTCAACCATGTGTCTTTTTGTATCCAATGCTCAAACACAAACATTAATCCTCAAGAACCAAACAAACATAAACTTCATTGTGTCAAAATTAATGGGACAAAAAGTACTATTTCACAAGCATTAAACACTACTCATGTTGATTCTTTTTATCATAATGTATCTATGAAGAATCGACAAAATATACCGACGAAGAAACAACTAGTCGATCCCTATCGACAAGGAATCTTCGATGATGACAAAGGCGTTGAATACAAACAAACCGTTACTATAAGGTCTTATGAAGTCGGTCCTGATAAAACAGCGACGATTGATAGTATTCTTAACTTGCTTCAGGTGAAATTAGAAGAATTTCATAAATTTAGTTTTATTTTGGCGAAGAATGTAATGATTTTAGTGCTAAATGTAAAAATTAGTGCTTGTACTTTGTCTAATTGATGAAAAACCTTTGGTGTAGTAAAACACTTATGTACGTGTTCTTTTTTATTAGCAAAAAACTCATTTGAAATTTCTTTCTAAACCAATAGAAATGTTACTGTCAATTTTTTAAGTGAATAGGGTGGTTACTGCTAATTTTCTAATTGAAAATAATGGTTATTATCAATTTTTAGGTGAATATAAGTGTTTTCACGTTAATTTTTTATGGAGCTATAATTATCATTTTTCTGTGAAATATGTACTCCGGATTGGAAGAGGTTTTTTTAATTGCTAATGAAAAATAGCACAGTTTTTTTTTTTTTTTTTAATAAAAATAATACATAGGGTTTTTTTTCCTAATTATACATAATATATGGGGTATTTTTGCATTTCACTGAAATGATTTTATATTTTATTTATTATTTACGCAGGAAACAGCATTGAATCATGTGTGGATGTCGGGGCTTTTAAGCGACGGATGTGGTGCGACGCATGGAATGATGAAAAATAATCTGATTTGGGTTGTGTCAAAAATGCAAGTTCAAATTGATCATTATCCAATCTGGTATTATAAATAAATATTCTTCAATTATTTGAATTAATTTGATAAAATTGATTTAAGATATACAAATTTAATCCGATCTTTCATATAATACTTATATATTTGAGTTCAAATTACATGTTATATTTCATTAGTCCAACAAAACAAGAGTTACTACTTTTATGAAATAATTTCAATTTTATATTTCAACTCTCATCTCATAGTAAGTAATATTTAATCGAAAATTCGAATTTTATTCAAATTTCTAATTAAAAATATTAGACTAGGTTAGAGATTTTGAAAATAACGTTAGGACGGATCCAAATCAGATCCGAAAAAAATATAAATTCACCATATTCCGTAACAAAGTTTCGATTTTTCATCAGGGGTGAAGTTGTAGAAATAGACGCTTGGGCCGGAGCAGCTGGGAAAAATGGTATGCGAAGAGGCTGGCTACTCCGGGGCCAAGCCACGGGTCTTGTATTTGCACGCGCAACCAGGTACAAAACATCTCCTATGTTTTGCCTAATTATTAAACTCCACCCCCATCCTCGTGTTATTTTTATTACCAGAACCTCCCTGTGCTAATTTTTTATTAGCAAGAAACCCCTCACAAGCCAAAATAACAATTACACCCTCACGAAATGATGCAAAAACACCCGTACTCACCTAAGAATTTGACAATAACCCCTTGATAACTTTAAAAATTTGCAATAACCCCATGTTCACTTAAAAATTGATAATTACCACCCTATGATTTATGAAGAAATTTCAAATGGGCTTTGTCTAATAAAAATAAAGGAAAAAACACTTTTGATATCAAACTTTAGTTCAAAAAACACATTTGGTACCAAACTTTTTGAAAAAACATATTTCATACCATGATTCGCACAATCTTGACACATTTAGTTTTGATGTCAATTTTCGGACGAATTCAGCACGTGCCGCTCATGTGACCGTTAGCTCAAAAAGAATTATATTTTTTCTTTTTAATTAGAGATTTAATTGTTCCAATTTCTTGAAATAGTACAATGGTGATGATGAACCGACAAACAAGGCGTCTTTCAAGGATGCCAGATGAGGTCAGGACTGAGCTTTCACCATGGTTCATTGAGAAACAAGCTATCAAAGAAGAAAAACTTCCTGAAAAAATCAACAGATTAAATAATTACAACGCACGTTATGTTTGTTCAGATTTGAAGGTGATTAATTAAGTTAATTAATTACAATTATTTATCAAAAAAGTTATTTATTATATGTAGTTAGTAAATTAAATTTTCATTTTGCAGCCGACGAGAGGTGATTTGGACATGAACCATCATGTAAATAATGTGAAGTATCTTAGATGGATGCTTGAGGTATAAACTGAAAAAATTCCTTTTTAGTCCCACTAGATAATTAATTGGAGTTGGACCTTGACAACATTGGTCCCATACTTTTATCGAGTTAATGCAATTTATCTTCATATAATATGCATAATGTTCAGTTTATTGCCTATTATTTGAAAAAGAACGTTTACCATCCTATGATCTTATAAAAAATTATGTGTAATGTTCAATTTATCCCCTATGATTTGGAAAAGAACGTTTTACCTCCACCTATGATCTTGTAAGAGTTTTATACTGTCTCCATGATACTTTTAAACTTAAAACATATACGAATTGAGAAAACTACACATATTTTATGTGACACTCCCCCCCCCCCCCCCCCCCCCCCCCACGGTGTTATGATTAATGTGGCACTTACCCCTTTATGTTACAAAAATATTTTTCATGCTCACTCTCAATTTCAACGAGTGATTTATACTCTCCGATTAGAGGAGGTATATTGCTCCTTTAAAATTTTCATAAGGGTAAAGAATTTTTTCTTTCAATTCACTGGGGGAATAAATTGAATATTATAAAAATCACATGAGGGTAAATTGTCGTTCGTCGTTAGCTCTACTGCTAGTACCACTAGATAAGAGTTACACCTAATTTTAAAATATTTTGCCCTTTTTGTCCCATCCTATACTTTATGAATTTGCAGTCTTTGTCCTAATTTTTAAGTTATTAATCCCATAAATTTGTCTATATACCGCAATTTTTGTCTCATAGAATTGTCCCAGTTTTGTATTTTGGTCCCACAAGATGCGACGGGACTAAAAATGCAAAATATTCTAAAAAATTCGAAGAATAAATTGTGATTTTGTAAAGGAGTGAATAGCAAATTAACTCCTTGTGTTATTTTAAATAGGCAATTTAACTCCCTGTGATAAATAAAATGGCAAAATACCTCCATGTGATATCCTAAATAGGCAATTTAACTCCCTGTGATAAGAAAAGGGGCAAAATGCATCCCTGTGTTTATATAAAAGAAGCACATTGCCTCTCTCTAAATTGCTCATTTATTCATATCATAGGGAGGTAAATTGCTCATTATTTCATTTCACAGGGAGGTAAATTGTCTATTTTTATATCACAAGGAGGTAGATTGCTCATTATTCATTTCACAGGGAGTTAAATTGCCTATTTTTATTTCACAGGAAGGTAAATTGCCCATTAAACATATCACAAGGAGTTAACTTTAAAAAAACCCTTCTGTAAAGTGAGGACAAAAGTGTTGAATGTCCAATCCAGTGTAACTAGAAGTTATGCAATTTTTCCGGTCATATTTTTATAGTCCCTATAATGTAATAATGAACTAAAAGAATAATGATTGATCTTTTCAGCCAATTCCTGATGAATTCTTGGAGAATTATCAGCTTTCGAATATAATTCTTGAATATAAAAGAGAATGTGGCAGTCAAGATGTAGTGCAATCTCTTTGCCAGCCTCAAGAAGATGAACAAAAAATTGGAATAATTGAACAACAATATAATCACATTGGTTCGAACGGGAACTTTTCAATGTCATCTGAAATTCTTCGAGAAAATGGACTTTCGGGATCTTCAAATGAGGGGCCATTTAGCTATACTCACTTGCTTCAAATTAAAGGGGAGTCGAAAAACGAAGAAATATTGAGAGGAAAGACTACATGGAAGAAAAAGATCTCGAATTTTTGAAAGAAAAGTTTTCAAGAACATTTCAATTTTATTGGAATATTATATAATGAACACAAATAGAATGTGTACTTTTCCTAGGGAAAATTGAGAATAAAAGGTATAATACTTGTAAGTTAAGGATCCTAGCTACAAATTAATTAACATTGTGTAATATTGTCAAGCCAGCTTAATTCTAGACAAATATGTATTGATTAAGTAATGGGATATAAAATAAGATTTAGTGATTGTTCTTATTTTAAATAGATGCGTGTCTTGTTGCTAAAATATGTAAGTACAACGTGACTTTTTTTTTTTTTTAGCAATTTAACTTTTTGCAGATATGTCTAATGAACAATTTACCTTGTTTTGGTAAAAATAAATAAATATATATGCAAATTAATTACCCCTTTGTGAGCAATTCAAGGAATGTGGACATTGCCAGCTGACAAGTAGGACTGAAAATCAAATCAAGTTATTCGATACTCGGCTCGAACTCGTTCGATAAAAGCTTATTGGGCTCGGTTCGTTAAACAAATCAAACAAACTTAAAATGATTTCTCGTTGATAAGTTTTGAAGCTCGGCTCAAGCTCGGGTGGATAAGCTAAATATTGAACAAATACATAGTATAAAATACCACGCTACTCGATACTTGGCTCGAGCTCCTTTGATAAAAGCTCGTGTGAGATTGGTTCGTTAAGAAATCAAACCAAACTCAAACATAAAATCTCAAGCTCGATAAAATTCAAACAAAGCTTGAACAATGTGTCGTTCGATACTACTCGATTCGTTGACACCCCTACTAGCAAATGTTAAAAACATATTAAATGTTTTTCTCATCTATAACCGATTAAATTTGAATACGAGTTGAACATTAATACGATATTAAAACGTTAGCCCAAAAATTGATCATGTATTCATAAATTTCATTCACTAATTTCTAAATCACGTATTGAACTTTAGAACATTACTGGTTTTTCTTTATAATTTTCTGGATCAAATAAGATCGACTAGTCTAATATATATTTCCACTGAATAATTTTTATCGCATTAATTAAATTGTGCAAATTTCTTACCACATTTTTAATTAAATTGTGTAGCTATAACACACTTTTTTTTTTTTTTTAATATTTGAATTGTTTTACTAAACAATAAATTTTCCTATTTGCCCCTTGTGTTCGTTTGTCAATTAATGATCAACTTGCCAATTTAATTCTGCAAGATAATGGTGCACATTGATGGCTCGACAGGTCTAGTTAGGCAAGGAAGCAAATTTTTTTTTTTTTGGTTTCCCAAGGGTTTAATCCATTCGAGCCGCGTCGGGCACATAATGTGGGAATCTCTCCCAACAGGGATTCGAACCTGAGTCCGCTACTTTGTAGTGACTAGTCCCTTCCACTAGACCAATCACCTGTTGATGCAAGTAAACAAATTTAATTGCATGTTAAACATTTACAGATAGATATTCCTATTTTCTCATCACATGCAGACACCAATAGGTAAAAATGTATTTTACGTTCTTTAACTTTCTTAGGCACTCGGGATCATTTTTAATTTTTCGGCAAGCTAAATACATTTTTTTAGCTGCAATTTCAGTCCACTTTCTCGCAATTTTACTTCCTATTTCGCTGGAAATGTTAAGAAATTATCAACTATGAAACAATTTGTATAGATGATCGAAGGTTATTGCAACTTTTTTTGTAGGACAAAATATTTTGCAACGTTTACACATTGTTATAAATTCCGATGAAATAGAGAGTGAAATTGCGGTCAAGTGAATCGAAATTGTGGATACAAAAAAATACAAAATATAATAGGGCTTTTGGCATTTTGCACCCTGAATTATAGGGTTTTGACACTTTGCACCTTGACTTAAAAAATTTGGCACTTTGCATCCTAGAAATATAATTTATTTGGCACTTTGCACCCTAGTGTGTGTTTTAGTGAGAATATTCATTGGTAGAAGGGTAGAATAATTATTTTCAATTTTTTTTTCACTTTGCACCTTGGCAATATAAATTTTGCACCCTTAAAATATAGAATGTTGGAATTTTGTACCCTAATATTATAAAATATTAGCATTTTCACCCCGAATTAAATTTTTTGCATTCTGCACCCTAAAAATAAAATTTGTATGACATTTGTACCCTAATGTATTTTTCTTAAAGAAAATAAACTCATGAATGTCGGCGATATAGAGATAAAATTATAAAAATGGTCATTTCTATGCACAACAATCATAAACTTGTTATTCTAAATTTATTTACTTTAAAATAAATTATTTAACATTTTCTCTCAGTAAAATTTAGATTAAAAGAAAGACATTGTCTTTATTTTATTGTCAAGTATCCTCTAGATTATTTACTTTATATCTAAAATACACGTTTACATATCTAACATATTATTATATTGCATGTTATTAACATATTTTAGATTATCATCTTAAGTTGGGGTTGAAAATGCCAAAAATATATTTTTTGTATGCAAAGTGTCAATATTCTATATTTTAGAGTGCAAAGTGTCAAAATCTATACTTTTAGGGTGCAAAGTGTCAAACATATTTGAAAATAACTATTATACTCTTCAATCAATGAATTTTTTCTTCAAAACACACATTAGGGTGCAAAGTGCCAAAACTTTTAAGTTAGGATGCAAAATATCAAAACCTTATAATTTCATGGTGCAAAGTACCAAAAGCCCAAATATAATATCCTATAATCCAGCAGACATGTAAAAGTGGACCTAAAATGTTTTTTTTCCTATAACAGTATTATACATTTTGGTCTTTCCAATTACTTAATTTAGCCAAAGTCAAATATGGTACAAAATGATGGTTTGGTAGAGCCGCAAGTGTCGAATTTGGTAAACAATAAATTTGCATGCCTAATTAATACAAGTCACCATTTATTTTAACATGGTGAAATATATATACTGAACAATCATACATAATTTAGAACTTAATTTGCTTTTTATTCAAATTTTAATCGTTCGTTTGGTCATACATAATAGTACTTTTGGTCTCATAGTATGACTAAGAGTTAATGGCAATTTACTCTTTGTGAAATGCATAATGTTCGATTTATCACTCTGTGATTTAAAAAAGAACATCTTATCCTCCTGTGGAAATTTTAAAGAATTGAAGCAATTTACCTCCTTTCAGTCGGAGAGTATAATTCACTAGCCAAAATTGAGAATTAGCATAAAAAATATTTTCCTAACGCAGTACGTAAAATGTCATATTTATCATAATATAGGGGTTAAACGGTCATATTATTATAACACAGGATGATAAAAGTGCCACATATAAAAAATCAGGGATGCGGTTTGAAACTTTTATAATATTATATGAAGATAAACTGCTATTTTTTAAATTATATGGAGATAAATTAAATATTATGAATATCACAAGGGATAAATTGCTATTAACTTGTAAGACTATCTATGTGTAGCACTTTGGTCCTACATTGAATGAAAATGAGGTGATGAAATTAGGGCCGGTCCTAGGTTTTGAAGGCCCTAGCCGAAATTAAAATTCGGGGCCTTGTGTTTTTTTTTTCAATATTTTGTGTGAAGTATTTTGTCGTACTATTTTGAATGCGAAACTATTAATTAAATCTCCACGTTTATTAACGTATGCTTGTCTATAGATTAAAATAATTAACTCAGTCATTCTTGTAAAATAGTCGACGTAATTATATTTTTGTTTAGCACAAACAATTCATACAATTTTTTTAATTTTTTTTGCAAATGGACTAAATATTTCACTAACAAATTAAAATTAATATATTTTAACAAACTAATGCACAAATACAATATTTACTATTTAAAATAAAATCTAAACAAGGTGGATCAAATTTTCAGCATGTGGGATGGAGTCAATATGTATGCAATATTTGTAAATCAAACATCAATCAATTGAATTAGTGAACTGATGAGGCCATAATATCATGAATCAAAATTTCGTTTCAAATGTATGTTTTGGTCAGTCAAATATTGAAATTTTTTCGAGATTATTCGAAAATATTTCGGAAACACAAAGAAAAAATTGTAAGAAAAGTTATTAAATTTAGGAAAATAACAGAGTTTAAGGCAAATAATTAGTTTCGGAATTACATCTTGTTTTCATTTCGCCTGGTTAAAAAAGAAAAACTTTTCGATGTCTTCGATGAAAAAGATAAATTTTTTGATCCATGCATAAAACTGGTGTTAGGTGTACATTGGTTGCTCATAATGTGAAATTTCTTTTATGGTAAAGAAATCGGTACAAAAGGATTTTGTTTTGTGTTCATTCATTAAAGCACAATAGACTACTTCGAACCTTTAATCTACATAAAGCATTTGTTGAGAGGGT
Source organism: Penstemon barbatus (assembly GCA_003313485.2). Taxonomy (NCBI): domain Eukaryota; kingdom Viridiplantae; phylum Streptophyta; class Magnoliopsida; order Lamiales; family Plantaginaceae; genus Penstemon; species Penstemon barbatus. The sequence goes on from CM064881.1 coordinate 30,264,688, forward strand.
AATTTCGACCTTTAGAATTTTATTGACAGAATAATGGACGAAAAGTGGAACGGAGGGGTGAGATTGCCAAAATATAGAAAGTTTTGGGGTGTATTTACAAATAACCCAAAAAATATGTATGTGAATATAAAAATGAGAATTTTAAATTTTGTTAAATAAGTTCGACATTTGTTATTACTTATATGTATAGAAATAAGAATATAGAAAAAATAAGAGATGGCCATTGAGACTCGAAATAGAATATATAAAGAAAATAAGAGAGAAAAAATTTATGTAGTCTCTAAGTGAAAAAATGCTTTTACTTTATTTTCTTTATTTTATAAAGAAAATGTTTTTACCTTTTTACCTTTTTATTTCTTTCTCAGCAGCCAGGGGCGGATTTACACTATGAATTGTTATAGTAATTGTTATGTCTACTGTAGTTTTAATTGTTCAGCCCAACTATGCAAATAAATAATTTTGTGAAAAAGAAAAAAAAGGTTCTCACAATATTTTTCTCTTCTCTATGAAATGGTTGAATTATCTCCTAATTTTTAGGCAATTGTTTTGCATCTTCTTATCTCTATATTTAGGGCTGTCAATGGGGCGGATTTCAATCCGGATCCGATCCGAATCCGGTCCGATTTATTAGGATAATTGTCCGATTAGTGATCCGACGGACTTGATCCGATTAAGAAGATCCGTAATCCGAATTATATGGAGCGAATATGGATATAGGCTGATCCGATCCGTTACATATCCGTATCCGATATATATTACTATATGTTGTTTATATATTATGTATTTAAATAAAAATAAAAATAAAACTATCTATGTTCCACTAAAATCTTTTACTATATTAAAAATAATTTTAAAAAGAAATGCATGAGAGATGTTGGTAGACTGACCAGATAACTAATTGGGTCTACAACATATTAATTTATACTATTTAATAAGAAAAATCAAACCATAACCATTCATCCTTCAATTTTTATCTTCTCTTCCATTTCTCAATATTGAGTTTTCTTCTTCTTTGTTCCAGTTTATATCTTTTTTACTTATATTTTTTGTTTATTCTTTTGTTCTAATTTTTATCGTTTATATTTGTTCATCATATTCCATCTTCTACAATTTTTGGCAATAGTTTTGATTAAGTAAGTAAAATATTACATTTTTAATTCATGATGGTGGAATCTGCAAGTGATTTGGAGGAAAACGGAAAAAAAAAAAAAAAAAAAAAAAAAATTAGCTTGCTAAATGGATCCGGATAATTTATCCGGATCCGAGATATCCGTCGGATTCGGATCCGGTTGCTAATATTCCAGATCCGAGCGGATTCGGATCCGGATCCGGATAGTAAAAATGGAAATCGGACTCGGATCCGGATCTGCCCTGATCCGGTCCGAGTCCGACCCATTGACAGCCCTATCTATATTGTTCATGCAAATTTTAAATATTTACTTTGTGCTTTATTATCTCTAATATCTTTTGTCACAATTAAGGAACATGAAACCTTAATTTTAGTATATTTTTTTAGAAAAACGATCATAACATTAATACTATTACTTCAAGATGACAATCAAACTACAACGAAAATTAATAATTAAACAATAGTCTTGAACTAGGAGAAAAAATAACACTAGTGAGAATTGAGCCCAAATTATTTTTATCATAGAGTTTCATCCTTAACGACGAGCTATGGCCTTGCCTCATTGGCTATTTTAGCATAACATATAACAAACAAACAATCAAACAAACAAAAAAGAAGCATAAATATTGGCCCCCTAGATATTTCAATCCTGGATCCGCCCCTGTTAGGGGTTGCAATACATTTTCATGGTAATGTTCATGGGCAATGCCTTTTAAATCTTTGGCGAAGGTCTGGAACGACATTGGTGAGATTAAAATTGTAAAATATTTTAAAAGTTTTAACATAAATACATTTTGTTTTAAAATACGAGGTCAACCGTATCAAAAGTTCAATGTCAAATAAAATATGTAACATGCAACGCTTAACTTTTGGTTCTTGCTGAATAATTTTGAAAATTGTGCTAATAAAAGTTGGGGACCTAGATGATAGATTGGTGTCTCACCTTTAGATAAATCCAGGAATCTTTGGTGTAATTTAGGATTCGATACATTGGTGCCACAAATTGGCATTAAGGTGGTGTTTGTAAAAACTTAAGGATGACTTAGCTAAAACACTTCGAGCTAGTCTCCGAGCAGAAGATTGGACCTAGGACATTGAGGTGCAACTAATGCATGTGTGCATGTAGTAATAACTAAGTGGGTATTTATACTTGGGAATTTATTTTGGAGAGCTGGATCCACATCCCACTTGCTGATCGAACAACGTATGTTAAATTCGTGGTTGGCCATTTAGTGAGCTATGTTGATGGCGTGCCTCAAGCAATTACATTACATGTTTATTTCAGTTGTTAAATAAAATGAACAATGTATCGTAATGGTAGATCGCGTGTATGTGGCTCTATCATGAACCTATTGATAATAGCACTCTTGGTAAAGGTAAATAGTAAGGTCGATCGAGAGATTGATCAATAAGGTCTGATTTGGTACATTCAATTTCCTCATCCGTTGACCACTAAATTTGGTCGGCTTGCATTTATTCCTACTCGAAAAGGTTTGATTGATCATGTCCTATTGTGCTCGATCATTATTTGCTCTGCTCGACCATGGCTTCGTTTGACAACTATTCTCGATCAAGGCCCGATCAAGCATCGTGTTATCAAACCTCTATTAGATGAAGGAGATTCGGTCTTGTGTTCGACACTACTTGGATCTTAGTTGAACTTGGTATCGACTATGATCTATCATAGCATACTCGAGTAGATTGAAGCTCGATCATTGTGGTCATGTGTTGAGCTCCTGCTAGTTGAAAGAAGATGTGGCTTTTTTTTCCGATCATGTGTAGATAAATTCTAGTTGAGGTTACTTTCGGTCTGCTCGAGAACATACCTTACAAAACAAGGCGACATATGATCATGTTTGTTGTCACCTATGGACATGCTTCTTTGTTATCACCTATGCTCATGTAGAATCTTTCTTTGTAAGCACAACAACTCTCACACAATTCACAAAAATGTTCATTTTGAATTTATTTTAAAGTTCAAGATTCAATTCAAATGAGTCCACTTTAAATAGGTTACATGCACAAAAGATTTTTCTATGAAAATTTCCACTAGTTTTTTAATTATCATTGAAACATGATTATTATAACTCTGACAATTCAAGTTGTCAAGAGGTTGCAAAATTATGCTAAATATACATCATAATAACAAAAATTATTTTTATTTACAAAGATAAAAAAGGCAATGGTATCTTATATTATTGATGATTAATTTAGATTCTTATGTTTACCATTTTATGTACACAAGATTTCATATTTTGATGTCATATTTATTTTTAATAAAATGGTATATATATCTTTAGGTTCTTATGTAGAGATATATATAGGTTACTAAGATATAAGTTTTATTTTTTTAGTCATATTTACTTCTAACGGTTGCCCTTCAATATCATATTTACGACGATCAATCTTTACTGCGACATGTTAAATGTTGTATTTATAGAAGTCACATTTTTGTTAAATGGTATATATATCTTTAGGATCTTATGTAAAGATATATATAGGTTACTAAGATATACGTTTTATTTCTTTAGTCACATTTACTTCTAACGATTGCCCTTCAATATCATATTTACGACGATCAATCTTTATTACGACATGTTAAATGTTGTATTTACAGAAGTCATATTTTTATTAAATGTCGTATTTATAGAAGTCACATTTAAATATACGACGAACGTGTTATATCTTATTTTGGTGGTTGATATTGTAACATTGTTAAAATCTTCAAATAATTAAAATTAGGAAAATAAATGCAAATCAAAATCGAAAAATTCTTGTATAGACCTGGTCTATGAGCTTCTCATAGACCTTGTGGTTGTAAATGAACCACATCATACATTTTGATGATGTCATACTCTCAAAATTAATGATATGGTTCATTTACAACAACAAGGTCTATGAAAAGCTAATAGACCAGGTCTATGCAAGAATTATCAAAATCCAAGCCATCCTCAAACCCTAATAACTATCATCTTCTCCACTCTCACCTCCAAAAAAAAAACCCTAATCCAGCACAAAAGTGCAATTCCAATTCCCAAATTACCCCTCTGCTCCCCCACCCCCACCCCTCACACACATTCCACCTCCGTATGTCTCTCGACAACGCACCCAAACAGGCGCCACAGGATGGGTCTCAGTCCAACGGTGGGGGGCAGAAAAACGGCGTCGTTGCGGTGGCTCCGCCGTTCTTCACTCACAGGCTGAGGCTGAACCCTAATTCGGATCACAAGCCCGACGATTACGAGGATTTGGAGCTCGATTTTAATCCGTTGGTGTTCAGCTCTCTCGAGAGGTATCTCCCGCCAAATCTCCTCTCCCAAAGTCGCGATGTGAAGGTCAATTACATGCGTGATATTCTTGTCCGGTATTATCCCCAAAGCGAGCGCGCGAGGGTAAGTTGCTAAATGATGCACCTTTATCGCTCTTGCATGAGATTCTAACAGGAATCGTGTTTATGATTTGTTCTGATCTTTAGTGTGCTGTGAGTGCATGGTTGTGTTATGTAGGCGAGGACTCAATAGATATGGAAAGTTTAAGTATATGGGCTTGGAATTGTTTGAAGTATATTGATTTTAGAATCTGTTTTTATAATGTCATATAAAAGTGCAGATGATATTTTATGAAATTTAGGAAATGTAAGGAAATCGGAAATAACGAAAATCGAATCACAAAGTTCTATCAAGCACAAAAAGCAATTCCCTTTACTAAAATAGTAAAATCAATAGTCCAAACTATACCTAAATCATTCTGTAAAAAATCAAAAATTCATTATTTTTGATTCGTGATGAGATTTTCTTTTATTGTAAGAGAGCCAGCTGACGGAGCATATTGTGCATTTGATGTTGAAAATGAGAAATTTTCTCCTTGTCAGGCATCGTGAAAAGCTATATTTAAGGCATCCATTATTATCCTCTCTATGCATACACACACATGCACAAATTAAACGAGCTCATACTTATATGTTAATCGGAATTTGAAAACAATTGTTTTGAAACAGCTCCAGAAGCACAGAGAATACAGACAGAAGATTATATCTAACTATCAGGTATGGTTATGGAACTTTTGATTTCTGATAGTGTAAAATGAGTTAGTGATATCGTACTTTTTTACAATGACCCTCTGCAATTAAGCTTATATTTGTGAATGCAAGTGCCTAATGGTACCAGAAATTTCATCAAAAAAAGTTCAGTCTCAATCTAATTGGCTTGGGAGGGGGGGGGGGGGGTAGAATTCGTAGAACTCTGTATGCCCCCCTTAAAGTTATATTGATTTTTCTTCATTTGATGTTGTCATGAATGTTTTAGCAGCATACAAGGAGTTTATTAAGTTTATTGCATAACTTTGCTACACTATCAATCCAGGCACAGACACAAGCTGTGCCTCTGCACCAGGCTACAATAAACTTATTGATGGCTTGAATAATATATATTGTTATTCACTTAGAAAATGCTTGTCAAGTGCTTATCAAAAGATCAAATGAGGATGGAAATCCTCTCATCGGGAGGTGGATGGGCCCCCTGAGTTTGGGGGTAAAAAAGTCAGTGGTTGACAACTCATCTACCTTGTATGATCAATATATGTAGCTTATTGAGAACTCTCTTTGTCTCTGTCTCGATCTCCCTCTCATAATAAGTGCTCGCAACTGGCTTTGTCTTCTCAGCGTCTACATGCGGAGCTCTACACTATACAGGCTGAACACTTTTTTGTCCCCTCATTCATCAAGGCAATTGAGGAGAATTCCGAACAGGGTTTTAGAAATATAATGAAGGAAGCCTCTCCAGGAGTCTTTGTATTTGAAATGCTGCAACCACGATTTTGTGACATGTTGATAGCCGAGGTGGTTTCTTGCTTTTCATTGATAATTCACTATTCTAACTCAATTTCTCTTTAGTAGTTTAAATTTATTGTTCTCTTATGATGATCTGATTGCTCAGGTAGAAAATTTTGAAAAGTGGGTCCATGAGACGAAGTTCAGAATCATGAGACCAAATACAATGAATAAGTATGGGGCTGTTCTTGATGATTTTGGTATGGAAACCATGCTTGATAAGCTCATGGAAGATTTTATACGCCCGATTTCAAAAGGTGATCATTTTGCTCACCCATATGACCACGTCTGAGTAAATATTGGTTTCATTGTTAATAATCTCCAGCCAAAAAAAACCTTTGCAGTTTTCTTTCCTGAGGTTGGTGGATCGACTCTGGATGCTCATCATGGTTTTGTTCTTGAGTATGGGATGGATAGAGATGTTGATCTGGGTAAGTGATTATGTCAAAAAAAAAATTTTTCCTCACTTCTGTATGTCTTTTGTGCTTCTGAGTTCAGTCAGCTTCTTAATACCCCCTTACCCTCAATTGAATGATCTTATTTTCTTTTTAGGAGATGGACATATAACTTCCCATATCCTAAAACCACAATTTATTCAAAATCATGCTCACTTTAAGTAGTGATGTGAGACCACTAACTCCCAAACACCACTTTTAAGGACCGATAGGTGAAATCACTTCATATCTTTTAGCTCTCTTCTATAGCTCCATGCACATTCAAATGGGACATTCAAAGCAGGATTGAGGGAGTATTATTTATTATTTCCTAGTCTGGCACTCTACCATCTCATCCTACATTATTCATGGGAACTGTTTGTGTGGTTTTAGATACATGGCCCATGTGTAGCTGACCATTAGTATTTATAAATCCATAGTATGAAGGCTCTAACAACTCGAAAAAAGTGTTCTAATCGGGTAACTTATGTAATATCAGATACAACTATGGTTTTGTTTAGTTGGTGAGTTTGGGACATCGACTTGCCTCCTTTTGGATTTTGAGGACATCATTGACTCTTTAATGTCTAATATAGTAAAAAATTCTGGGAAGTGAAAACTTACTAACTTTTAGAATTATTGATTATTAGAGCTGTATAGAGCTGCATGTATGTATAATGAAAAATTATTGTGTAGTTCCGAATTCAGAAAATGACTTGGACTTGTTGATATTCCTGCACCATTTGAAATTATGTATTATTCTTTATTAGTCAATCTCTCGTTTTACAGGCTTGTGACTTGATACATGTAAGATTTAAGACTATCATGTTTAGCTTAATATATGCAGTTTCTTTTGTAAACTAATATGCCATAACATACCATAATCAGGGCTAAAATCTGAGAAATTAACTATGTTACGCCTTTGAGCCTGCATTGAGCAAAAAGTGCTGTCTCATTTTATTCCTCATACTTATCAACTATATAAAGATATAGAGAGCACTGATTCGTTTTAGTTTGAATTTTTTGAATAGATGTCAAAGTACCTTTTGAAATGTACATTACTATTCTAGTGAGAGAACATACCCATCTTATAAACTAACCATGTAACTGGACATGCTTTGGAGCTCATACTGCCCTTCTTGTTCTTGCCATGCCATCAAATGTATGTTACCCTCCACCATTGGTATTATTTTATGCTAAATCCATACATATGTCAATTATTCTTTGAGGTGTTAAAATCTGTTGATAAACTACCTAAGTTCACCTTTGATCCTTCGTGTACTTCTGTACCAACGAAATACTGCATATGCTCTTCGTTCTACCCCTCCCCCCATAATTATGTTGTTTCATTCTTTGAGGCTGCTTTCAAGCATTGGACATCTTATTGCTAAATGTTCTTCGCTTGAAACCTTAACAAGTTTACCTTTTAACTCTATAGGCTTCCACGTGGATGACTCAGAAGTCACCTTGAATGTCTGCTTAGGTAAACAATTTTCTGGTGGTGAACTTTTTTTTCGTGGCGTGCGGTGTGAGAAACATGTAAATACGGAAACACAGTCAGAGGTGAGTGATTCAAACTACAGTCTCTTCATTATTTCTCTTGAAATAGTTATCTTTAAAAGCATCACTCGGTTTGATTTCACGGGAATGAAATTGATTTACTCTTTTGTTGGTAAGTATTTCCCCTTGATCATAAGCTTAATCACTCAGTATAGCAATACTACAACCGACTTCATGTTTTGTTTGCCGTTTTTTATTTGGCTTATGCAAACTAAGGGCATGTTTGTTTGGCTTTTCAGAAAGCATTACAATGCTCTAGCCAACTAAGCTCTTTTTCTCAAGAAGTCTATCATAAAAGTTCTCTCAATTTTAAAAAACAATAGCATCTTAAATAATCCTCTCTTTTTTCCTGAGAAAAGCCTAGACAAACTCTTCTTTGATTCGACATGAAGTAAGCTATCCCTTATCCTAAATCATTCACATAACAACTTCGATTGGACTATAGAGTAACCTGTCTGTTACCCTACTCTTATTTCCATAATCACTAAAACAAACATACCGATTCCTAAAAAGTAAACATATAATTCATTTCATCTTAAAACTCAAATAAACAACTTGTTTTAACTGTGCGAAAGCTGAGGACATCTCCAATTTTTTTTTATGTAATGTCTAAAGACACTCTTTGAAAACCAAACAAACAGGCCCTAAGTTCGTACATTCTTTATGCCTATTCTTTTATTATGTTGGGATTTTCTGTACTTAGTTGCTAATTATATAAGTAATAGTTTTTCATGCTACACATTATACATTGTTTTGTCGATCAAGTATTTAAAACAACCACCATGTCAAACTTGGAGACTCTTCCTAGTTAAAGGACTACAACCACTCATTATCTTCACATTTATCAACTTGTCAAGCATGCTCTAGAGACTGATTAGAACCTTTCTGAGTTCTGATTGGTAGCTTCTTTTAATCATATAATGGAAATTTTCATTGGCACTTTTGTAGGAGGTCTTTGACTACGCGCATCTACCAGGGCGTGCAATTCTTCATCGTGGTCGCCATCGGCATGGTGCTAGAGCCACCATATCAGGAAATAGGATAAACTTATTGCTATGGTGTAGAAGGTACCCCATAACCCTTTCCTATGGCATATATATGTGCCACTGTTTGGCTTTTTTGCACGTAACACAATATCTTTGCTAAAAGCAAAGAGAAAAAAGATTGTCATGGTAATTTAGTTGGAGAAAAAATAAAGCACATAGCAAAAAAAAAAAAAAATTAGTGCAATCAGAAGTTCACCAGTAGAGATTACAAAATAATATGAATTTTTAGATGGAATTCAAACAACCTATGCTCATTCAATTTAGATACCCGCTAATATTATAAATTAGAATCATAATTGATTTCTTCAAATATCTTAAACGTAAACTTACTTTACTCTTCGGATTCCGATTTCTTCTTCCTGCAGTTCTGTTTTTAGGGAGCTTAGGAAATATCAAAAAGATTTCTCCAGCTATTGTACAGAGTGCCAACGTGAGAGGAAAGAAAGACAGCGTCAGTCTGTTGCTGCTATCAAACTGGTACGATAATCTTCTGCATTAATCTATCTTACAATCTTACTCTTTGGTTTTTGTTCACTGCACAATTTTCTCATCCTTGAACAAATAATCTGTAACTACCATAAAAAGGAAACCAACACCAAATTATTGCCGGTTATATATCCATAGGGGTTGGATGATAAACACATGTGCATAAAAGGACAAAAAATTGTCCTCTCATACACCCTTGTCGCTCATCCAGCACCCCAGTGGATTGAATTTACCGGGGTAGGCACATAATTTCCATTATTGCTATTACTGGATTGGAAAGTAGTTATTGAAGATTTATTGACTGTGGAAGTAACTAAATAACAAGTCAAAATTTCACTTTTAGTCCCAGTAAACTGAACACTCATAATTTTTGGTCCTCTACTTTAGAGAATTGCATTTTTGGTCCCAATATATCAAACGCTTTTGTATTTTTGGTCTCATTGCCTCCTAAGCAGATCTATGTGCTAAACATAGACTAATCTATGGGACCAAAGTGCTAATTATATTTAACAATTGTGACGAAAAGTGCAATTTTGTAAAGCATGAACCAAACGTGCAAAATGTTTTTTTTAAGAATGGGACTGAAAGTGAGTTTTGTAAAGTACGGGTCCAGAAGTGCTGAGGATCCAGTCCCGTCACCTGTGAAACTAAAACTGCAATTTTTCCATATAACAAGTTGAAGTTTGTAATGAAGTTGCAAAGTGACCACTGCCTGTAATAAACTTAGGATCAATGAAAAAGCTCTAGTTGTCATTGAAAATGAGTTCTAAAAGAAATTCGTTGGCTTTTCCAGGAACTGTTAAAGAGAGAGGGTGAAACTGCTGCTTGAGCTTCTCATCATGTCTTTGCTTTCTCGACCTTGTAGTTTATGTCAAACCATCTATCGGGAAACAAGCTTCATTATTAGTAGCCTGTGAAAATGTTGTGGTGATGTATGTTCTTTAATCTGAGCATAGATGTACATTAAAAGTTAAAACCAACCAACTGTGAAGTTGATTTTGCTGAAATGAACAATGGTTCACTTTAGAGTGATCATATTACTATAATTCTTTATTGATCTTTTCGTATGATTGTTTCTTACAAGTTAAGCTCTCTTCGATTGAGCTTCTGCTCTAGGAGAACTTCTTTTCGGAGATTAATCAGTACTGGTAGAAACTACAAATTTTGTAATGTTATTTTTACTTTTTTACTTTTCATTTAATGAATTTTTAGACCATTATTGTTAGTTGCTGCATCGAAATTAGAACAAGTGTAAAAGTCTTGTAGGTATGTTTCTAGGGTTGGGTTGTTCCCCTATTAAAGAAATGCCTGAGCTGCACCCAGAGCGTCGTGAGATATTATATTATTCTTTTTTTTTCTTCTTTTAATTAAATCATGTTTGAGATTAGTATTGGAATTTCATTTGATTTCTTTATGAACAAGTTTGAGAAGTTGGTATTTTTATAATTTTTTTTTTTTAATTTTTGGATTATTAAATCAATTTTAAATGCTTTAAAAGGAGACGGAGGAAGAAAGAAGATGATACATTGGGGATGAGTCGAAGTGATATATAGACTTTATCTAAGTCCTAAGACTTGGTTGATTTGAAATGGTATACTCATTGATGAGAATATGCATCACTGAATATAAAAATAACCCACAACGTTCAATATACTTGGGATTTTTTTTTTAAAAAAATTAAACATTTCATTCTATCAAAGTTAAATAAATGGTATAACATAGTCAAAAATAGGGTAACTCATTTAAGATAACGTTAAGAGAAAACAAACAAAACGAGATGCTACAAAAAATGATCCAACCAGTTAAGGTTAAATGATTCACGAGGGATGAGATAAAATTTTCACTTTGGCAAACATGTCCAAAATCATTGAATTTTTCCAATCAAGTCATGAGCAACCCAATTCGGTTATTTCCCACTATTAAAAGTATCCGCAATAGCTCGTAGACAATCATTCTCAAAACAAACATCTTCAATTTTTCAATGAGCCATAATGGAACAAACTACTTTAATAGAAAGAACTTTACCCGCATAAGGGCAAGTAGATGGATGTTTAATGGACGAGGCAAACAAAATTGACACATTAGAGTTCCAAACAATAACCCCATCTTTGAATAAGGAATCAAACATAGCGCTCAAAGGTGCCATCGAGCGGCTAGTAGCCACTTTGATAGAAAGAACTTGTGTTTGGGAAAAGCGATACACATATCATTTCTACTCTCTGAAAAAAATTACTCTCTCAATTTCCCCGAAATTCCAAAAGTTAAACAAAAAACAATTATCTCATCTCTAAAAAAACTCTACTTTGATTTGTAATAAAGTAATCTATCTCTTATAAAATTTATGTCACATAACAAACATGATTTGACATAAAGACAACCTAAACTCTTCTAAAAAAATTACATCCACTCTATTTCCCAAACTACTCTCCTAAAATTCAAACAAACAACATTACGCATATTAAAATAATTTCATAAGCCACCACCACTCACACAAATTACTCTCCTAAATGCCAAACAAACAGACCCTTAATAATATTTATATGATAGCTATCATACATGACCATATCTCATTATCATCATGGATCAAAATTTCGTTTCGAATGTATGTTTCGGTCAGCCAAATATTGGAAACTTTTCGAGACTATTCGGAAATGTTTCGGAAACACTAAGGCAAAATTTGTAAAAAAAAGTTACTAAATTTAGGAATATAACAGGGTTTAAGGCAAATAAATGGTTTCGAAATTACATCTTGTTTTCGTTTCGCCTGATTCAAAAACAGAAACTTTTCAATGTTTTCCAATACTTCTATTAATTAATCTTTTCGTCATTCTTGGGGTTTTTAATTTGTTTTTCTTTTCGAATTATTGTGATGTTGTAGGAAGGGTAAGAAGGATTTTAGTATGGCGATTCTAGAGAGGAAAAAGGCGGCGAATCGACTTGTAGTGGATGAGGCTATCAACGATGATAATTCCGTGGTGTCTCTTCATCCTGAAACTATGGAGAAGCTCCAGCTTTTTCGTGGCGACACTATCTTAATCAAGGTATAAATTTATGATTTCTTTTTCTTTTTTAGCCTTTAGGTTCTCAATCGACTTATTTATTTTGAATTGAATCAGAACGTTAGTATTTTGTTAATTGACTTAAATCAAGATTAGTTGGCTTCGGTTAGGTTATGATTAGTTTTTGAATCAAAACTGCACCTGTTCTTTCTTTGAGTTGATGATCTTATTTGAGTCTTAGAAGAAAGTACGAAGATGTACCTGTTGTAAAAAAAATTAGGTTATACTTGTGTCGAAGAGAATACTTGCTGGTATGTGTTCGCATGGTACTTTGAAGCTCTAGCTATGGCGGCTTTTTGTCAAAATTGAGCATTGTTATCTTGTTTCTTGTTCAATTAAATTTCATAAATAGTTTCCAAATAGATATTATTTGCAATCCTTGTGATAATTTTGTATTAATTAGGGCTTATATCGAGCTTTCATAATAAAGAGTTAAATTCGATTTTGTTCTTCATGTTTGGGATTGATGTTGTTTGTTTTGATTCAATTAATCATTGTGGATATACTAGAATTGTTTGAGTCAATAGAAATCCTCGAAGCCTTGCAAGAAAATTTGTTATGCATGATTTTTCGTGTTGTAATCTAGGGTATTGATTTAGAGGCCGGAGGTAAGAGCAAGAAGACGAAGCGCACAATGCCTAAATCAAATGATATTTACCTCAAACTCCACGTCAAGGTTTTCTCTTCTTTCTTATATTTATTTAAAAATGTTTTTTAAATTCCTAGAACTTCTTCCATCTTGATGTTACAAATCAGTTGATCTGATATATGTGATATGAAATGACAGCTTTACCGATTTTTGGTGAGGAGAACTGGGAGCAGCTTTAATGCTGTGGTACTGAAGAGATTGTTCATGAGTAAGGTTAACAAGGCCCCACTCTCTCTTTCACGTCTCGTAGCTCTGATGAAGGGCAATGTACAATTTTTATATCTAATTTATGAGGTAGATATGTGACTTAAGTTTTATAAAGATTGTTTATAATTCATTGATTTTTGCTATTGGATTATGTAATTGGTGAGGTATTTTTGTTGGAAATTTTGGGAAAATGAAATAACTTGCTTGACGAAATGTAAACTGTGCATGATTACTTTTTTGTGGTGACCATCTCTCCTAATATAACAGTATCCTAAAACACAATACAATTCTTTGACATTTGTAGGAGCATGGATTTGTTGAATTTGAAATTGTTTATCTTGCATATAAACTGCTTCTAATGCCTCTTTGTTTTATTGGTCACAGTCCTGTGTTCTAATTATGATTTCTTCATCCATTTTGTAGATACTTGTTTTTCCACTCTCTGTATTACTTCATGTTTCCCTTCAATCATTTTCTCTTTGTAGTTGGGCACAATTGAATTTTATGAATGATTTTAGTCTAATATCATGATTATTTTGTGATACATTAGGATGACAAGATTGCGGTGCTTGTTGGAACTGTTACTGATGATATCCGTTCATATGAAGTCCCTGCAATTAAGGTCACTGCTATGAGGTTCACTGAGACTGCAAGAGCTAGAATTGAGAAGGCAGGTGGAGAATGTTTGACTTTCGACCGGCTTGCTCTCAGGGCTCCACTTGGGCAGAACACGGTGCATATTCTTCCAACTTTGCTTTTTGCATATGTTATGTGGGATGAATTTTTGGATACGTTAATTCAATACTTCATAAATCATTTACTGCTTGATAAGCTAGCAAGTTTATCTCTCAAATCTTAAATTACAACCAATAACATTGATTAATTATGAGAAACCTTTACTTAGGTCCATAGAGTTGAAGTTAATTGCTGTGTGTTTCTACTTTGATGTGTAGAGTTTGTCTTATTATTTTTTTCCAAGTATTGACTGTACTTTGAACATTCTGTTTGAAGAGGATAACAATGAAAGTGAAGATGACGGAGATAGAGATGCAGTTGAGCTCAACGAAGAAAACAATGCCAAGTATACCCGCCTAGCAATTGCCTGTGATGATGGATGTGTGCGGATCTATAATGTTTCTGATGAAGAAAAACTTACTTACAATAGAACGTTGCCGAGGGTCGGTGGTAAGACAGCTGCCCTCTAAAAAACCTTGTCTGCCATTCTTGTTCAGTTGTTTAAAATTGCTTTATTTGCAGGATGTACACTAAGTGTGACCTGGAGCCCAGATGCAAAGAGGATTTATTCGGGGAGTAGTGACGGGTATGCTTATGTTTTTATTGTGATGATATTCCACTGCAAAACTTGAATAATTATAGCCATACTCTGATGATGCAGCTAATATCACATATGTAGCCAGATGGAAGTTTGCAATAATGCTGATGTAATTTTATTTAGTTTTAGTTTCTGATATTCCCCTCTCTTTCCTCTAAAAATTTAGGTTCATAAGATGTTGGGATGCTAAGTTGGGTAATGAGATTTAAAGAATAACTGTAGGGCTTGGAGGTGTGGGGAGTCGAATTGATCTTTGCATATGGTCATTACTTGCATTGAGGTATGAGTTCTGTTCACCTCACTCAAGCACAGGTTATCTTCTCGTGGATTTGGTATCAACGCCATGTAGGAATAGGATTATTATCCTCTAAAAGTTTTTCTGGTTTTCTATGATTCTTCTTATTAAATTTGTTCATTTCAGATGTGGGACCATTATTAGTGGGATAGTTCTGGTAGTGTGCAGTTTTGGGATGGTCAGTTTGGAACTCTTTTGCAGGCACAATCTTATCACAAGGGTGATGTAGCGGCAGCTCCTAGCCATGATAGAATCCAATTTGTTAACACTAGTCACTGAGTGGAAAAAAAAGTTCTTCGAGGAAAAGTTATTTCATGGCAAAAATTATTCTCACCAGTGTAATGAAATCAAAGAATACTGGAAATGATTCTGGATGACTATGTATGCCTATGTGCTTTTTTGTAATTTTCCATGACATTATAAATAAAATTCATACAAAATTGAAACACCATGATCTCTTACCTAAAAGTCTAACTTTATACAGATGTAATTTTGTTCTAAGCAATGCACAAATAGACAATATCAATATATCACTGCTACTCAATACACCAAAATGCATAGCAATACAAAGGCAAATGACATAAGAAGAACTTCAAACAATTATATTCTGATAAGAAAACGGGAAAATTATTTTCTTGGACCATAGGATAGACCTACTTGCAATTTTGGTACCGCTGGATACGAAAATGCAAATTTGGTATCATATGATAGATTTTCATTGCAACTTTAGTACCAAACCCAATTTTTATTCAAAGTTAATGGCAATCTACCACCTATAAAATGCATAATGTTCAATTTACCCACTTGTGATTTAAAATAGAGTATTTTACCCCCTGTAATTTTGTACCATTGGATACGAAAGTGCAAATTTGGTACCATAGGATATATTTTCATTGCAACTTTATTACCAAACCCAAATTTTGTCCAAAGTTAATGGCTACCCCTATAAAATACATAATGTTCAATTTACCCACTTGTGAATTAAAATAGAGTATTTTACCCCTTATAATTTTGTAAAAGTTTCACATCGCCTCCCTGATATTTTTATTGACGGCATTTTATCCATTTTTATTATTATAATGTGGCATTTTACCTCCTCTGTTATGATAAATGTGGCAATTTACCCCCCCTCCCCCCATATAATAAAATGATTTCCATGCATATTCTCAATTTTGGCAAGTGAATTACACTCTCTGGTTGAAGGGGTAAATTGCCTCATTAATTTTTTTATAGGGGTAAAATATTTTTTTTCAAATTATAGATAGGTAAATTGAACATTATGCATTTCATAGGGGATAAATTGCCATTAACTTTTGAGAAAATTTTGGGTTTGGTACCGAATTTGCAATAAAAATCTATCCTATGATACCAAATTTACATTTTTGTATCCAATAGTACCAAAATTGTAAGTAAGTCTATCTTATGATACCAACGATGTAATTTTGTCAAATAATTGTACTTTAATTTAACATTATTGTATAATTTTTCAAAGTCAAATCTAGTTCAATTGCTTCTACTTTCTTTTTTAATTCTGCCGTAGAGCGAGTTAAAGTCATGCTCAAATCAACATAGATTTATTGCTTCTTAACTTAACTATTCAAGAACTGGTCCGAAAAAACTATATATTGTCCAAAATTTAAATTGATTTTTACAATAAGTAAGTTCAAACAAGAATTTAATGAATCTAACTCTATTTAAATCTTGATCACATTGCACTCAAGTAAATATATGTGCGTGAGAACCACGTTCAAGAATCGCTAGTTAATAAAATCATTGCAGGACAATTAATAGATAGTTAACAAAAAATATAATGAATCTAGAAAACTTCATAATTATAAAATTCATAATGTTAAAAAAAAAAAAGTAGGGCTCCGATAATAATGCCAAATTATGAGAAAAGTCTAATAAAAATTCACAATTATAAAGTATATAACTCCATAAGTATTAGCTTCAATTGTTTATGCAATCGACACATCCGGGTCCGTGACATCTTCAAATTTTGTATGAATGTAATCATCACCAAGGTCCGCGTACATTTTCACAAGATTGTTCAAATCATTATCATCATTCAGGGGTATAATTCAGATTTCAGTGGTATCTTCCCGAGTAATGGTGATGGATTTTCATAATCGAACACAAACAGTTGTAGCGCAAAGGCTGCTCCCAAAACATTATCTAACTTTAGTCCGACACTATCTTGAGATATATATGTAGATAATGTTTTGTACTGTACAAGGAAATGAATACTCCTCCTGCATAGATTTGAACAATAGGTCAATACATATCTTTCAATTCATCTAAGGGTTTAAAAATATTATAGATTTGAATTCATACTACTCACCCTGGTTTAGCTTTATTTTCTTTATAGTTGTACAATTTTGCCGCGATCCTTTTGCGAGCTATAATTGATTCGACCTAAGATATTGATATGAGCATTATTAGTATGAAGAAAAATATTTAGCATTTGTGTATGCATATAAATGGTAATGGCTCCTTACCTCGGTTAATATCCTATCAATTCTTCCCGGAAATAACATCATAAGACATACATATAAGCCGCAATCATACCTGATAGGCAAAAAAAACAAAATAAAAAATATTGTATAAGACTATAAGATTTTACTAGTATCATCAGTTTTAGCCATCAACATTACATACCCATTCTGTTGTTGTACGAAATCTGAATTCACATACTTGAATTGTGACGTCCACATCCTTTTCTTGAATGGTGGATCATTCCATGCAGTAGACAATCTTTCTAATCTTTGACACTATTCTTTTTATGATAATTTTGAGAGTTATTGTGTGCATGAAATACAACTAATGAAATGCAAGTTTAATTATATATATAACTTTTAAAAGTAACACGTACCACATTGAGTATCCTATTTTTCCTTTTCTCACCAATATCTTCGCGATATAGTGTGTCAGCAATTATAACCTCTTCCCTAATGAAATTCACGGTACACATGTACCAATGTTTACTGGAGTCATTCATTGGTATACGTATGGATTGACACATATCTGGGCGACCACGGAAACATGCGTCTGAACCAAATATCATCTTATTTATTTTTTCATCCGTGTATGTACTATTTTCGACCATGTTCTACAATTGAATCACAAATAAATATATTTTAAGAAAATAAATATAAATTTACATAACTCATTAAACTTATTTGGCACTTACACTGAACATGCCCGGAAGATACCAGATTACCGTGGGGTGTTGTAATGTCCCACATTCAGCCCAACATAGATACGCAACACAATCAATGACCTTAAATAACAAATATGATCACCATCACACATAAAACATAATTGTAACCAAAATGCATTTTACAATGTACTTACTCCGCTGATGATCCATTCTTTTTTATCTAGTGTACTTATAGCTGCCCTGCAAAGCGTCCAATTCCCAAAATCCACAGCCATGAAACTATAAAAACAATTCTGAAATTGTTAATCCTATAACACATAATAAAACTTAACAAAATATCGACTAATAACTAGATCTTACTTGGGGTTAAGAGTTCTATCGAAGAGATAGACAATCGCGGTGTAGTCTTCCGACAATTTTGAGATAATAAGATTGAAAAGATCCGATTCAATCTCATGAAAATGAGTCAACCCTTCTTTTTCAAGCTCATATGAATTCCCAAAGTGCAATTTTGATAGCACTAAACTTGATGTTTTGGCAGGTGTTGTACCGAAGCCATTATGTGGAGACTCCATGTTGATATTTTCATTCTTAAGCTGATGTTCTAGATTCCTTCTATTTCCTTTAAGATTATGAGCCAATCATTCCATTTTAATATTGTATGAATCTTCGAAGTCTAACTGCCTTGGCATGAAAGTTGTTTCTTTCGTTGAATTTGTTTTATGATCAGTTGATGGACTTTTCATGCTCATGCATTCATTTTTGCATATTTCGTCTTGCTTGCTTGTATATTTCCCAACTGTTGTGGAGGAAACATTGTATACATTCTTGGACTTGACATAGGTGAGAGATTGGGTACTTTCCACGTAACCCCTAATTTAGGCCGTTTCTCATTCATGTTTTGGTCATCTTGTTCCCGTTTACCCAATTTTGAAGTCTCTTTCTTTCCTGCCCCACTGACATTAAGAAAAACAATATCATAAATTAATCACACTAAAATTTACAACCGAATATTGAAGACCAAAAAGCAAAACCCAGATAATAGAAGTCAAAAAATAAGTTCACGCAGAGATTGTAAAAAAATAAGAAGTACCCTGTTGTGCCTTTCACCATCTGAAGTAAATTTGCATGAAAAATTAAGATTCAAATTAAATTGATTGGCAAAGGAAGTAGAAATTTGAATTGGCCTTGAAATTGAGTAAAAGTAGTGAAAAACTGCAGAGATAATAGTTGATAGGTTTTATTAAATGTTGAGCATGAAGATAGGTGTTAGTTGTGTACGTGCAATGCATAAGGGAAATCAGTTATGTAAATAAGGTTAAAGTGGAAAATTGCATATTGATAATTGATAATTATTGCTAAGCCCTATTATTGAATGAATGGTTTGTTACCACGAAAATTATTGGGTAAAATTGATAATTGCATATTTAATTACCTAACAAATGAGAAATTGGGCATTTTAATTTTTAACTAATGATATGGTATTCACAAAATCTTATAGTTGCCTTTTCTATTTGAGATAAATGCAAAAACACTCCTTGTACTTTGTCTAACCATAAAAAAATAATTTCATGAGTTATTTTTATTAGCATCTCACCCCCCCATTTGTTCTTTCTTCATTAGCAAAAAAACTCTATTGGAAATTCCTTCATATCTATATGGAGTTTTTTTCGTCAAATCTTTAAGTAAACAAGGGCGTTATTGTCAATTTTCAAAATTAACGAATGATTTTTTGATAATTTGTTAGGTTAAGATAGGGGTTTTTGCACCCTTTGATTGGGATATAATTATCATTTGGGCTCGGGAGGGTTTTTTTTTTCTTTTCTTTTTGCTAATAAAAGCACAGATGAGTAATAGCTAATAAAAATAATACAAGTTTTTTATTTTATTTTGTATAGGTTATTTGGTTGTCAGAAAAGTTAGAGAAAAATAATTTATTTTATCACTTGTTGTTTGAATATCATGAAATGAAGTTATTATCTTCCTTCAACTTTCTTGTAGGAATATTTATATAGAAAAAAGTTTCTCACCAATTTCATGGGGAAATCCTAGAAATTTTTTAAAGTGAAATGCAAAACACCCTTTGTGTTTTGTCTAACTATCAAAACCCTTTATGTTATATTTATTACCAAAAACCTGCTTGTGCTTATTTATTATTACCAAAAAAAAAAAAGACATAATGACAATTATACCCCAAAAGATGCAAAAACACCCATTTAAATATCGATAACCCCATGTTAACTTAGAAATTTGACAATAAACCCCTTGTTTGGGATCTAATAATCTGAAATAATCTAAGGATGCACATGGGGTAGGAAATTTGCTTTTTTGGTACCATAGTATAGGCTAACTTGCACTTTTGGTACCATTGAATACAAAAATGCAGATTCGGTCTTGTAACGAATGAGTTGTGATTGTTTCCGTCCAAAAATTGATGGAGAAATGAAATGTGTCTAGAGAGTGAAATCATGGTATTAATTGATTGATTATTTTCATTATATGGCCGTTTATTTCAATTAAAATTTCAAATATGAATGTGTACCATATTAAAGTTTTAGAACATACCTATAATCGTGTATGGTTATTGAAATAGATGTATGGAAATAACGTTCTCAACAACCAGGGAAGTGTGATTGGTCCAGAGCATTATATTTTATGGTCAGACTTTTTTTTTTTAATGGTAAATACGTTATTACATCAACCAATATATCGAATCGAAACTATTACAATAATATCAAAGTGAGCTAATTTTATTTATATTGTATTAATTTAATTTATGCGTAACATATTGCTACTTCATAACTTAGCTGATGTGACATTTTCATTCTATGACTTTTCTGTATTTTTCATTTCGTGCATTTATGATGAATTATCTCTCTATTGACTCTTTTTGTCATTATACTAATACATTTATATTTGAATATAAATAAAATTCATATTTCTGTCTCATATCAGTAGTGATAAGTTGGGGTTGAGCCTTGAATTGGGTTCCTTTGCAGCTGGAGTGATGCTATCCACAACTGATCTAGCCCAGCATACACTTGGAGGCGTTCTTTTTTTGCAATTGGACAAAATTGTGGCACTGAAATAATAATTTGATATCTTGGCCAATCTAGATCCACCAATAAACTTGTGAAGATATATGTAATAATCTGCTTCATATGGTCATTCATGTCTAACTATGCCATATGAAGCTTCAACTAAATTAAGAGTCTTTTTTAGATACAAAATAATAGAGAATAAATAATCAAAATCGAATCTTTCTTCTGAAGCAAAAGAATCAAAATCTTGACTACTTTTTAGTCCAAAACATTCAGTATTAAAATGTTCAATACCTAGTCTCCCACAAAACTTCATTAACTCAAAATCTAATGTAACTGAATTTAAATAAAGACATACATCAACCAAGTGGTCTACCAGCCAATCAAACCAACAGATCAAAACACAAAATCAGAAAATTGATCCTAAATTTAAAAAATCCATAATTATTCTCAAGGAATCATCGTAGTTGCAAGTTTACAACGAATTGTGATTGCCTTGAGTATCATAGTGGTTATCATTTTCATTGGTCAAGTTTGTACCTCTTCCATTCTCATTAAGATGGTCAACCTTCATGTTTTTTGGATTCTTCTTACATGTGGTAGATTTATGACCAGGCTCGCTGTATGATAATAAAAAAAATGTACAAGTTAATACGAGAAGAATTAATGTACAAGATAACATTTACATATTAAATACATAGAAGAATCACATACCTACATACTCCACAATGTTGCATCTTTGCACGAGGGGCTCCCTTAGACTTTGTCTTTGCTGGATCAGATACATTAATATTGTTCAACACATTTGAGGGATCCCTTAGTTCATGGAATGCTGCAAAATCAGAAAATTGATCCTAAATTTAAAAAATCCATAATTATTCTCAAGGAATCATCGTAGTTGCAAGTTTACAACGAACTGTGATTGCCTTGAGTATCATAGTGGTTATCATTTTCATTGGTCAAGTTTGTACCTCTTCCATTCTCATTAAGATGGTCAACCTTCATGTTTTTTGGATTCTTCTTACATGTGGTAGATTTATGACCAGGCTCGCTGTATGATAATAAAAAAAAATGTACAAGTTAATACGAGAAGAATTAATGTACAAGATAACATTTACATATTAAATACATAGAAGAATCACATACCTACATACTCCACAATGTTGCATCTTTGCACGAGGGGCTCCCTTAGACTTTGTCTTTGCTGGATCAGATACATTAATATTGTTCAACACATTTGAGGGATCCCTTAGTTCATGGAATGCTGCAGATTCAACTTCATTTTGTTCCTCAGAGTCAAATGAAACATCTTTTGGTGCCTCTTTTGCAGCACGACGAAGACGTTTCAGAGACTTTGTCTTGACTGTTTCACTTTGAGAAGATTGCAAGCAAAAATTGAGACACTCTTTGTGTAATTGCATAAACCTAATGCGTTGAGGATCATCACTTTGAAATGTATCTGGAAACATGGGTAGCAGTTTATGCCCAACGCATTTGGTCCATCTTCTACGTATGCAAGAATCAGGAATTTCATTCCCCCTTGGGTTTCTACTGATTTCCTTTCGTTTTTTGATGTTTCTATTCGGATCAGAAACTATACTCACGAGATTTACACATCTATTGGTTTATTTCCATAGATCTTGGACGGATTTGGGTGGTTTTTGTCCTTGGAATTGCTGCTCCTATTGAATTTCGAATTGAGATAAGTTTTTCTTGTGTTTTCTCATTAGATCTGATCTTAATTCATTGGTTTCTGTTCGGATCTGAAGCTATTCTCACGATATTTACACATCTATTGGTTTATTTCCATAGATCTTGGACGGATTTGGGTGGTTTTTGCTCTTGGAATTGCTGCTCCTATTGAATTTCGAATTGAGATCAGATTTTCTTGTGTTTTCTTATTAGATCTGATCTTGATTCATTGTTTTCTGTTCGTGATCTATTTAGAGATCAGATCTATATGTATTTCACCATCAAATCTGGACATATTGCTTGATTATCTCCTTGTGTTTGCTTTCTTTTTCAGTTACAAGTGAATTTGGACAGATGGTTGGACAGATTCATTGCTTTCTTTGTGATTCATTGGACTGATTGTTGGAGAGACGAATTTGGGCTGTATGCTTGAGATCCTCTACGTGTTTTCAGCAATTTACAATGCCAAAGAGTGGGAAGAATCAACCTTTGAGAGGGCTGGCTGCTGGACGAGCTTTGAAGGAAGTTGTGGGGCTGAATTTCAAATCTGCTGCCATACCGAAGAAATCGAATGATAAGCAAGGTATGGTTGCTAAAAAGGATGGATCTATGAGTGTTACTTGCACTCTAGGAGACCAGGATACAGATCTTGATGCTTCTGGAGAAAGGGCGAAATCAGAATCTCCATTTCCGAATAGCTTTAGTGCTGAAAACGCACAAAAAGTGTTTGATGAAAGTCCGCAACAATCTGGTACACATTTGGGGTCTGAACCGGCAAAAGAATTGGAGAAACCAACTGCACCATGGCCGAATATGTTTAAGAACAATCGAAATTTGGGCCAAGGTATCAAATTAGAGTCTATCAAGAGCTCGGATGATGTTGTTATCCTTGAAGATGAAGATGTTGATGATGTCGAAGTTACTTGGGGATTCTTCCTTGTGGTCTACTTTGCGGGCAGATTTCCGGGAAGAGACGCGGTCCATAAAATTTGTAAGTCTTGGAACATTAAGTATAACTTTAGCCTAAATGTTTTGAATTTGGAGATGAAGGAGTTTGTGATGTGCCAGTTTGGGTGAATTTACCGGACTTACCTCTTGATTGTTGGAATGCTAAAGCTTTAAGCAAAATAGTATCAAAAATTGGCAAACCTATAGCCACGGACAAGCTCACTCATACCAAAGAAAGATTATCATATGCTCGGGTCATGGTGGAGATTGATGCATCCGAAGAACTCACAAAGTCAGTTAGTGTTCAACTTCCCACGGGAAACATTCGAAAACAACCCATAGTGTATGAATATCAACCAAGATTTTGCAAGGTGTGCAAAACCTTTGGCCATTCGACTAAGGGATGTAAAGCATCTTCACAAGCTTCTAAAGGGGTGGACTATGGTCTGTTAAACCCACTGAATTCTGGTAGCAATCAAGGCCACCAACATGGCATTGTGGATACCGAAAAAGACAAGTAAACTCCTTCAAATGAATTACTTGATACTTCGATTCCGGTTATTTGTGCGGAAGATGCATTGGCTGCTCAAGAGGATCATGCTACTGAAACAGATTTGGTGCAAAATAATGATGAATTCAAAGTTGTAACGGGCAAGAAGAAGAAACATGGACTTAATGTGAATCCAATATTTGAAACAGGTCAGGAGAGTAATGATCCGAAGATAAGATTACTCACACGTACAGAACATGATCCACTAGTTTCTTCTAATCCGTCAAGTAATTTGAAGGGCAATGCCATTCCTTTTACATCATGAAGATAGCCACGTGGAATATAAGGGGCTTCCACATGCCCCTTAAGCATAAGGGTGTTTCATACCTTATTAAGGAGAATAATATTGACATATGTGGAATTTTGGAGACGAAACTTAAGCCAACAACACTTTATCACGTTCTGGCCGGCAAGTTTAATGGGTGGAATCATTTTGATAACTTTCGAATAAGCAATTCGGGATGGATATTGGTTCTATTTGATCTTTCGAAAGTTGATTTGGAGCTTGTGGATGTATCTCCACAATTGATTCATTGCATTGCGACTTGTAAGGTAACTTCTTCGGTTACTCATATAAGTTTTGTTTATGGATATAATTCTATTGTTGGACGTAGGCCTCTTTGGAATAAGTTGATAGATATTGATTCCAATATTACTTTGCCTTGGATTATTATGGGGGATTTTAATTCAGTTCTTAAGCATGATGAAAGAGTGAATGGTTAGGCTGTTACTTACTATCAAACTAAGGACTTTGAGGAGTGTTGCGAGGCACTAGCTATTTCAGATTTACAATCCTCGGGGTCTTTCTTGACTTGGACAAATGGCACGGTTTGGAGTAAATTAGATAGAGCTATGGGGAATCAAGCTTGGCACCATACGAATGTCAATGTAGTGGCGAACTTTCTACCTCCGGGCTGTCTTTCAGATCATTCCCCATGTATTGTCTCTACACACCAACAACAAGGGGCAGCGAACAGGCCATTTAAGTTCTTCAACATGTGGACAGAACATGAAGACTTTAGTACTATTATTCAAACAGGTTGGAATTTGAATCACTTTGGGACAACACAATTTTCTCTTTGCCGGAAACTTAAGAGTTTGAAAGAGCCACTTAAATTGCTCAATAGAAAGCATTTTTCTCATATCTCCTCTCGTATGGAGAAGGCCAATACAGATTTAAAAGAAGCTCAACTAGTTCTACTAAGCCAACCTTTGAATGATGAGCTTCGTTACCAAGTCTTTGAATTGAAGAAATGTGCATTATTTCTTTCACAAGCTGAATTGAGCTTCTATTCTCAAAAAGCGAAGTGTTCTTACATTCAAAATTCGGATAAATGCACTAAGTTTTTCCATTCAATAGTGAAGCGTAGTACAAAGAAGAGGCATATTGCTATGGTGTGCAAAGAAGACGGGGGACGAACTTTTTCAAGTCATGAAGTGGCCAACGAGTTTATTCGTTACTATGAAAACTTATTGGGAACAGCCACTAATTGTCAACAACTTGATTTGTCCATATTCAACTATGAAAACTCTATTTCAGTGCAACAATCCGAATCCCTCATTCAAGAGGTTACAAATATTGAAATTAAGCAAGCTCTTTTTAGTATTGGGAACGAGAAAGCACCTGGTCCGGACGGGTATACTTCTCTCTTTTTCAAGAAGGCGTGAAATATAGTTGGAGAACAGTTTTGTGAAGCGGTAAGGGAATTCTTTCAATCAGGGGCCTTGTTAAAGCAACTTAATCATACTATCATAACTTTGGTGCCGAAATCCGGCCATGCTAATTCGGTGGGGATTATAGACCAATAGCTTGTTGCAATGTGACTTTTAAAGTCATTTCGAAGATAATTGCCAATAGATTGTCGCCGGTTCTGAATGGCATTATAGACCATGCACAATCTGCCTTTGTAGAGGGACGAAGTATGTTAGAAAATATACATCTTGTACACGAGTTACTTAGAAAATACAATCGTAAAAGGATCTCCCCAAGATGCTTGATAAAGGTTGATCTAAGAAAGGCTTATGATTCTTTTAGTTGGGACTTTCTAGAAGGAGTTTTGAAAGGCCTTAGATTCCCTCCTCGATTCATCTACTGGATTATGCAATGTGTGACGACTATATCTTATTCCATTGCATTGAACGGGGGCTTATGGGGCATGATCCAAGGTAAAAAGGAACTGCGACAAGGAGATCCGTTGTCTCCATTTCTCTTTGTCATTTGCCTTGAATATCTTTCTAGGCAATTAAAGAAGGCAACCGAAGATTCTGACTTCAACTTCCATCCAAGATGTGGTCAACTTCATATCACTCATCTTGCTTTTGCGGATGATTTGATGCTCATGGCTAGAGGTGATCCAACTTCCGTAAAGATTCTTATGGACTGTTTAGACGAGTTCGGGACTAAGTCTGGCCTATGTGCAAATGTTTTGAACTCCAGCCTATATACAACAGGTATTATAGGGGAAGACTTGGAACAAATTCAGGCCATAACAAACATTCCTAGAGGAACTATGCCTTTCCGTTACTTGGGCATTCCGATGGCAGCGCAACGGTTGGAGGTAACTCATTATGCTCCTTTTACTGATAAAATTGCTTCTCTTATTAACTCTTGGACAGCAACTTCACTATCATATGCGGGAAGGGCGGAGTTGATACGAAGTGTTTTACTAGGAGTAGAATGCTTTTGGCTTTCGATATTTCCAATACCTATAGAAGTTATTAAACGTATTGTTAGATTGTGTAGAAACTTTATTTGGCAAAGGAATCACTGTCCGGTATCATGGAATGATGCTTGCCTTCCTAAATCAGAAGGAGGATTAGGATTTCGGGACTTGAAAGCGTGGAACATGGCATTTTTCACAAAATGCTTTTGGAATATTCACCAAAAGAAGGACACTTTATGGGTAAGATGGGTCCACCATGTCTACCTGAACGATTCTACTTCGATTTGGGACTGGAGATGTGTTAAGGATCACTCTCCTTTGCTCAAATGTCTTCTGTCCATCCGAGATAATCTTTGCCAGAGAGAGGGATCCCGAGATGCAGCCATCACAAGACTTACTTCGTGGGAGAAGGACAACCGATTGAATCTATCACACATATATGATTATATGCGATCTAAAGGGGAGAAACAGATCTGGGCGTCTACGTTATGGAACTCTTATGTTACTCCAAAGCATGCATTCATTTCGTGGCTGTCCGTTAAAGAAAAGCTTCCAACTAAAGACAAATTGCTGTACTTGGAGATTGATAGAAAATGTATGTTTTGTGAAAGGGCTGATGAAACTAACCGGCATTTATTCTTTGAGTGCTCCTTCTCTAAATCCGTATGGAGCATAATCAGGGGCTGGATGGGGATTACAAGAGCTATGGCCACACTTCCGAGTGCGCTGAAATGGATCAAAAAAGAGGCTGTACTCTTATGATACGATTTAGTTGTAGGGTGGTTTGGTCTACTTGTTTTGACCTAGTTTTTATTCATTGTAATAGCTAGGGACGATTGTACTGATTCTCATATTTGATATACATATTTACATTTCACCCAAAAAAAAAAGAATCAGGAATTTCAGTTACCATCAAACACTTCAAAGCAGCAAAAATATGACTACAAGGCAACCCATCAGACTCCAACATTAAACACTCACATTCAAACTTTCCATTGTCCCAATCAATTTTTAGCAAACGTGATATAGAGGACTTTTCGCCATATGGAACAAATTTGAAAGTGAACAAACAATCTTCATGATTTGTTGATTCTTCAGCAACGAGCCCTTGAGCTTCAAAAATTTCTTTTTCAACACGCTTATAAATATCTCTGCTATATATAGAGACAACATATTTTTGAAGACTCCTTAGTGTGGTGGGGATCAAAGTTGGATTTGATCTCTCACAAATTTGTTGATTCACCAAAAAGTTTGCTCTAATTTTATCAAGGCAATGATAATAGTACTTCATAAATTCAGTGATCGTAAACCCATTTGTACGCCGCTGCTTGAATAAAGAGTTCAATGATTCAGCTCTTTGAGTACTCCTCATAATTCCAAGAAATATACCTCGAAAGTGTGCCTCACTCCATGTCTCCTTCTTAGAGTATGTTTCAATCACCCAAGGATGTTCTGGAACTCCGTGTTCTTCAACCAACAAAGCCCATTTCTCCTCAAAAAGTTCAACTGAAATGTTGTCCTTTAGAAAACTTCCAAACTTATCAACAAAGGCTTGTATTCGTACTTTTTGCATACAATTTCGCTCTAAGTGCCAGCTGCAAATCCTGTGTTTTGAAGTAGGAAACTCCATAGTTATAGCAGCGCACATTGCTGCATCTTGGTCTGTCAGTATAGATAAGGGGGCTTCACATCCCATTGTTTCCCGAAAGGTTTTCAACAACCATCTATATGATTCTATAGTTTCATTGAACATTAAAGCAGCTCCAAAAACACAGGTGTTCAAGTGGTTATTAACACCACATAATATGACAAATGGAAATTTATAGGTGTTTGTGTCATATGTGCTGTCAAATACAAGCACATCGCCAAATTCTCTATATTCAGCCTGTGAAAATCCATCAGCCCAAAATAATCGCGTTAAATGAGTTCTCAGTGTCAGTTGAGTACTCGAATACCAATTTTTTATCCCGTATTTTTATGCCTTCAAGAAATGAAATTGCATTGTTCACATCACCATTCCTACGATAATGCATCCGATGATTACCAAGGAAGTTATAGACATCCTTTCTTTTATAAAATACTTTTCCAGGACCACCTCCAAAGCGCTCTATAACATCAATAGCATTGCTTGGCTTTAATCCGGCATCCGTAAACCCACTCAACAAAGCCTTATTAGCTGGTGAGATAAACCTTCATCACATAAATTAATTAAAAAAAGGTATATTTACATTATCTACTATCTCAAATTAAAAAATATATTAATATTACAACAAAATATAGAACAAGTAATACCTGTTACACTTCAAAACATGGGCAGTTTCTCGAGTTTCTAGTGGATGATTGTGTTCGGGATCAAAAGCAACTACCTTATATAATTGATTGTGTTCGAAAACGAGCTTTACAACCACACCTAGTTTCATCTTTGGATCGTCGCTTGAAATTACATCTTTTTGTCGGTGGTTTACGAAATCCCTCCCTAGAACATACCCATTCCATTTTTTTAACAATACCAGCATTATTAACTTTTTTATGACACTCTCTAACATCAAACCCCATTTTTCCACCATATTCGATATAAAATTTATCTGCCTCTTCTGAACAGGTAAAATCAACTGCCAAATGGACTCGCTATCTAGCATATCCAAGTCGTTTTCAGATTCACCAACAAAATTGTGCTTAATACTCCTAAAATTTTCACTTTCAGAGGATATATCATTCAAAGTAACTTCATCTTCGAAGAGGGGATCATCGTAATTCATGGGTTGCTGCAAATTTAAGTATGTAAGGTGATTAATCATAACCACATTTGGTTGCCATAACATAAAGCAAAATCACATATTTCTAAAAGTAATAACCAAATATTAAAAAAAAATTATAATAGACTAACCCAACTCCGAAACAGTAATAGTCAATCAAAAGTTACATTACTCATGCCTTTCACAAACCATAGCTTCAAGTCATAAAAATATAAGAACAACTTCAACTTTGTCATTAAGACATTACTTCATCAGCATTTTCCAATATTTTGA
Source organism: Penstemon barbatus (assembly GCA_003313485.2). Taxonomy (NCBI): domain Eukaryota; kingdom Viridiplantae; phylum Streptophyta; class Magnoliopsida; order Lamiales; family Plantaginaceae; genus Penstemon; species Penstemon barbatus. The sequence goes on from CM064881.1 coordinate 30,294,797, forward strand.
AGCATAAATATTATTTTATGCCCATTAATGAATTTGACTAATATTAATCTTCTGCAGGGTAATTCCCACAACTCTAATGCGAAGAGAGGCATACATGACAATTGAAACTGATTAATAATACTTAGTCTAATTCATAACTACCTAAACATTCCCCTTTGAATTAGAACAAATTAAAGGAAACTAGCTAGGCACAAATAGTAAACAAAACCAGCAATCAATAACTAAATTTTTCAAGAAATATGTTAATATAAGTCAACATAACATACAGAGAAAAGAAAAAGAAAAACTAACAAAGAACAAATACCTTATTTTTCCAATTAAGCGGTGCCGGGAGTTCAAAGGAGACCATGTCATCAACGCTCCATTTTTTAAGACCTCTGCAGAATTTTTCAAAAATCCCAGTTGAACACAAACCTAGAGAACAAACCCAGAGTTTTAAGAATTCGATTTGAGGATGGAATTTGATGAATTGCATAAAATCGTACACAGCACAAAGAAGAAGAAAAGAGCAGTTTGCTATTTTGAATTCGAGGAATCGATCCTGTTTTAGGGCATTTGTTAATTTTGAATTTTTTTTTATTATTTTATCTTTATTTTAGTATAACCAGTCAAACAGGTAGTCTTAAACGTTAAAGCCACATGTCACATATTTAGGGGGTTCCTTATGTATCCCCAACTCAATGAGTTCCTAATTTAAGACTAAACCTACTAACTTTATACTTATCCATAACTAGAGACGTACCAATATAATAATTTTCTTTTCCAAGCAATATTTAAAGTACATAATTTTTGTTTTCTTTCAATTATTATATATTTGCTTCAAATTTAAAGGATAAAATTACTGAAAAATAAATTTTGATTTTGGAAAAGAAACTCCCTTTTTTTCTTTGATCAATTGATTAATCAACGACTTGCCTTAGTGGTTAAGCTTGGACTTTGAAGTCCACTCAACCGACCATAAATGAGAAATTATTTATTAGTACAACCAATATTTATCTTAACTAGATTATCATAATTTCCCTTTTCTTTCTTTATTAATTTATTAATTAAAATAGTTTATCTATTATTTTTGTCCTTTCTTTCTTTTTTTTTTCCTTCACCTTAGTTATATGTTATTTATTCTATTTTTCTGATCATCTCCGCCTTCCCTTGGTCGCCGACGCTCTCTCTGTAAGCCCCCTCCTTAATATATAGATATATATTTCATATATATATATATATATATATATGTTTGTGTATGTATATATGTGTATGTATGTATTGATTGATTGTCGGTTATTCATGTATAATTCCGCGCTTTGATTGATTTATAGGGTTTGCGATTGTTTTTCAGAGACTCGAACAAAATCATCAAGAAAGAAAAAGACGTGCACCTGATGGAGAACGGGGGCCTTTACATGTACTTTTAGGGTTTCTAATTTTGACGTGGAGGGAGAAATTCAATAGAGAGAGAGAGTGGCAGAAACAAACAAAGAGGGTTTTCTGACTAATTTAGGAAATCAGGGTTTTATTCCCGATTCTAATTGTACTTTTTTTTTCTTCCCTTTTGTAGCTTATCTCGAATTGAATAAAAAAAAAAGCAAGGAGTAATTTTATTTTTTTTAATTTTTTCGTTGATTTATTGTTTTATATTGTTGTTATCATAACGATTGTGTTCGTTGAGAGTTGATTGTTAACTGTGATTGGAATAACAAGAGAAATATATGTTGTTACTTTACTTTTGATTTTTTTTCTTGTGCCAAAAAAAAAAAAAAAAAGATAAAGCTACTTTCGACAAGAGGATAGTTGATGGGTAGCTCTGCTAATTTGGCTATTGCAACTCGTATTGGATTGTCTGAGCCAATTTCAACTGGCGGCCCCTGTGAATCCGATGTTATAAAGACTCGGGAGTTGGAAAAGGTTGCTTCTCTATATTTTTTTGATGAGCTTGTTGTCTACTTGGTGGAATATTTGCTTGAAAATGACGTCATAGTAAGGGGGGTTGGTTGCTTGGTTTATCAAAAAAACGAGTGCCATGATGAGATATAAGCATTGCCTGTTAAATTGAATTGCATATTCACGAGTTTCAGTTCTAAGATGCATATTTGATGTGGATTGGTACAGCTTTCACTGTTAGAGATTTAGGGAATTGTAAAAGAAAGGGAAAAATTGGTTTGTTTCCTAAGGGAAAAGGAACCGGAACTTTGTAATACAGACATAGGAGCTGTGTTAAAGAAGATAATGGCAACTCTCTTTAGTTGAATACCTTTGAGTATTTTGGCTACCAGCGTGTTACTTGAGTTTGATTTTCTCACATAGCTGCTTTAGTTTCTTTCCAAAAAATATTCCCTTTGTTTTTGGTTTATGACCATAGGTTTGAAGACATGTTTTTATTTTTATTTTTTATCAGCGGATAGCACTGCGTTAACTACAATTTCATGTTGGCTAAATATTTTAATTTCTTCTAGTTCCTTTTCCTTATAGGTGCTAATGCCAACTGAAAGAGATGTCTATTTTGTTTGTCCTCAAAATTTGCTTAAGCTTGTAACTTACCATTTAGAATTTGATAACCAGTTGAACATCGAGTGGAAATAACTTTTAACTGCTCTTACTTGTGAATGGACTATCAGTTTCTTGCAGATGCAGGATTGTATGAAAGTCATGAAGAAGCTATTAAAAGGGAGGAAGTTCTTGGGAGATTGGACCAGGTCACCTATTCTAGTCTTGAACTATATAGTTGTTATTGTCTCCACTTGTTGATGTACAAATTACTGATCCTGGATTATTTCTCAGACTGTCAAGTTGTGGGTGAAGAATGTCAGCCGTGCCAAAGGATATAATGAGGCAATGGTTCACGAAGCGAATGCAAAAATTTTCACGTTTGGTTCTTACCGGCTTGGTGTATGAATTTGACTCAATTATTTTTTAGAACCATTTTGAGACAAGTATTATTATTTGTTAACATCTGTTTGTTACTCACCGTCTATGCTTTTCTTCCTTCACATCATTGTTTTTGCATTATATTGACAACCAGTGATAAGCAACATTTCAATCGATTGTGTTGCTCTTAGTGTATCATTATGACCGTACAGAGTTCTAGGATACCTCACTCCCTTTTTAACCGATTTATGAGGTTTACCAGGAAAAATAGAAAAGAAACAATCCTTACCAGGCTGGATGTTTGATAACTTTCTTTAGTTACTGGCTGAGTGATGGCATTTGAGTTCATAATTGACTTAGAAATGTCTCCTGAACCAATATTATAACCACTTTCATAGCTGGGACACTGCTCTCTTTTGTCTCATGCTTTTGAACTTTAACAATACAAGCTACAGCTGGTTTTCTCATATACAAATATCACTTAATACTGCAATATGATAATTTAATTCATTAGGGCTCTGAAAAATCATATCAATTCATATCTGACGAAGAATGCTATCTGAGTTGGGGTATTGTAATGCCTAACTTGCAAAGATCTCTAACTTTCAATGGTTTGGAGGCCACTATCACACAAAGTGCACTGCAAAACATATGCAACTGTTGAAAATAGGTTGGAGAATCATGGTTTGAATATCAGAAGAGACGGGAGCTATAAAAAGTTCTATCTAGATGAGAGGGGATTTTTTTTTTTTTTTTTGGGGTACAAAGATGAGAGGGGAATTAGTTGGGCTGTTCATATAAGAACAAGAAGAGTTTTGTCTATCAGTCAACTGTGGTCATATGAGTCGGGCATTTTGTTAAATAGTAAATTTATATTTTATGTTAGCAAATTATGCCTTGAAGTCTGAGAAATAAAGTTGATTTTGTTGAACTGATAAAAAAAATGCAAAAATCTTTTGTCTTTGATTAAGTTAAACTTATGTTTTATTTATAACAATATGCTAAAGGAAAGGCTACTGGCTAAACAATTAGTTATTTTTTTTCCTTGTGGTACATGGTTTCAGGTACCATTTTTAACTATTGTGCTTAGAAAGTTACTAAAGCTAAAGGCTGTTTTCTACTTGTTAGTGTTGGATGTGATCCTTTTTTTTGAAGTCTGTGGTGGACCTATTTATTAATGATTCTACATGAATGATGATTTAGTTTTGAGTTTGGTTTAGTTGGGGCTTAACATATGAACTTTCCTTTAGATTACATTCACAAAATGTTGCTCAACTTTGGAAGCATTCAAAACAGGGTCTGCGAGCTGAAAGGCTGATATAATGATTAACCTGGGAAAATGATGATAGTTTACAGCATAGAAATTTTCTCCTTGTTATAAATGTGGAAATTTTACTTTTTAAAATATTCCAGACAACCCTTTGCGAGTGACTTTTGGTTTCTTTCTTATATTTAATAGGTACACGGACCAGGTGCTGATATTGATACGTTGTGCGTTGGACCAAAGCATGCTAGTAGAAATGTATGGTTGATAGCTTTATCGGGTAGATTTTTCCTTTATATTTGTATATCTGATGGTGTTGTTGAGTAACTCTATATTATACAGGAAGACTTCTTTGGTGAGCTTCACAAAATGCTGTTAGAGATGCCTGAAGTACAAGAGCTACATTCTGTACCTGATGCTCATGTTCCTGTGATGAAGTTCAAGTTCAGTGGTGTTTCTGTAGATCTACTTTATGCAAATGTGTCCCTCTGGCTTATACCTGAAGTATGATCTTTCGTCTTGTAGTTTACATGTAGTTATTGGGTATAGCATCCAATTTGTGTTTTACGTACCATATTCTTCCACTTATAATGTGTTGTGGTTACTGATGTTGTAAGACGTTGGACATGCATACTTGTGACTGAAGAGATGATATATTCATCCATTTTTTGGTCTTATGTTCTATGAAAATATGATTCAAATTATAATTATTCAGGTAGGTATCACTTTTGGAATTTCTTCATGTTGTTTATTTTATTTGTTTAAGTAACTCTCCGGTACCAGTTTAATCATATTTTATGAGTTGTTTTCACCCCACAGTTTTGAAGACAATTAAAGTTAGGTGAAGTTTCTCTATGAAGATTTCTTGAGAATTATGAGAGCAAATAGTTTTTTAAATGGGAAATGATGCTCATCTTTTGCATACTATTACAGGATATTTAATCAACTTTTTCGTTCCGTAATCGACTTTGGGAAGAGGTCCTAGCTTCTTTTGGAAGCAAACCTCATCTGGAAGACTGTAACATTGTGAAAATTTTCAAGTGTTTCCTTAGCACTTTTATTTTGGTCTTCTTTTTTTTAGATCAATATTTTCATTTTAGTCCTCAGCCTTAGTTTCAAGACTAATACACTAATTTATTGGTTCCCTTTTGACGAAGGCTTGTATTTTTTCATTAGCATTAGTTTGACCATCTATATTATGTCTTTGCCCTGAAGTAATCTAATTTTCTCATGGCATATTGTTGTCTACTTATATGCAGGACTTAGACATATCACAAGAATCATTACTGCAAAATGTGGATGACCAGACTGTACGTAGTCTTAATGGTTGTAGAGTGACCGATCAAATATTGCGTTTGGTCCCAAACATTCAGGTGTGTGTGCTTGTACACTCACATTCTAAACTATTTTTCTTTTATATGATTGATAAGTCCCATTGTTCTTTTCTTCTTTAGACTTTCCGCACTACTCTGCGATGTATGAGGTTGTGGGCAAAGCGCCGTGGAGTTTATTCAAATGTGAGGAAATTGAGACTGTAGTCCATTCTTTCCTTTTTTTTGGATGAGTCACTCTTTTCTCATAGATGCTTTTTCATATGGCCAGGTTACCGGTTTCCTTGGTGGTATTAATTGGGCATTGCTTGTTGCCCGTATTTGCCAGCTGTACCCCAATGCTCTACCCAGCATGTTGGTATCTCGTTTTTTTAGGGTCTACAATCTGTGGCGCTGGCCAAATCCTGTTATGTTATGTCCAATACAGGAAAACTCTTTAGGACTTTCCTTTTGGGACCCTAGAAGAAATTATAAGGACAGGTTACACTTGATGCCAATAATAACTCCTGCATATCCTTGCATGAACTCTAGCTACAATGTGTCTACAAGCACATTGCGTGTCATGATGGAAGAATTTCAGAGGGGGAACGAAATATGTGAGGTACTTCATTCTGCTGTCAGTAATTCCTTTAGTTCAAATTGGACTCATGTTTGTCTTCTGCTTTTATTTTGAACCCATTACATTTTCCAACAGTTCGTTTAGTTTGTTTCATTTCAACAATTAATAGTCACAAATGTAGGTCTGTAGATGCATTATACGTTATCTAGGGTTACATGTTCAAATGTATACTTCTTCGAGTACAGAGCTTGCTATCCATGTATTAAGCTTTATTCTTTCGACTGATAATTTCTTCTGGTTATGTGTTCTGGAAAGAAGTTTCTTTGTGCGTGAGTGGTATTTATTCTTGTTGAACTTTGGTTTTAGACTTTTAGTACTCTGATATTATGTAACTTGTGTAGTTATATCGTCTTTTTTTTAGTATTCTTTCTCTCTTTGTGCCTCCTTGTTTATATCTGGTTTCTTATTCCTCTTGTCTACTCCGTCTGTTAACATGGTGGCAGGCAATAGAAGCAAACAAGGTTAGCTGGGATGCTCTTTTTGAGCCTTTTGCTTTCTTTGAAGCATACAAGAATTATCTGCAAATAGACATAGCAGCAGAGACTGATGAGGACTTGATGAATTGGAAAGGTTGGGTTGAGTCCAGAATACGCCTGCTTACTCTGAAGGTTAGCACATAAACGATCTCTCACTTTTGTTTTTTGGGTGAAATGTTAGTAGTTTTACACATGGAATTACCTGTCTGTTGGGTTAATTTTCGTGGTTGTTCCAATATATCCAGATCGAAAGGGACACAAATGGGGTACTTCAGTGCCATCCTCACCCTGGTGAATTTTCTGATAAATCTAAGCCATTTCACCATAGTTACTTTATGGGTTTGCGGAGAAAACAAGGCTCTAGTCCTCAAGAAGGTGAACAATTTGATATAAGGATGACAGTTGAAGATTTTAAGCGCGATGTGTATGCATACTCATTCTGGAAGCCCTCGATGTGGATTCATGTTTGTCACGTGAAACGGAAAGACATACCTGTATTTGTCTTCCCTGGTGGAGTTCGACCTAACTACGTCCGAAGTGCTTCTGAGGGTCGTTCAGTTCAAAAATCACTTAGGTCCAACTCCCCACAAACCGATGCTGCTATGATCAGGAAGAGAAGGAAACAAGAACACAGTAGAGGAGTTAGCTTGACCGAGTCCTCAAGCACAACCATGTGTAATAGTGATGCAACTTCATTTGAACCTAATCTTGGTGGCACCATTAGTAATGTGAAGTTCCCCGAGGATATACTCCACAACGGCACTGAAATTCCTGGACTATCAACCACCTTTGGTGCTTCATCGGGTTCATTGGCGATGGAGAAGTCTGTCATTGAGCTATCTTCTTCTCCAATTTTGGGTCACGAAAGCGCGTCTAAAATACCCGATGACATCGTAGAAGGTGTACAATTGAAGAGTGAAACTCTGGACAATGGCGACTCCAAAAGAATTAAACTGTTCGTGTCCTCTACGGAAGAGGAGCAAGCTATAGGAGTAGCAACAACCGGAAATCGAGCTGATTCTTGCACCACGATCCCAACAAACAGGGACTTGGAGGAGCTCGAGGTCCTTTAACTAACCTTTTGTGCTTCTATCCGAGAAGGATTATTTTTTTGTTTTGTTTGCTTAGAGACTTATTACTGTCCTTTTATTCGTTTATTATATAGCCGCTTGAACTGCCTGCAACAACTCAAGGGCCATCGACTTCAAATGTGCAAACTCAGAAACCGGTTATTAGGTATTTATCTTTACGAGTTGATTTATTTGGTATATATACCAAAGGTTCTGGTTAGTATGTGACTTGCTGGTTCTTTTGCAGGTTCAGTTTCACCTCTTTAGCAAAGGCAACTGGCAACAGTGCATGAAAGGGTTTGAGGTCAGTCGTACGGAAGATTTGTTCTGAATGGTTTAATAAGGGCCGGCCCAACGTATCAGGGGCCCTAGACGAAATGTAAAATAGGAGCCGTATTCTACCCCCAAAAAAATTTGTTATTATAATTTATTTTCTAAATTTTAAAATTGTAAAAGTGTTTATTAAGTATTTACATGTTTTCTCATTTACATATTTGTTATAGATTAGATAAAATGTCAAATAAAACTTTTTTGACAAATTCAAATCCTTTTACATGCTGAATTATAATAGAACAAGTTGAGCCAAATTTATTTGAAGGGAAAATTGCTTTTTCGGTACCATAGGATAGGCTAATTTGTATTTTTGGTACCACTGGATACAAAAATGAACATTTGGTATCATAACCAAATCATAAGATAGGTTTTCATTGCAATTTTGGTATCAAACCTGATTTTTTCACAAACTTAATGGCAATTTACCTCCTATAAACTGCATAATGTTCAATTTACCCCTTTATAATTTACAAAAAAAATAATTTATTCCCTGTAAATTTTTTAATGAAGCAATTTATTCTCTTCAGTCGGAGATTGTAACTCTCTAGCCGAAATTGAGAGTAGGCATGCAAACTATTTTATAATATAGGGGGATAAATTGTTACATTTATCATAACACGTGGGAGGGGGGGGGGGGGGGGGGGGGTAAAACGCCCAATTATCATAACAAAAGTGGATAAAGTGTCACCTATAAAAATATCAGGGAGGTGACGTGAAACTTTTACAAAATTTCAGGGGGTAAAATGCTCTTTTTTAAACCACGAGGGGTAAATTGAACATTATGCATTTTATAGGAGGTAAATTGCCATTAAATTTGTTAAAAAATCGGGTTTGGTACCAAAATTGCAATGAAAACCTATCATATGGTTTCAAATATGTATTTTTGTATCCAATGATATCAAAAGTGCAAGCTAACCTATCCTATAGTACCAAAAATGTAATTTTCTCTTAATTTAATATAGAAGATTGCCAAAGATATTTTCTGGCCCAAAAGTTAAGGGGTCCATGAAGATGATGTAATTGTTGTAGCATTAGTTAGTTTATGCATTTTGTCTATTTATATGCCCCCCATGTGACAAGAGTGATCTACGTCTCCATCAATTTTTTCTTTTTTTTAACATCAATCTATTTATATTTAGAATGCAAAGTTGAATTCCCACTAAAGTTAAGGGGTTTTCTCTCGTTTAATTGTGGTTTATTATTTGCAATTTCTTGTACTTGAACAATTAATGATACATATTTATTATAATGATTGATGAACAATGTCTTCTGAAGAAAAAAAAAAGCAATTTCTCCTTCCTAAGGAAACAAATGAAGAGTATGCATATAAGAATAAATGAGTAACTTAATTTAATACTTATTATTATGTAAGTAATTAAATAATTATTGGTTCGGTACTAGAGATTGAATAACATATTACAAAATCAAAATGTTTCCAAGTATTAAAAATATTAGAGAGAAGATATATTGAACTTAGGCCAACTCATTCGGGAAATATCCCCCGGGGTGTCATCCTACACCACCGGGTGAACTTGCACCCCCTGGAGCATCATCTCCAACCGTCTGGGGGTGATCCACAAAAAACTTGTCCACTCTCACTTTATAATTTATAATAAAATTATACATTTAAGATTATAAGATTTAAGCTACACATGCTTATACTACAATGTTTTTTAAATTTAAATAAAAAAAATTAAATTCTAGATATTTATACGTTTTGACAAAATAGTTTAAAATTTTAAAATTAGAATTAGTAATTTTACATCTTTAATTTAAAACATAATGTTATTAAATCTTAAATTGTTTTTAGTATGTAATTGTTATTATGTATAAATTTTTAAATAGTACGTGTATCAATATTTTTAAATTTAATGCAAAAATCGTATTTAAAGACAATGTCTAAATTGTACATTTAAGATTATAAAATTTAAACTATACATGCTTATACAATTATCAATGTTGTTAAATTAAATTTAAACAAGAAAAATCAATTTTTTAAGTTAAATCTTACACAAATTTTATAAATATAAATGTCCATTTTTAATTTTTTTTATTTGTTTAAAAATGTTTTGGCACCACATGCTCAAGGGGTGGGCTGTACGCGCATCCAACAATCCCGGGGATGCTTAGGGGAGCCAGCTCCTCTGGGTTCGCCTTTGGGGCGTCCCCATTCCCTCCTCTGGTCAGTTGGAGACGACCAGGGGATGTCACAGGGGCATCTCCACCCATCCCCGGGCGGATTGGAGACGCCCTTAGGTGATACTAGAAAGGAACTATGACATTTCTATCTAGTTTTCTTCGAACATCTTTTAGTCAAGCAATGAGAAGAAATATAAAATTTTAGTTACAAAAGTACATTGCATTATTCATTAACTAGTTATCCTCAGCACGCGTCTCGTGTGCATACATTTTTTTAATTACAAAAAATAAGGATTCTTTTCTTAGGATTGATCCAAAGATAAAGGGAAAAGTAAATTTTATTAATGAATGTTAGAGAAAAGTGAAGGAGTTAATAAAACTGCATAATTAAATAAATTTAAATGTTAAGGGTAAAATAGGAAAATAAAAAAATTGGTGTATCATAGTGTAAAAAAAGGCATTATTAGATGATTTTAATGTGATTTATCTTATATTATCAAAAATTATATTTAGAGGCTCCAAGTTTAATGACACTATGTATTCAAAAACATCATTGTTTGCTTTTTTTTTTATGCAATTATATTTTAGAAAATATATAACACATATTGACTGGCTCCAAAAATATATTATATAAAAGTTTTAACTAATTATATTACACCATATAAAATTAATCTCTTATTGTGGAGGGCTGTGAAGGCCTCATGGCTTGGCCGTGTGTAGTCATAAATTCATAATCATTTCCTAGCTGAAGCACATCGATATCATCATCCTTATTAAGTAATTTTAAAACCTCTACATTCATTTCTAGAATTTTTTTTATAAAAAATATTTAAGATAATATTGCATGTAATTTATTCAAATTAGTGAAAATGGCTGCAGAGGATTAATTAAATTAGTGCAAATGGATCATGAGGATTAATATCATATATTAAAGAGGGTAAATCTCATTACTTTGTGGTGTGCCTATCTTTTTACCTCCCACTTTTGCAACAACTTGTAATCTAGAACATTCTAATTATGTTGTTGGATGTTACTATCTTAGCTTTGTGAAACCATTTTGTCTTGAAATATTAAACACTAATTAGATTAGGTTGTTGTGCCCCTGCCAACCTTTCTAATTCTTGTACTGTTACACCAGTAATGGAATGTTCTAGTTTATATAAAAGAATACCAAAAATCATCATTAAATCTCAAATAAAATTGGTGATTTTTGGTAAGTTTAAAAATATCTGAAAATTATTGTGGCATGATTCCTTGTAGATTATGAGATATAAATTAATTTTGATTAATATATATCCCAAAATTTTGTTAGTATTCTGCGCATTGTTTATCAATTTTCATGAGCTGAAACTTGTACCATTAGAAAGCTCTCGTCAAGAGAGTTTCAGCCATATAAAGAACATGGAATTTGATCTTGTAACGAAGAAATTATGACAAAATTAAGATTATGTTCGAATACCCTTGCTCGAGCACATCACTTGCAAAAAGTGTGCCATTCATCCAAAAATTGATTGAGAAAGAACATGTGAAAAAAGTCCTTCAATTTTGGTATTAAATGTGTCTTTTTTGAAGGTTTAATACCAAATAAACAAAGTAGGTAAAAAATTTGTTATGAAAAATGTAATTCCCTACAATAGGAAAAAAAAAATTGTTGTAGCATGGCATCACTTCTCTTTTTATATATAGTATAGATAATAGGAAAAGAAAAAAGGTTAATTTCAGATACCACCCTCTACTATTACATACCCTTCACTTATCTCCCTTGTACTATTAAAACATTCACGTGCCTCCCTTTTACTATTTAAACATTCACTTACCTCCTTTGTACTATTGAAACCTTCACTGACCCCTCTGAGATTAACGGTCAAATCAATATCCCTATTGAAATTAAAGAAACTTATGAATGGGCTATTTTTAGCCTTGAATTTTGTAAAAATATAAATAAAAATCTAAAGAACATTATAAATTAATTGATAATTTTTTTTATTATCTTAGTACTAAAAACTTCAGAAAATTAATCTTCAAATACAGAAAAAGTGAAATTTGGAATTTGTTTAAATTATACATAATTGAATAGTAGAAGATTAAATGTTTAATAAAAAATAATTGCATCATTTCATATTCTTGTGAAAATAATTTTGTTAACATATTCCATAGACCTCACCATCAACTCCAAAATAATTTCTTGCCCTTTTTTATTTCATTATTTCACTATATCAATCTTTAGATTGTTAAAATATTTATAAATGTACCATAATTATAAAGATATCAGAGTAAAAATGGTAATCTAATAAGTTCCATTAATTTTAACAGAGAATATTGAGTTTACCGTTAATCTCAGGGACGAGGGTGAGTGAACATTTCAGTAGTATAAGGGAGATAAGTAAAGATTTAAATAGTACAAGGGAGGTATGTGAATGATATGTAATAGTACATGGTAGGTATCTGAAATTAACCCAAAAAAAATATTTTTTTAGATGATTTTAATGTGATTTATCTTATATTAACAAAAAACTATATATATTGGTACCAAGTTTAATAACACTGTGTATGAAAAAGCATCATTGGTTCCGTAAACCCACACCCCCCCCCCCCCTCCCTTTTTTTAATGCAATTATATTTTAGAAAATATATATATAATACATTATACATAGACTCGCCCCAATATATATTATATAAAATATCAACTAATTACATCATATAAAATTAATCTCATATTGTCGAGGTGAGTGTGAAGGCCTCATGGCGCCTATTTTTTGTTTTTTTTTTACTTAGACTAGGTATATAAGCTTGTAAACTTTGTGGTCATCTCATTTAAAATTAAAGAAAAATCAAATATTATTAAATTGTACTAACTCAATCTAACTACACTAAAAACTAAAGTTAATTAAGAGAAACAAAACATCAATTTGTGGGTTCCTATGAGAACCTTCCCATATTTGTTTTGGGAAATGTTCTTTTAACTTTTTCTCTTCAAGTAAAAATTCAACATCTTTTCTATACACTTATTAAATTAGAACTATAAAAAAAATTCCAATTGTTATTATAGGTTTTATACTAACCTAACCCAACTAATTAAATTGAATTAAAATTAAGTGAAAAATGCCAACCGCTCGTAATAAAACTGTTGATTATTGTTGGCTATAACTATATATGATTCATTTTATGTCTTGGCCTCTTGGGTGTCTTTCGGTTTGGTTTTTGGTGGTTCATATTTTAGTTGTGTATTTTCAAAATTTTCCAAATTTGTTTAGTAATTTCACGAAATATTTCAAACGTGATTGGATTATTTGTTTGTAATTTTTATAATGTAAAATCATGTCAAAAATAGTTAATGGGTTTGGAAATGCGAATTGTTATTTGGTTGGATGGTGATTAATTAGTAGGTGAATGAGTATTAAATTATATATGTTTGTTGAAAGAATTAAATTTAAGAAAATGAATTTATTTTATATCTCGACTTATTTAAAAAGTTAGTCAGTGATTTTTTTTGTTTAACTTTTTCTTTTATATAATTTGAATATTATTGAAATTGTATGATATCAAACCATTAACAATTAGATTTACAAAGGTATTAATGAGATAACAATAAACCCACAAAGTGATGTTTTATTTTCTCTTAACTCTAGTTTAGTGTGGTTAGGTTAAGTTAATAAAATTTAAAAATATTGAATTATTTTTAAAATTTTAAAAGAGGTGGCAAAATCTAGACCAGGAGATCTATAAGTAAGATAATCATTTTCCGCTTAACCTTGTATAGTCATAAATTCATAATCATTTCCTTGGTGAAGCACATCAATACCATCATCTTTATTAAATAATTTTAAAAGCTCTACAATCATTTCTAATATTTTATTTATATTGAGATAATATTGAATGTAAATTTATTCAAATTAGTGCAAATGGATCACTATAAAAAAATTTAATTTTAGTGATGAAATTTATGTGACATTGTTAAAGTTGTCAATTTTTATACTCCCTCAGTCCCACTTTTCTTGCTTCTATTTCTATATTAGGACGTCCCAAAACATGGCTCCCTTTCTCTCTCAAAAAATAACAAAAGTTTACTTTTTTAACAAAGTGCCTAAACTCTGTGCCCAACCTAAATGGACCAAAATTAATGGGACCAAGGAAGTATATATTAAGTGACAAGAACTCAAATAGTATCACTAAAAAAGTTTTCGTTAACATATTAGTGACAAGAATTGTAAAAAAGTTATCACTATTGACATTTAACGATATCCCAAAAGTGAAAAACCAAAAAGTTGTCACTAAACTATAATGATAATATTATTGTCACTATGTTATCACTAAAAGGGTGTTGCTAATTGTCTATTATGACAACTTAAGTCACCATATATTAGTCATTAATAGCTATTAGTGACAATTTAAAAATATATTTTGTCACTATTGCACTTGTCACCATTATTATTATAAAAAAAATTAATATTTTTATCATTATAAATTGCATACAAAGAGTGACAACTTCGATATTATCACTTAATTATTTTATCACTTAAGCTAAAGTTTCTTGTAGTGGATGAGGATTAATATCATAAATTAAAGAGGGTATAATCACTTTACTTTGTGTTGTGCCTATCTTTTTACCTCCCACTTGGGAACTACTTGTAATCTCGAACACTCTAATTATGTTAATCGATGTTACATCTAGTTTTAAAGAGAGGACTTTCGCAGCCAAAGGTGACACACAAGGTTGTTTTGAAGCAGTTGTAAAAGGATATACTAGTTTGAATCATGGACGATGACTTTAAGTTAAAATAGGGATTAGTCCGGTATTAGATTTATTTCTAAATTTAGTACAAATTTGTTTGAGCTGCATCGAAGCAGCTGCAATATGGATAGACTCGATCGAATTAAGGACGATGACCCTAGGCTAAATCGGAATTTGCATGTTACTTGATTTATTATTATTAGAGAAAGGTTTGGAACCCTAGTTTTGGAGTTTTCGCCCCAACCTAGGTTAGGGGGTCGCGGAATGCTTATCGAAATGATCTGGTGATCGGATTTGTTTGCTTCCTCGTAAGTCAGGAAGAGGAGTCTTGAGGAAGCTAGGGAGTCAGGTGCCAGAGCTGGAGGGACTAGTCCGTTATTAGATTTATTTCTAAATTTAGTACAAATTTGTTTGAGCTGCATCGAAGCAGCTGCAATATGGATAGACTCAGTCGAATTACGGACGATGGCCCTAGGCTAAATCGGAATTAGCATGTTACTTGATTTATTTCTAAAAATTTAGTTCAAATTTATTTGGAGTGTTTTGAAACAGCTGCAATATGGATAGACACAGTCGAATTACGGACGATGACGTTAGGCTAAATCGGGATTTGCATGCTACTTGATTTATTTCTAAATTTAGTGCAAATTTGTTTGAAGCTGCATCGAAGCAGCTACAATATGGATAGACACAGTCGAATTACGGACGTTGACGCAGGCTAAATCGAGATTAGCATGTCACTTGATTTATTTCTAAAAATAAGTTCAAATTTATTTGGAGTGTTTGATTGCAGTTATAAAAGGATACACTCGTTCAAATTACGACGATAACGTTAAGTTAAATCGAAGTAGTCCGTTACTATATTTATTTCTAAATTTAGTTTAAATTTTTTTTGGAGCGTTCGAAGCAGCGCTATTAGCTTTGTGAAACCGTTTTATTTTGAAATATTAAAAACATTAATTGTTCGGACTTGAGCAGATAAGAAATTTGTTGAAGGTGGGTTGATCCTATTATTTTGTATTGTGTCAGAAATGATTTGGGTAAGGTCATATTCGGTTGTGATTTATTGCACGTTAAAACGTTGAGTCTTATTAAATGTACACTATATATTTTTCCCTCTTCAAGTAACAATTCAACATCTTTTCTTTACACTTATTAAATTAGAACTATAAAAAAAAAAAATCCAATTGTTATTATAGGTATTATACTAACCTAACCCAACTAATTAAATTGAATTAAAATTAAGTGAAAAATGCCAACCACTCGTAATGAAATGGGGCTAAATAGATTATTGTTATAGGCTACAACTATGATTCATCTTATGTCTTGGGTGTCTTTCGGTTTAGTTTTTGGTGGTTCATATTTTAGTTGGGTATTTTCAAAATTCTCCAAATTTGTTTAGTAATTTCACGAAATATGTCAAACATGATTTTGATTATTTGGATGTAATTTTTACAATGTAAAATCAAGGAAATAGTTAATGGGTCTGAAAATGCTAAATGTTAATTGGATGGTGATTAGTAGGTGAATGAGTATTAAAATATATATGTTTGTTGAAAGAATTAAATTTAACAAAATGAATTTATTTTATATCTCGACTTATTTAAAAAGGTAGTCAGTGATTTTTCTTTAACTTTTTTTTTTTTTTTATATAATTTGAATATTATCGAAATTGTATGATATCAAACCATTAACAATTAGATTTATAAAGGTCTTAATGAGAAAACAATAAACCCACAAAGTGATGTTTTATTTTATTTGAACTCTAGTTTATGTGGTTAGGTTAAGCTAATAAAATTTAACAATATTGAATTCTATTTAAAAATTTAAATATGGTGGCAAAATCTAGACCACAAGGTCTATAAGTAAGATAATCATTTTCCGCTTAACCTTGTATAGTCATAAATTCATAATCATTTCCTTTCCATGGTGAAGCACATCAATATTATCATCTTTATTAAATAATTTTAAAAGCTCTACATTCATTTCTAATATTTTATTTATATTGAGATAATATTGAATGTAAATTTATTCAAATTAGTGCAAATGGATGAGGATTAATATCATAAATTAAAGAGGGTATAATCACTTTACTTTGTGTTGTGTCTATCTTTTTACCTCCCACTTTGCAACAACTTGTAATCTAGATCATTCTAATTATGTTAATTGATGTTACATCTAGTTTTAAAGATAGGACTTTCGCAGCCAAAGGTGACAAACAAGGTTGTTTTGAAGCAGTTGTAAAAGGATAGATTAGTTCGGATTACAGACGATGACGTTAGTTTAAAATCGAGTCTGTTACTAGATTTTTTCTAAATTTAGTGCAAATATGTTTGGAGCTGCATCGAAGCAGCTGCAATATGGATAGACACAGTCGAATCACGGACGATGACGCTATGCTTAATCGGAATTAGCATGTTACTTGATTTATTTCTAAAAATTTAGTTCAAAATTATTTGGAGTGTTTCGAAACAGTTGCAGTATGGATATACTCAGTTGAATTACGGACGTTGACGTAGGCTAAATCAGGATTAGCATGTCACTTGATTTATTTCTAAAAATAAATTCAAATTTATTTGAAGCTGCATCGAAGCAGCTGCAGTATGGATACTCAGTCGAATTACGGACGTTGACATAGGCTAAATCGGGATTAGCATGTCACTTGATTTATTTCTAAAAATAAGTTCAAATTTATTTGGAGTGTTTCGATGCAGTTACAAAAGGATAGACTCAGTCGAATTACGGAAGTTGACGTAGGCTAAATCGGGATTAGCATGTCACTTGATTTATTTCTAAAAATAAGTTCAAATTTATTTGGAGTGTTTCGATGCAGTTATAAAAGGATAGACTCAGTCGAATTACGGAAGTTGACGTACAGCATGTCACTTGATTTATTTCTAAAAATAAGTTCAAATTTATTTGGAGTATTTCGATGCAGTTACAAAAGGATAAACCCATTCGAATTACGGCGATGACGTTAGGTTAAATTGAACAAGTCCATTACTAAATTTATTTCTAAATTTAGTTTAAATTTTTTTTTGGAGTGTTCGAAGCAGCCCTATTAGCTTTGTGAAACCATTTTATCTTGAAATATTAAAAACATTAATTGTTCGGATTTGAGCAGATAAGAAATTTGTTGAAGGTGGGTTGATCCTATTTGTTTTGTAATGTGTCAGAAATGATTTGGGTAAGGTCATATTCGGTTGTGGTTTATTGCACATTAAAACGTTGAGTCTTATTAAATGCACGCTATATATTTATTAGAAATGTTGTTGGTCCAATTAAACTCAAATTCAACAAATCCAATTCAAGCTAGTAAATTGAATAGGGTGATATTAGGTTGGATCTCAATGAATCCAAATCAATCCACTCAGGATCGGACTTGGCACTTGACAAACTAGGCCACACAACTTCTTCAGCCCCCAACGCTAACCATTATATATGAAGAGAAACAAATAGCATAAGTTAGATCAAAGTTGAGTATTTTCATATATGTTATATCGAGTTATTCTAGTGTTGAGTATTTATATATTTTAGAGATACAATTGTAAAAATCGTCTTAAATTAGTTACTAGTTACTGATTTTGGATTTTCGTCCCAAACTATATTAATTTGGCTAATTTCGTCCCGTAATTTAAATTTTTTTTTGGAATATCGTCCCACCGTTTATTATAAGACAAAAATTGCGCATTTGTCCGTTAAATTACCACATGGCTGCTTACGTGTCATCATGACGTGGTAAATTTTAACATGATTATTTATATAATATTGCAGAATTCGTCCCAAACTAATTACAAGATTGAACCGTCATTTTCATTAAATTAGAAATTTAATATAGGGACTTTCATAGAAAATGGTAAATTAAGTGATGAAATTCGATGAGTTGATATAGTTTGGGACGAAAAATTAAAATTAGTAATTAGTTTGGGACGATATTTCAAAAGAATATTAAATTACGGAACGAAATTCGGTGAGGTAATATAATTTGGGACGAAAATCCAAAATCACTAATTAATTTTGGACATTTTCTGTAATTTTACCTATCTTAGATCTCTAGTTTTTTTTTTCCTATTGATATTATATTTAAATTATTTAAAAATTAATCAAATATAATATCAACAGGTGATTGGTCTAGTGGAAAGAACTAGTCACTACAAAGTAGCGAACTTAGGTTCGAATCCCTGTTGAGAGAGGTACCCATATTAATGTGCCCAACCAGCCTCGAAAGGGATTAAACCCTTGGGAAACCCCCCCCAAAAAAAAAGAAGAATTTAAAAATAATGTAAATACTTCAAAATTACGAATATCCCCCTCAGGTAAGGCCTAATTACAAAAATCCCTCTCACGTATTGGGTATTACAAAAATCCCGCTCAGCTTTGTTACCTTCTTACAATTAACCACTTGCCACTAAAATGTTTCATTTTTGCCCTTAAGTGTTATTTGTATTGTTTGTAATGTCTCATAAATGTTAAAACCTGGGTGTTAATTATTATATCTTATAAATTAGAAAAGAGATAATTATATATTTACTACCAAAATAATTGATAAATTTATAATTGCCCATAAGTTTTAATAAATATTGCAAATATATATATATATATATATATATATATATATATATATATTTATTAGCAATTTAAAATATTAAATTAAATAGAATTTTAATAATATATTTTATAAATATGAACAATTGTTTACACATTAGTTGAATGAATTCATTTTATAAATTAGTATATTTAATAAACTTATATTGTTTTATAAATAAAATATTTTAATTTATTAAAGTTTATATTGTAAATTGAAATATTTATTGAAATTTATGGGCAATTATAAATTATAGCAATTATTTTGGTGGTAAATACATGATTATTATTTTTATAATTTACAAGATATAACAATTAACACCTAAATTTTAAAATTTATAACATATTATAAACAATAAAAATAACTTCCAAGGGTAAAATTGGAACATTTTAGGAGCAAGGGGTTAATTGTAAGAAGGTGACAAACCTGAGAGGGATTTTTGTAATACCCAATATGTGAGGGAGATTTTTGTAATTAGGCCATACCTGAAGAGGGTATTCGTAATTTACCCTTTTATTGGAGATTTTAACTCTAAAGTCTTTAAATGATAAAACTTGAAAGAATGTTATGTCAATCTTGAAAATTCGTTATAACATAAATTAATATTAGAAATATATGGTTCCGCTATTTATAATGAACTAAAAACTTTATCAAAAGTTATGACTGTTCATACATATAAGTAGATTGATATTCATAATTATATATCCATATACCTGTATTTGCTATAGACATGTCACAAGAAAGCTTAAGTAAATTGACTATTTTATCTATAGAAAAAGATATGTTGAAAAAGCTAAATATGAGATCAATAATTTTGCATTTACTAAAACAATAAAAATAAAATTTATAAGAAATAATTTTGTAAAAATATAGGACCCCATTTCAGATGTTGTGTAGACCCCAAAATATGTAGGTTCGGCCCAGAATCCACTTAACTTTGACCCGTTTTGCCAACCCTACGTATACCACACCATACCATGAATATAATGTGGATACTTGACTTGAAAATGATAGGTCTTGAAGAATTCTCAAAGTCATAAGCACTTTTCAAAAAATAGTTGAAAAATAAAGAATTAAAAGGAAGCACCTGGCAATTGCTAATGTCTAGGTGGCACCAAGACAGCCCGTAATTCAATTAAAAGTGCAAAAGACAAAAATATCCCCTATACTTTGTCTAACTTTCAGAAACTCTTCTGTATAATTTTAACTCAAAATTTCATATAATTTCAAATAAGTGTCAAATACACACAAAAAAAAAAAAAAGTGTATTTCAAACGCTAAAATTGCAAGTATTTGTTCTCATTTTGCTTTTGATATGACAATTTTACCTCTGACATCAAAGATAAAAACACCCCTATGCTTTGTTTAACTCCCAAAAAATCTCCTATGTGTCATTTTAAATACCCAAAATCCCTCTGTGTTTGATTTTATATACCACACTCGATCCAAGTAATATATACTTATTTTTTCAAAATGTAAAAAAACAAACACATAGACCAAAAGTCAAAAATAAAATTATAAGTATATACTACTTGGGTCGAGTATGGCATTTAAAATAACACACGGTTTTTTGGTAGTTAAAATAACATAGGGTATTTTGAAGAGTTAGACAAACCATGGGGATGGGGATGTTTTTGTCTTTAGCTCCCATTAGAACCTACAAACTGTTCCATTTTTAAGAATTTTGCATCTAGTTGCGGGCCCATAAATTATTTAAAACATACTAATTGATGTTTTATTTTTAAGAATCTTGCTTCAAGTGGTTTTTTTTTAAAAATTAATGGGGACATAAGTGTTTGTCGGTAGATATGCAAATCTTCAGGCCAAAGAATTTGGCTATAACATTTTTCTATTTCAAAATTCAATCCACTTCCGATTGGCAATTGAAAGTCTTTATAACTAATCCACTTCTTAATACTCTAATATTGATTAATACTTGGTTCTTAAAGGGTCAATTATTTTACAAGTACTTGTCTTTAGTTTATTATTTTTGCAAGTTGTAAAAGATCTTGGCAAATCTTTTTAGTCAAATGGTCCTCCAAATTGCCTAATCTTCACCGGCCACAAGCTTTTTCTAATCTCTTAAATATTGTTAATACTCCTATAGAATTAGTCACCAAAAGGGTTGGTACTTGGTACATTGAAATAAGCAAATTTTCATAACGTGGCAAATTAAGTTTTGAACTTATCTTCCAACCATGTTCACTTAATGTACTGGATGGGCCTCGAAAAAGATTAAACCAGGACAATGGCTTGTGATTTGGATATTTTTCTATCGGATCGGGTTCTTGAACCGAATATGCTATTCCACGATCGGTGAACTTGATTCTTAATTTCCTTTAGGTAGAATGACATGGAAAATAAGGAATGGCTAGAGTGATTATCAATTGTTCACCAATTAAACCAAGTTTTTCTTAATTTTTATATAGAGTGAAATACAGTTTCCACCTTAAAGTATACGGGTGGTATTAATTATCCCCCTAAAGTATCAATTATAACATTTGTCCCCTTCAGATATAATATTGAACATTTTATTTCAAACTTACCCCCGCTCTTTAAAATAACAAATAAATTGTTTCTTTATTAGTGCAAAAAAAAAAAAAAAAATTTTTATTAATTATGAATTCATCCATCCAGCAAACAATATTATGTTTCAATTTCTTCATTTATTTTGTTTCCTTCGGTTTTATGGTCTCAATTTTTGTCTTTATTTCTGTTTCAGTTTGTTTCCTTTATTTTATGTTTAGTTTTTTTATTTATATCTCAATTTTTTTCTTTATATATTTATGAGTTTTTATTTGGTGATAATTATCTCATTTATTTTTTGTGCGAATTATTATACAAAATGTTGAGTAATTCTCTTTCAAATTATCTCTTGCAAAATTCAAGTTTGACACCAAACAGTATTATGTTTTAGTTTCTTTATTTCTCAATAAAAAAATAATCTTTATTAATTATGAAATCATCCATCCACTAAACAATACAATATAAGGTTTTCCTTTTTTTTCATTTCTTTAGTTTCCTTCGGTTAGAAAAATATGACAAATAAAGAAAAAAATTGAGATAAAAAAAAAAGAAAGGAAACAATTGAAATAAAGAAATTGAAACATAATGTTATTTGGTGGATAAATGAATTTATAATCAATAAATAGACAATTTTTTGATAAATTAATAAATAAATGTATTGTTTGTAAAAGGGGTCAGGGTATTTTTCGAAATAAAAACTACAAAATTATAACTGAGGAATAAATGTAATAAATGATACTTAAGGGGATAACTGATAGCACCCTATACTTTAAGGAGAACTGAATTTCACCATTTTATATAAACTAAATTTAGCCCCAAACAAACATGGAAAATTTAAGACGAGACGGGTCCGAACTGACCAGTGAGCTTTTGACACATTTTGTAAATTCAAGTGGCTAGATGTACTATATGTAGAAAATGAGTATGTCACTTTTATAGAGATATATCAATTTTTTTTTTTTTTGAAATCATTGAAATATCTCAAGGCTATTTAAAGAATATTGTTTATATATTGTTAGTTTGTTACGTGAAGATTGAAAATGATATGAACACACGTATTATGTTCATAACAAAAAAGTGGCTAAATTACGACAAAGAAATCATCATCAAAACATTGAGTGTAATAATCATTAAATGAGAAGTTTCGAAGTTAAGGTCTAGAAGCCTCCACGCTTCCCATTACAAATGGTCTGTTTGTTTGGTGTTTCGGAAAGTAATTTGAGAAAGTAACGGATATTAGTGAAATAATCTCGATTTACGTAATGTTGAAAACATGTTTATTTGACATTTCCCAAAGGCAAAATTGCAGAAAACGTTCCAGACTAATTAGTGATTTTGAATTTTTGTCCCAAATTATATTACCTTACTAAATTTCGTCCCGTAATTTAATATTCTTTTGAAATATCATCTCAAACTAATTACTAATTTTGATTTTTCATCCCAAACTATATCAACTCACCAAATTTCGTTCCGTAAGTTATCATTTTGTATAAATTTAGTCTCAATATTAAATATCTAATATAATGGAAGTGACGGTTCAATCTTGTAATTAGTGTGAGACAAATTTTGTAATATTATATAATTATTCATGTTAAAACAAATATGCAATTTTCGTCTCATAATTAATGGTGGGGCGATATTAATAAAAAATATTGAGTTACGGGACGAAGTTCGCCAAGTTATATGGTTTGGGATGAAAATTCAAAATCAATAATTAGTGTGGGACGATTTTTGCAATTTTACCTTTTCCAAACACGAAAAAAAATTGAGAAACGCCAAAAAAATACTGGCTCAATCATTTTCTTTATCTCAATCTAATTGTATTCAACACGCAATCGTCTAATAAAACCACTTCTAAAGATAATACCATTACGCGTGATCGTTAACCATCCCAATTATTTTGGCTATTCACATCATAATATTGGAACGGTCCACTTTGTACATTTTGTAATAATGTGTATTTATACATAAATTCTTCGACGGGAAGATTTTGTGTTTAAGAAAAAAGTTTTTTGTTCTATGTTATGATAAACACGTTATATTTCTAAATTTATATTTATACCTCTTTTAATTTCTACTCTCCAAAAATCTAAACTTTGCTCCAACTCTTAAATTTTGCTCCAGCGATAAGGGTGGGGGTTCGAATCCCATTTGGAACTAGGATGAAAGCATTTTCATGGGTCTGCCAAAGGGTCATTTGTGGTGAAGACTCCTTTGTGCGCAGAGTGTACATCAGTATGGTGGGATCCCGAGGCTTGGTGGAGGCACATCCTGCTATTTACATCCTTCAAGGTTTTAGGACAAGGGTTCTGAGGGTCCATGATTAGTCTAGTGTAAGCTTGGACACCTGGATTATAAAAAAAAAAAAAAAAAAAAAAATAGACCATGAGTTGTTTTAAATGTAATAACTTGATTATTGCTACAACCTATCATATTAATGGGCTAAATCATAAGGGTTGTCCTGAATTAGCTTCATGATGCATCTTATTCGAGTTAGATTTGATTGAAATTGGACCCAATCAGATTCATTTTCACCGATTTTATCCATTTTTCATCGATTTAATTTATTTTTAATCGATTTAACTTATTATATTTTATCAATTCTACGATGTAAGCCATTTTAAATTGAATCAACCTAATTATTTTAATATTATTTTTCTTTTTACTGATTTCGTCGATATTTTCACTAATATTAACGTTTTAACCCATTTCTAGGTTATTTAGCATTTTTTTCATCGATAGTTTCACTAATTTTAATGACATAACCCGATTTGAATTGATTAAACTCGTTTTTCATCGTTTAAAGCCATTTTCAATTGTTTCAACCTATTTTGCTGATTTTTTTAATTTCATCGATTTAACATGTTTTAAACCTATTTAATCAAATTTTCACGGATTAATATTATTCTCAATCAGTTTAGCCCTATATATTCACTGATTTAAACGATCTAACCTATATTTTACTCGTTGTTTCACCAATTTAGCCAAAGTTTAGTACCAAATTAACCCAATTATACACCGATATTATCCACTTCGATCA
The DNA here is from genome assembly GCA_003313485.2 of Penstemon barbatus. Taxonomy (NCBI): domain Eukaryota; kingdom Viridiplantae; phylum Streptophyta; class Magnoliopsida; order Lamiales; family Plantaginaceae; genus Penstemon; species Penstemon barbatus. The sequence continues at coordinate 30,319,771 of CM064881.1, forward strand.
TTTTTTCCACCAAATTGCAGCAATATATATTTTGCAAATTTACTGATTTAACCATTATAATTAAATTAACCCATTATTTGCCAATTTAATCGATTTAACTTAATCAATTAATGTTAACATACTTAACATGGTAACGCCGATGAGGTCTTAGATAAGTGGTTAAGGATAAAGCTCTATGACTAGGAGGTCATGGGTTCAACTCCCACGAATGTGAGTATTTTTTCTAGTTTCATACTAGTCTTTCTCTAGTTTAATACTAGTAACTAGTTCACTTTGATATCATTGTAATAGTTTCAATTCGATTTAGTGTTTGACATAACAATGTATTCACCATCTCAAAAAAAAAAAAAAAATATAACACGGTACTACTTATATTTTCTAGGGATTTGGGGAAAAATGAAATAAACCAGCTAAAAATTGATTGAAATTATTGAATAATAGATGAAATCGGTGAAAAAAATATGTTAAATTGATTTAAAATTTATTAATAGAAATCAAAGAAATCGATGCATACACGAGTTTAATCGGTGAAATGCGGGTTAAATCGGGTTAAAAAAAGAGTTATGTAATGATTTAAATTGACAACACTAGTGAAAAAAAAATCGATGAAATCCATGGGTTATATCAGCTAAAAATAATGAAATTCGTGAAAAATGGTTATATTATGAAATTAGTGAAAAAAATATATAGATTGGTTAATTAAAAATGGGTTAACTAGATTAGAAATTGTTAAAACATTGATACTATTGAGAAAATCAGTGAAATTGATGAATATTTTTTAAATTCGTTAAACTAATGAGAAATCAGTTCATCAATAATTAAACGGGTAAAATGGGTAAATTGTTAAATTAGTAAAATACATCATAAGGATCGATTAAAAGGGGAGGGGGGGGGGGGGGTTAAAGTTAGTGAAAGAAAGCGTTGAAATTAGTGAAAACGGATTAAATCGATAAAATCGGTGAGAAAACGAGTTAAATCCTTGAAAATAATCTCAATTGGGTCAAATTTGGATCAAGTACATTTCCTATGGAGAGAGAACCAGATAGATTTAACTCGTTATAGAAAGAAAGCGTTGAAATCAGTGAAAACGGATTAAATCGATAAAATTGATGAGAAAACGAGTTAAATCCATGAAAAATAATCTCAACTGTGTCAAATGGCTAAGTACATTTCCTATGGAGAGAGAATCATGATGGATCCATCATGTATAGGATTGTCAAAATCGATCTTCTATGAAACCAAATGGCTCAATCTGATAAATTCTAACGTAGCATAGCTAAATAATGAGTTTCCAGAGTTTGAGCCATTTATGTGGGGCTCGCAAAATTATAAGCTGAACTTGAGCTTTTAGGGCTCAACCTAAATACAACTCGAATTAATTGATATGATTACATGATTTATACGAATTATCTTCTGCTTTACAATCTTATACAACAATTCGATAAAATTGTATATCTTGTGATGAAAATCCAAGTAAACAACTAATTTGAACAAATTCCGCAACTTCGCTTATTAAAAAAATGTTTCACTTTAACTTGTGATCAAATATATGTGATTCAAGATTAAACCATATACAATTATTTTCCGTGTAGTAAGATAGAATTTATGCCTAAAATAGCATAATAACTAATTTCCGGAAAGAGGGCCCACCCATCACAAATGTGCTTTTACAATTTTACCCTTCACGCTTCTTTCCCTTACCTTCAAAATAGCTTTTACATCACTCCCTCGTTTCCATTATTTTCTTCGAAAACACACACACACACACACACACCCCTACCTCTATATATATATATTTTGCCAACACATAAAAAAATACACAAATGCAACACCAATTTCTTGCATGAGATAAACCTCACATTTATACTTGGAAAAAAAAAATGGGTTTACCGAACCAATTATCCGACTTCTCAAACGAATCATTCACAATCATGGCGGTGGTGCTCATCGCCAAGAGCGTACGTTATCTCCACTCCCTTCTCACCACTATCCTACACTCCCTCGGCCTCTACACCCCCCGGTTCGACCCGGATCACCTCCGTTTCGAGGAGAATCCACTCTACGACGTTGTCGGGTCGGGTCTAGCCGGAATCGTCCTCCTATGCGAGCAATTGAATCTGAACCGGGCGTGCTCCTACATCAAACAAGACGACGGTGTTGGCCCGTTCGGGCCGGATTGCGTGGTGTGCTTGAACCGGTTCAATGAAGGGGACCGCTTGAGAGAGTTGCAATGCCGACACGTGTTCCATAAGGATTGCTTGGACGGTTGGATGGACCAACTCAACTTTAGCTGTCCTCTGTGCCGTGCACAGCTGGTGGACAATGAGCGCGTGGAAGCCACGCGGAGGCGCGTGGGTTACAATATCTTGGCATCGTTCCCTTTTCAATGAAGCGTCTCCCACGGCGGCGCGTGACTTTTATGAAGGATGAGGACTCTTCTTTTTCTACTTTTTTGCTTTTTTTCTTTTTTTTTTTGGCCCAGTTTTACTGTTTTGAAGGGTTGCTAGAAGTTTTGACCTTGAAATTTTTTTATTTTATCTTTTTCCCCCAAGTTGATTCTTGGGGTGGTTTTTTTCTTTCTTTTTTTTTTTAAAGAGAGTTTTAGAAACTCTTTTGCCCATCTGTAAAAAAATGTGATAAAGTTAATCCTTGTTAGAAAAATAAAAATGAATACTAGTTGATAATATTAGTATGTAATGGTGTTCTTCTATTTTCCAAAGTAGTAAAAGAGGACCTATTTTTAATTTTAAGTTTATAATTTATGATGCATGGTGAGGAAAACACGACACGTTTCTAATATAACGACACAAATTTTAGAAATTTTACGACACGTTAATGACATAACTATACGAATTTGAGAAAATTACAGAAATCAATATGTCGGGGATAGGGAACACTATATTTATGTATATATAATAATTAATATAAATTGGATTAATGTAAATTAACATTATATATATAATTTTAATAATATATATTCTAATCTTAAAACTTTGTAGAACTATACTTCAAAATATTATATAGTTACTCCAATATATATGTATAATTAAAGAATCTCGTCGTGTCCAAAATGTGTCGGATACTCCTTCAATTAATCATGTCCTAGACGTATCCATATCGTATTCGAGACGTATCCATCTGTAACTGAAGCGTGTCCCCACCGTGTCCAACATTTTTAATTAATTTTAAATTTTTGACACAGTACGAACACGCATCGAGGAAGTACCCATATCGTACAAGCGTCTGACCTTATATATTTTCATTTTATGGAGTATTCGTGCATCAAGTTTACAATTGAGGAAGACCTGATTGTTGATGTGTATTCTTAAAATGTACTACAACAAAAATCGTCTTTAGTAGCACAACTTGAATGAAATTATGAAAAAATGTGACGAAAAATTAATACAGTTATATTTTTAAAAATGTCACAAAATATAAATGTTAATCAAATTATTTAATGATATTTTAAGAACATTTCTTTCTCGATTTCATGTTGTATAAATTTAGGGTCTATTTACCCTCTAGATAATCTTATAAAAGTTTTACACCATCTTCCTGACATTTTTAACTTAAAATAATACGAATTAACAAAATTACTCCTCTTGTATGTGACACTTTACCTAACTGTGTTATGATAAATATGACAATTTACATAATTATTTGTGTTATAATAAATGTGGCAATTTATCCCGTGTTATGATAAATATTCACTTTATCCTCTTATGTTGCAAAAATAATTTTCATCCTCACTCTCAATTTGAGGGAGTGAATTACACTTTTCAACTCAAAGAGATAAATTACTCTTTTAAATTTTTTACAGAAGAGATAAATTACTCGTTTTCATATTATAAGGAATTAAATTCAACATTTTATATTTTACGTCACATAAATTGACATTAACTCTATACACAATATATTATATTATAGTTCACACTTCTCTATATAAAGTATATTTTATTATAGTTCACACAAGTACACAACTAGAACTTTCTTTTGGTAAATGAGTAGAATATTTAACGATGACCATTAATGGAAATCAACCTCTATCTAACGACTAACAGCTATATATTGATACATAAATACACCACAAAATATTCCTTTTAGAGAATTGTGTTATAGAATATTATTGTTATTTTGGTGACATGAATTTCATTTTGTGTTTGACTTATTTTATTCTATGTTTAGCCAATTTATGGTCAGAGTATTGTATAAAATGCTAGGGGTGAACAATTTTATTCTTTTTTTAAAAAAAATTTGTGCAGTGCCAATTAGTGCGATTTTAGAATATTCAAAATCAAACTATAATTGGCACTAATATTATAGTTCACTCAAACTAAATCGCACTAATTGGTTTGAACTAGAATATTCGAAATTATAGTTCACTCAAACTAAATCGCACTAATAGTATCGAAATCGTACAGAATATTCAACATGATACAATTTCTTTCGATAGGAGAAGTCTAAACCAAAATCATAACTAATTATTTGGTACGATTTCCGTCCATATCAAGACCTTAATTACTTTTGAGGGGGGAAAAATGGGTACAATTCGGATAGGTTACCAAGAATTATTTTAATTTTTATTCGACAACTCAAATTAATATACCATTCAATTTCTTTTTTATTTTCAAAAATCATTTTAACATACAATGTGTATATAAGTACAATTTTTCTTTTATTATTTATAACTTACCATGTCAAATAAACCAGACCACTGGAAAAAATAAACGTGCTGCAAGTTTCCAATTCTTTTTTTTTTTTTTTTTTGACATTATACGTGCTGCAAGTTGAAACAGATAGTTGTCCCAAATGAAAAGGCAATGAAAAGACCGAAAACAATTACTATTATATATTTTTCTTTGTACAGTATATAAGAAAAAGTGGACCACTTCTAAAGTAGTGGTGGAATCAAGCTTCAAGAAAAAAGGGCAGCTTTTCGTTGCCTCAAAGAATACGAAAATATTCTCATTTGCTACTACCACTTTTCATGATGATTGTGACGTTATTGTTTTAGTTGTGAGCTATGATTTCAGACTTGGATCGGACAATAAATCGACCAGTTGACTCGCCATTGATTTTATTGATCGGATCGATCAAATAATAATTTGATCGAAATAGGGTCATAATGATATAATTAATATTTTAATTTTAGTACATATATTCAGATTAAAATCATATAATATGTACATGTAATGTAACTTATGTTTATCATAATGATAATGATAATGCAAATATGATACAATTAATATAAGTTCATATAAATATATCATCATTATATTTGTGTAAGTTAAAAATACAATTAATTAAGAAATTAATAATTTGTAAAATATATTGATGTGACTTTTTGCAACTCTTTTTCCTAATAATACTGTTGAAAAAAATTTATTTGATATTCGAGATATATATGTTCAAAGAGAAAAAACTAATTGTGTCCTAAAACTAAAAACTTTTATTTTCATCGATAAAGTTAAAGATGTTAGTTTAAAGTTAATTATCATAGATTAGTCTATAAAAAAAATTAGGTTTCAAGAGTTCTATAATTTATATATTTGTAGTCTAAAAATGAAGAAAAATGATGTAGCCAAAATGGCTATGATACCTTAATCCAAGAGGTAAGATACTCCAAATTCCTCACTCTAGAAATTTTATTAAAATATTTTTTACATAAAAAAAAAAAATGAACTATGGGCCAAACTGATCCACCAGTTCTCCAATTAAGGGTCGGTTCCGAGCGGTTCACACTGGATTTTGAAAAGTCCTCAGTTTTAGATGTGTGTCCGAACCGAATATGTCATCGTTTCGCGGTTATACTGGTCGGATCAATCTGTCCAATTTTAGTAAAATTGGTTGTGAGAAATAAGAGCTAATGTCAATTTATCATAACATAGAAGAGTAAAATGTCAAATTTATTATAACACATGGGGTAAAGTGCTACATATAAGAGGGATTATTTTGTTAATTCATATTCTTTAAAAGTTTCAAAATATCAGGGAGGCAGTTTGAAACTTTTACAAAATTATAGAGGATAATTTTTTTTTTTTAAAACTATAAAGAGGTAAATAGAACATTACGGATATTACATTACAGTGGGATAAATTATCATTAACTTGGACAAATATGGAGTTACAAGAACAAGAAGGATTGACATCAAATAAACAATTTTAGTTCAATGAAGTAATGTACGTTCTGTCAAAATTGGTGAATTAGAATTTTGGTTTGAGTCGACGAGCTAGAATTTTAATTCGAATTGATGTTATAGTAGATAATAAATTGTTAATTAATCAATAAAAGAATTAAACTTTTTTTTAATTATTTATAAAAAAAAAGGAAATTCCATTTCAATTCACTATTTGAGCCGGTGCACAACGCTTTGGAAATTTAATTTAACATTTCAAGAAATTTTGCCGGCCCAATAGTATATTTTTTTGGTAGAACTCTGTTGGGCTGGTAATCCGAGTCAAGTTTAGGCTAGTCCAAATTCTTTACCTGGGCTAAGTTGTTAAGAAAATACGTCCACGTGGATAATTCCCCTTTTTCTTTTCTTTAAATGTAGTCTTTAATTAAAGGAATTTACAATTTAGTAACCAATTTTATTCTTTTAGGACTGAGTTTCATAAAGCCCATCCCAAATTTGGAAATATTACATATGGAGAAAATTGCATCTAGGTTATAAATTTAATTCTACGGCGTAGTTCATGCCCATTATTTACACCGTAACGTGTAGGTGCATGTGTTGATACCTATGCAAAAGAAGGAATAAAAAATTAAATAACTTTTATTTATTTGTTGCACCATATCATCATTGTAAAATAAATGAACTACCAAATAATCTCTCTCAAATTTGATAAGAAAATGGTGACAACAAAAATGTTCAAACAAATATTTTTTCTCTATAATCAAACATTATAGAGCAAAGGTATAATTACGTTGCCATTAAAATAATAATAAAAAGAATCAAATGATAAAGAAGATGTGAACACTCTTATTTGTAGTTACCCCTAATGTCTGATTTCAGTTAGGGCTGTCAATAAGTCAGATTTTGATCGGATCAGGCTCATTCAAATTCGGTTATATTTATGTTGGATTGAATTTTTGGATTTTGTTTGGTTGTGCTCGAATTTATATTTTCTCAATCCAATGGATCTTGGTCAGATTTGACCGGATATGAAAACTTTTACTACTCTTGGATGTTGTTGCAAGTTTTAACATTAATTTGAGATTGTTTCGTAAGCGCAAAACTCAAACATAATACTAAGTGGAACTAGTTTGAGGTAGAAAATCATATAATTCGATTTCACATCATTTTGACACATGTGTAGAAAGTTATTGAACTCACAAGCATAATTGCCGATGAAATAGGCTACAAGCTACTAGTTGTTTGTTTCACTTTTTACACTATAACATGGTGAATATATTAAAATACATGCTTGAAATGAATATGTGTACTAAATTTATGAGTTAGGCACAATTAGGTTCATGTACAAAAAGAATCACAAGCATAGGATTAGTGGTTTAATCACAAGCATATTATATTAGAACTTCTTCTAACAGAAATTCAAACTTAATGGATCCTTAACGGATCGGACTTACCTAAATCCATATCGCTCCATGTGTTTTGAATTATGGATCTTTATAATTGGGTTAGGTCCATTAAATCTCTAATTAAATAATTATTCTAATAAAGGTATATAAATAATGATGCCCTCGAAATTCGAATTCTAACAAGTATCAACATTGCACCGTGCAGCTTCAATTCTGGGCCCAAGTTTGATCTGGATGTTTGCCCCTCACCTCTTCAGGTATCTTCAGTTTGGACTTTGGCTCAAGCCTCTCCCAAAACCCAACCCATCCTTACTATTTAGCTTTAGTATGGTTGTCAATGTAATGATTTCAGGTTGAATCAGTCTAAACACAAATCAGGGCCTGTTATATCCGGGCCCATTATATTGGATCGGAATCGCCATTTTGGGGTCTGGTTGCAACATTGCCATTGTTCTTGAAATTCACAGTTGACTCAATTAATCGGAAATTATTGGATGCTCTTAATCTCCAGCATTGCTTACACCATTGTAAATCCAAAACACAATAGCCTTTTAATTTACTACTTAACAAATTTCACTTAATTTGCCTCCTTCAACTATCTTGGTATTGATCACTCTGTCCCTTCCATTTAACTTATGCTTCAGCTGAACCAGACCATTATTGTATGGTTTAAGGCAAAATGCGTTTACTAAATAAGTGTTAGGGGAAGTTTTGCTAATTAACAGTTTTTAGATGGTGATATTGTGCAACTATATAAGTCTGGTTTAATTGAAGCACAAATTAAGATTTCTTGGAGAGGATAATTAAAGTGATCAATGCAGTTAATTGATACTTAAGAATTAATCAAGTGAACATTAAGGAATAGAGATAGCAAAATTAACTTCTCAAGAGCTAAATAAACACAACTTAACAGAAGAAATCCTAAGAATTTGCATCATCTATGTACAAGAACCCAAACTTATGTAGAAACACCTACTTTTCTTTCCCTGCTGCAGAACCACCTCCATTTTTAGCATCTCTCTTTTGTTTCATCTCCTCTCTCACTTCCTCATACATTTGCTTCAAATCCTTGTATGAGCTCCGCATTGCTGCATAGGCGCACACAACTGTAGCAACCCGGTCAGCTATTATGGTTACCTTCTTAAGATAGGACATTTTCAGATGTATTTCGCTTGGGGAATTGATAAACTCTGTTTTACAACAGGTGAGAGACTTGTGAGAAGAAATAGAGCTCCGACTATTCCTGTTGTCTAAGGCTGCGTTCGGTTGGGGAAATAATTAATCAGCCCAATTGTGATAGTTGGGCCATTAAATTAATCAGGCCATTCATAATCAGGTGTTCGGCTCATTATAGTGGCCCGGATACGCGAGTCGGCCCACTTATTAATCGCGGGTTCGGTTGGCCCAGTAAACAATCAGTGACAATTTTGCCCCTGCTCGACTTTTTCATCCGACCGCCCATTTGCACTGATCCTGACCGTTGAAATGAAGGTATAATAATTCAATAGGGTTTCTGTTTGTTTGTTCATTTCACCTCCCCACTTCTCTCTCCCGCGACGGCGCATCCCATCTTCTGCCATCTACGTTCGTTTCTTGCTCTTGTTCGGTCTCTTGCTCTGGTTGCACTACCGTCACCCCATCCGTTGTTGATTATGCTCTTCACCGTCTCACTTTAATTTCTTGTCAGATTAGGGTTTCAGTTGGGTTTAGGGTTTCGTCTCTTTCATGCCAACCGCCGCTCTGTTTGCCTCCCCTCTAAAATCTTAAAAGAAATTTTCATTCCCGACGCCTTATATTAAGGTTTGACTTGTTCACCTTCGCTCTTGAAGGGCCTGCGTGGTTAGGGTTTCAATTGGGCTAGAGTTTCGACAATTCCGTCCACGAATTGAAGGTACTTGTGAGTTGTTTTCTTTAATTGTTTAAGAAATTTTAAATTATTTCTCGTAATTGCAAAAGTAGGGTTTATTCCGATGTGAAATTAGGATTTCCACATATTTGTTGATGCTATAAGTACATTGATAATATAATTTGACATTTGTTTGTAATTTTCCTATTTTTTCCAGCAATGTCCGAGCAATCTACATCAAATGTCCGTTTAGGGGTTGCACACTGTTTCTGCGGGCTTAGCGTGAGAATCTACACTTCCTGGACGAAGGTGAACCCTGGTCGGCGATTCTCGCGTTGCCAGCGTTTGACGGTATGATTAATTATACGTATGTAAAAGTTGATTATATTTTAGAGTGATTCTTGTTTGATTTAAATTTCTAATGAATCTGTTTTGCTATACGTTGTAGGATGAACGGTGTGATTATTTTGAATGGATTGATCCAGTAATGTGTGATAGGTCCCGTGTAATTATCCCTGGCTTGCTGACGCGAGTCAACCTTGCCGAGGCTGAAAATACACGTCTACTACGTCGTGAACATGAACTTGATGCACAGATCCAAATTCTTCATACTTATTTGCGTGATCTTGAGGCACAAAACATGGCATTGCGTCGCAAGCAAAAGCTTGTGATGATCTGTGCTGTGTTTGTGTTCTTCTTCTATATATGTGCATGATGTGTTGGTGCTCTTTTATTTTACTTGGTTGTTTTGGTGGATCTTGCTGACATATGTACATTTCTTGAAATTCATAGTTGACTCAATTAATCGGAAATTATTGGATGCTCTTAATCTCCAGCATTGCTTACACCATTGTAAATCCAAAACACAATAGCCTTTTAATTTACTACTTAACAAATTTCACTTAATTTGCCTCCTTCAACTATCTTGGTATTGATCACTCTGTCCCTTCCATTTATCTTATGCTTCAGCTGAACCAGACCATTGTTGTATGGTTTAAGGCAAAATGCATTTACTAAATAAGTGTTAGGGGAAGTTTTGCTAATTAACAGTTTTTATATGGTGATATTGTGCAACTATATAAGTCTGGTTTAATTGAAGCACAAATTAAGATTTCTTGGAGAGGATAATTAAAGTGATCAATGCAGTTAATTGATACTTAAGAATTAATCAAGTGAACATTAAGGAATAGAGATAGCAAAATTAACTTCTCAAGAGCTAAATAAACACAACTTAACAGAAGAAATCCTAAGAATTTGCATCATCTATGTACAAGAACCCAAACTTATGTAGAAACACCTACTTTTCTTTCCCTGCTGCAGAACCACCTCCATTTTTAGCATCTCTCTTTTGTTTCATCTCCTCTCTCACTTTCTCATACATTTGCTTCAAATCCTTGTATGAGCTCCGCATTGCTGCATAGGCGCACACAACTGTAGCAACCCGGTCAACTATTATGGTTACCTTCTTAAGATAGGACATTTTCAGATGTATTTCGCTTGGGGAATTGAGAAACTCTGTTTTACAACAGGCGAGAGACTTGTGAGAAGAAATAGAGCTCCGACTATTCCTATTGTCTAAGGCTGCGTTCGGTTGGGGAAATAATTAATCAGCCCAATTGTGATAGTTGGGCCATTAAATTAATCAGGCCATTCATAATCAGGTGTTCGGCTCATTATAGTGGCCCGGATACGCGAGTCGGCCCACTTATTAATCACGGGTTCGGTTGGCCCAGTAAACAATCAGTGACAATTTTGCCCCTGCTCGACTTTTTCATCCGACCGTCCATTTGCACTGATGCTGACCGTTGAAAGGAAGGTATAATAATTCAATAGGGTTTCTGTTTGTTTGTTCATTTCACCTCCCCACTTTTCTCTCCCGCGACGGCGCATCCCATCTTCTGCCATCTACGTCCGTTTCTTGCTTTTGTTCGGTCTCTTGCTCTGGTTGCACTACCGTCACCCCATCCGTTGTTTATTATGCTCTTCACCGTCTCACTTTAATTTCTTATCAGATTAGGGTTTCAGTTTGGGTTTAGGGTTTCGTCTCTTTCATGCCAACCACCTGTCACGGACTTAAACTTCTCGTAAGTTTTTCGTGCGTCACTTTGCCACGTACGCCTCTAGCGATGTTCCGCCCCTCTGTCGGAATTGGCTAAGTCAGCCTTCCTTGTCCCTAAGTAAGGTTGCTAAGGTAGTGTGGGTGGGAAAGTAAGAAAGTAGTGCAATTTAGAGAATTGGAATGTTTATTCACTCAGACTTGGAAATTCTTGGATGGTTCTTACAAATGAGCTCCTACCTCTATTTATACTACTTCCCTATCCTATCTAGAAACTTCCCTACATCTAGAGTATTCTACAAAAGTCCTATTTACAAGCTTCTATAATTATCTAGAACATTTCACAATGTTCTAGCATGTACTACTACATACTACTACTTATTTCTAGAACCTTCTACAAGGTTCTACTATCTTCTGCCTCCATCCACAAACTTCTAGAGTCTTCTAGAAGATTCTCCAACCTTCTAGCATATTCTACAAGGTTTTCCATCCTTCTAGAAGGTTCCCCAATCTTTTAGAATCTTCCACCATTTTCTAGAATATTCCGGATCCCTCCGAAACCTTGTAGCACCTTCCGGAACCCTCCGGAACCATGTAGAACATTCCGAACCCTTCCGGAACCTTGTGAAATACTCCGGACCCCTCCGGAGCCTTGTAGAACATTCCGGATCCCTCCGGAACCTTATAGAACCTTCCAGAATGTTCCGCCCATGTGTAGAACCCTCCGGACCTATCCGGAACACCGTAGAAGCTTCTGGAGACCTCCCAGAACCTCCATTCCCATTCAAATCCGCCCCAAGGACCGGCCCGATGAGTTGAGCCGTCCTGGCCACTCGGTTGTCCCGTATCGTGCCCGAAAGGTTGGGCTGCCCACCCGGCTGCCCATGGCGCGCGTCTACCTCGCCTTTCCCATCCTTGCTCCCTCGAGCAGCATCCCGCATGCACGAAGCCTCGCCCCCGCTTGGCTCCGTGTTTCCGCAAATTCCTCGGCATGTCCCGTCCTGAGCTCTTTGAGCAACGTACCCGTCCCCCGGGTCTCTGTGTTACGCCATTTCGTCCCTACGAAATGCCAGGAAGTGACACGCCGCTCTGTTTGCCTCCCCTCTAAAATCTTAAAAGAAATTTTCATTCCCGACGCCGTATATTAAGGTTTGACTTGTTCACCTTCGCTCTTGAAGGGCCTGCGTGGTTAGGGTTTCAATTGGGCTAGGGTTTCGACAATTCCGTCCACGAATTGAAGGTACTTGTGAGTTGTTTTCTTTAATTGTTTCAGAAATTTTAAATTATTTCTCGTAATTACAAAACTAGGGTTTATTCCGATGTGAAATTAGGGTTTCCACATATTTGTTGATGCTATAAGTACATTGATAATATAATTTGACATTTGTTTGTAATTTTCCTATTTTTTCCAGCAATGTCCGAGCAATCTACATCAAATGTCCGTTTAGGGGTTGCACACTGTTTCTGCGGGCTTCGCGTGAGAATCTACACTTCCTGGACGAAGGTGAACCCTGGTCGGCGATTCTCGCGTTGCCAGCGTTTGACGGTACGATTAATTATACGTATGTAAAAGTTGATTATATTTTAGACTGATTCTTGTTTGATTTAAATTTCTAATGAATCTGTTTTGCTATACGTTGTAGGACGAACGGTGTGATTATTTTGAATGGATTGATCCAGTAATGTGTGATAGGTCCCGTGTAATTATCCCTGGCTTGCTGACGCGAGTCAACCTTGCCGAGGCTGAAAATACACGTCTACTACGTCGTGAACATGAACTTGATGCACAGATGCAAATTCTTCATACTTATTTGCGTGATCTTGAGGTACAAAACATGGCATTGCGTCGCAAGCAAAAGCTTTTGATGATCTGTGCTGTGTTTGTGTTCTTCTTCTATATATGTGCATGATGTGTTGGTGCTCTTTTATTTTACTTGGTTGTTTTGGTGGATCTTGCTGACATATGTACATTTCTTGAAATTCACAGTTGACTCAATTAATCGGAAATTATTGGATGCTCTTAATCTCCAGCATTGCTTACACCATTGTAAATCCAAAACACAATAGCCTTTTAATTTACTACTTAACAAATTTCACTTAATTTGCCTCCTTCAACTATCTTGGTATTGATCACTCTGTCCCTTCCATTTATCTTATGCTTCAGCTGAACCAGACCATTGTTGTATGGTTTAAGGCAAAATGCGTTTACTAAATAAGTGTTAGGGGAAGTTTTGCTAATTAAAAGTTTTTAGATGGTGATATTGTGCAACTATATAAGTCTGGTTTAATTGAAGCACAAATTAAGATTTCTTGGAGAGGATAATTAAAGTGATCAATGCAGTTAATTGATACTTAAGAATTAATCAAGTGAACATTAAGGAACAGAGATAGCAAAATTAACTTCTCAAGAGCTAAATAAACACAACTTAACAGAAGAAATCCTAAGAATTTGCATCATCTATGTACAAGAACCCAAACTTATGTAGAAACACCTACTTTTCTTTCCCTGCTGCAGAACTACCTCCATTTTTAGCATATCTCTTTTGTTTCATCTCCTCTCTCACTTCCTCATACATTTGCTTCAAATCCTTGTATGAGCTCCGCATTGCTGCATAGGCGCACACAACTGTAGCAACCCGGTCAGCTATTATGGTTACCTTCTTAAGATAGGACATTTCCAGATGTATTTCGCTTGTGGAATTGAGAAACTCTGTTTTACAACAGGCGAGAGACTTGTGAGAAGAAATAGAGCTCCGACTATTCCTGTTGTCTAAGGCTGCGTTCGGTTGGGGAAATAATTAATCAGCCCAATTGTGATAGTTTGGCCATTAAATTAATCAGGCCATTCATAATCAGGTGTTCGGCTCATTATAGTGGCCCGGATACGCGAGTCGGCCAACTTATTAATCGCGGGTTCGGTTGGCCCAGTAAACAATCAGTGACAATTTTGCCCCTGCTCGATTTTTTCATCCGACCGCCCATTTGCACCGATCCTGACCGTTGAAAGGAAGGTATAATAATTCAATAGGGTTTCTGTTTGTTTGTTCATTTCACCTCCCCACTTCTCTCTCCCGCGACGGCGCATCCCATCTTCTGCCTTCTACGTCCGCTTCTTGCTATTGTTCGGTCTCTTGCTCTGGTTGCACTACCATCACCCCATCCGTTGTTGATTATGCTCTTCACTGTCTCACTTTAATTTCTTGTCAGATTAGGGTTGCAGTTGGGTTTAGGGTTTCGTCTCTTTCATGCCAACCGCCGCTCTGTTTGCCTCCCCTCTAAAATCTTAAAAGAAATTTTCATTCCCGACGCCGTATATTAAGGTTTGACTTGTTCACCTTCGCTCTTGAAGGGCCTGCGTGGTTAGGGTTTCAATTGGGCTAGGGTTTCGACAATTCCGTCCACAAATTGAAGGTATTTGTGAGTTGTTTTCTTTAATTGTTTCAGAAATTTTAAATTATTTCTCGTAATTGCAAAACTAGGGTTTATTCCGATGTGAAATTAGGGTTTCCACATATTTGTTGATGCTATAAGTACATAGATAATATAATTTGACATTTGTTTGTAATTTTCCTATTTTTTCCAGCAATGTCCTAGCAATCGACATCAAATGTCCGTTTAGGGGTTGCACACTGTTTCTGCGGGCTTCGCGTGAGAATCTACACTTCCTGGACGAAGGTGAACCCTGGTCGGCGATTCTCGCGTTGCCAGCGTTTGACGGTATGATTAATTATACGTATGTAAAAGTTGATTATATTTTAGACTGATTCTTGTTTGATTTAAATTTCTAATGAATCTGTTTTGATATACGTTTTAGGATGAACGGTGTGATTATTTTGAATGGATTGATCCAGTAATGTGTGATAGGTCCCGTGTAATTATCCCTGGCTTGCTGACGCGAGTCAACTTTGCCGAGGCTGAAAATACACGTCTACTACGTCGTGAACATGAACTTGATGCACAGATGCAAATTCTTCATACTTATTTGCGTGATCTTGAGGCACAAAACATGGCATTGCGTCGCAAGCAAAAGCTTGTGATGATCTGTGCTGTGTTTGTGTTCTTCTTCTATATATGTGCATGATGTGTTGGTGCTCTTTTATTTTACTTGGTTGTTTTGGTGGATCTTGCTGACATATGTACATTTCTTGAAATTCACAGTTGATTCAATTAATCGAAAATTATTGGATGCTCTTAATCTCCAGCATTGCTTACACCATTGTAAATCCAAAACACAATAGCCTTTTAATTTACTACTTAACAAATTTCACTTAATTTGCCTCCTTCAACTATCTTGGTATTGATCACTCTGTCCCTTCCATTTATCTTATGCTTCAGCTGAACCAGACCATTGTTGTATGGTTTAAGGCAAAATGCGTTTACTAAATAAGTGTTAGGGGAAGTTTTGCTAATTAAAAGTTTTTAGATGGTGATATTGTGCAACTATATAAGTCTGGTTTAATTGAAGCACAAATTAAGATTTCTTGGAGAGGATAATTAAAGTGATCAATGCAGTTAATTGATACTTAAGAATTAATCAAGTGAACATTAAGGAACAGAGATAGCAAAATTAACTTCTCAAGAGCTAAATAAACACAACTTAACAGAAGAAATCCTAAGAATTTGCATCATCTATGTACAAGAACCCAAACTTATGTAGAAACACCTACTTTTCTTTCCCTGCTGCAGAACTACCTCCATTTTTAGCATATCTCTTTTGTTTCATCTCCTCTCTCACTTCCTCATACATTTGCTTCAAATCCTTGTATGAGCTCCGCATTGCTGCATAGGCGCACACAACTGTAGCAACCCGGTCAGCTATTATGGTTACCTTCTTAAGATAGGACATTTCCAGATGTATTTCGCTTGTGGAATTGAGAAACTCTGTTTTACAACAGGCGAGAGACTTGTGAGAAGAAATAGAGCTCCGACTATTCCTGTTGTCTAAGGCTGCGTTCGGTTGGGGAAATAATTAATCAGCCCAATTGTGATAGTTTGGCCATTAAATTAATCAGGCCATTCATAATCAGGTGTTCGGCTCATTATAGTGGCCCGGATACGCGAGTCGGCCAACTTATTAATCGCGGGTTCGGTTGGCCCAGTAAACAATCAGTGACAATTTTGCCCCTGCTCGATTTTTTCATCCGACCGCCCATTTGCACCGATCCTGACCGTTGAAAGGAAGGTATAATAATTCAATAGGGTTTCTGTTTGTTTGTTCATTTCACCTCCCCACTTCTCTCTCCCGCGACGGCGCATCCCATCTTCTGCCTTCTACGTCCGCTTCTTGCTATTGTTCGGTCTCTTGCTCTGGTTGCACTACCATCACCCCATCCGTTGTTGATTATGCTCTTCACTGTCTCACTTTAATTTCTTGTCAGATTAGGGTTGCAGTTGGGTTTAGGGTTTCGTCTCTTTCATGCCAACCGCCGCTCTGTTTGCCTCCCCTCTAAAATCTTAAAAGAAATTTTCATTCCCGACGCCGTATATTAAGGTTTGACTTGTTCACCTTCGCTCTTGAAGGGCCTGCGTGGTTAGGGTTTCAATTGGGCTAGGGTTTCGACAATTCCGTCCACAAATTGAAGGTATTTGTGAGTTGTTTTCTTTAATTGTTTCAGAAATTTTAAATTATTTCTCGTAATTGCAAAACTAGGGTTTATTCCGATGTGAAATTAGGGTTTCCACATATTTGTTGATGCTATAAGTACATAGATAATATAATTTGACATTTGTTTGTAATTTTCCTATTTTTTCCAGCAATGTCCTAGCAATCGACATCAAATGTCCGTTTAGGGGTTGCACACTGTTTCTGCGGGCTTCGCGTGAGAATCTACACTTCCTGGACGAAGGTGAACCCTGGTCGGCGATTCTCGCGTTGCCAGCGTTTGACGGTATGATTAATTATACGTATGTAAAAGTTGATTATATTTTAGACTGATTCTTGTTTGATTTAAATTTCTAATGAATCTGTTTTGATATACGTTTTAGGATGAACGGTGTGATTATTTTGAATGGATTGATCCAGTAATGTGTGATAGGTCCCGTGTAATTATCCCTGGCTTGCTGACGCGAGTCAACTTTGCCGAGGCTGAAAATACACGTCTACTACGTCGTGAACATGAACTTGATGCACAGATGCAAATTCTTCATACTTATTTGCGTGATCTTGAGGCACAAAACATGGCATTGCGTCGCAAGCAAAAGCTTGTGATGATCTGTGCTGTGTTTGTGTTCTTCTTCTATATATGTGCATGATGTGTTGGTGCTCTTTTATTTTACTTGGTTGTTTTGGTGGATCTTGCTGACATATGTACATTTCTTGAAATTCACAGTTGATTCAATTAATCGAAAATTATTGGATGCTCTTAATCTCCAGCATTGCTTACACCATTGTAAATCCAAAACACAATAGCCTTTTAATTTACTACTTAACAAATTTCACTTAATTTGCCTCCTTCAACTATCTTGGTATTGATAACTCTGTCCCTTCCATTTATCTTATGCTTCAGCTGAACCAGACCATTGTTGTATGGTTTAAGGCAAAATGCATTTACTAAATAAGTGTTAGGGGAAGTTTTGCTAATTAACAGTTTTTAGATGGTGATATTGTGCAACTATATAAGTCTGGTTTAATTGAAGCACAAATTAAGATTTCTTGGAGAGGATAATTAAAGTGATCAATGCAGTTAATTTATACTTAAGAATTAATCAAGTGAACATTAAGGAATAGAGATAGCAAAATTAACTTCTCAAGAGCTAAATAAACACAACTTAACAGAAGAAATCCTAAGAATTTGCATCATCTATGTACAAGAACCCAAACTTATGTAGAAACACCTACTTTTCTTTCCCTGCTGCAGAACCACCTCCATTTTTAGCATATCTCTTTTGTTTCATCTCCTCTCTCACTTCCTCATACATTTGCTTCAAATCCTTGTATGAGCTACGCATTGCTGCATAGGCGCACACAACTGTAGCAACCCGGTCAGCTATTATGGTTACCTTCTTAAGATAGGACATTTCCAGATGTATTTCGCTTGTGGAATTGAGAAACTCTGTTTTACAACAGGCGAGTGACTTGTGAGAAGAAATAGAGCTCCAACTATTCCTGTTGTCTAAGGCTGCGTTCGGTTTGGGAAATAATTAATCAGCCCAATTGTGATAGTTGGGCCATTAAATTAATCAGGCCATTCATAATCAGGTGTTCGGCTCATTATAGTGGCCCGGATACGCGAGTCGGCCAACTTATTAATCGCGGGTTCGGTTGGCCCAATAAACAATCAGTGACAATTTTGCCCCTGCTCGATTTTTTCATCCGACCGCCCATTTGCACCGATCCTGACCGTTGAAAGGAAGGTATAATAATTCAATAGGGTTTCTGTTTGTTTGTTCATTTCACCTCCCAACTTCTCTCTCCCGCGACGGCGCATCCCATCTTCTGCCATCTACGTCCGCTTCTTGCTATTGTTCGGTCTCTTGCTCAGGTTGCACTACCGTCACCCCATCCGTTGTTGATTATGCTCTTCACTGTCTCACTTTAATTTCTTGTCAGATTAGGGTTGCAGTTGGGTTTAGGGTTTCGTCTCTTTCATGCCAACCGCCGCTCTGTTTGCCTCCCCTCTAAAATCTTAAAAGAAATTTTCATTCCCGACGCCGTATATTAAGGTTTGACTTGTTCACCTTCGCTCTTGAAGGGCCTGCGTGGTGAGGGTTTCAATTGGGCTAGGGTTTCGACAATTCCGTCTACGAATTGAAGGTACTTGTGAGTTGTTTTCTTTAATTGTTTCAGAAATTTTAAATTATTTCTCGTAATTGCAAAACTAGGGTTTATTCCGATGTGAAATTAGGGTTTCCACATATTTGATGATGCTATAAGTACATAGATAATATAATTTGACATTTGTTTGTAATTTTCCTATTTTTTCCAGCAATGTCCGAGCAATCGACATCAAATGTCCGTTTAGGGGTTGCACACTGTTTCTGCGGGCTTCGCGTGAGAATCTACACTTCCTGGACGAAGGTGAACCCTGGTCGGCGATTCTCGCGTTGCCAGCGTTTGACGGTATGATTAATTATACGTATGTAAAAGTTGATTATATTTTAGACTGATTCTTGTTTGATTTAAATTTCTAATGAATCTGTTTTGATATACGTTGTAGGATGAACGGTGTGATTATTTTGAATGGATTGATCCAGTAATGTGTGATAGGTCCCGTGTAATTATCCCTGGCTTGCTGACGCGAGTCAACTTTGCCGAGGCTGAAAATACACGTCTACTACGTCGTGAACATGAACTTGATGCACAGATGCAAATTCTTCATACTTATTTGCGCGATCTTGAGGCACAAAACATGGCATTGCGTCGCAAGCAAAAGCTTGTGATGATCTGTGTTGTGTTTGTGTTCTTCTTCTATATATGTGCATGATGTGTTGGTTCTCTTTTATTTTACTTGGTTGTTTTGGTGGATCTTGCTGACATATGTACATTTCTTGAAA
Organism: Penstemon barbatus; assembly: GCA_003313485.2. Classification (NCBI taxonomy): domain Eukaryota; kingdom Viridiplantae; phylum Streptophyta; class Magnoliopsida; order Lamiales; family Plantaginaceae; genus Penstemon; species Penstemon barbatus. Next base: position 30,339,708 of record CM064881.1, read on the forward strand.
TTCACAGTTGATTCAATTAATCGAAAATTATTGGATGCTCTTAATCTCCAGCATTGCTTACACCATTGTAAATCCAAAACACAATAGCCTTTTAATTTACTACTTAACAAATTTCACTTAATTTGCCTCCTTCAACTATCTTGGTATTGTTAACTCTGTCCCTTCCATTTATCTTATTCTTCAGCTGAACCAGACCATTGTTGTATGGTTTAAGGCAAAATGCATTTACTAAATAAGTGTTAGGGGAAGTTTTGCTAATTAACAGTTTTTAGATGGTGATATTGTGCAACTATATAAGTCTGGTTTAATTGAAGCACAAATTAAGATTTCTTGGAGAGGATAATTAAAGTGATCAATGCAGTTAATTGATACTTTAGAATTAATCAAGTGAACATTAAGGAACAGAGATAGCAAAATTAACTTCTCAAGAGCTAAATAAACACAACTTAACAGAAGAAATCCTAAGAATTTGCATCATCTATGTACAAGAACCTAAACTTATGTAGAAACACCTACTTTTCTTTCCCTGCTGCAGAACCACCTCCATTTTTAGCATATCTCTTTTGTTTCATCTCCTCTCTCACTTCCTCATACATTTACTTCAAATCCTTGTATGAGCTCCGCATTGCTGCATAGGCGCACACAACTGTAGCAACCCGGTCAGCTATTATTGTTACCTTCTTAAGATAGGACATTTTCAGATGTATTTCGCTTGGTGAATTGAGAAACTCTGTTTTACAACAGGCGAAAGACTTGTGAGAAGAAATAGAGCTCCGACTATTCCTGTTGTCTAAGGCTGCGTTCGGTTGGGGAAATAATTAATCAGCCCAATTGTGATAGTTGGGCCATTAAATTAATCACGCCATTCATAATCAGGTGTTCGGCTCATTATAGTGGCCCGGATACGCGAGTCGGCCCACTTATTAATCGCGGGTTCGGTTGGTCCAGTAAACAATCAGTGACAATTTTGCCCCTGCTCGACTTTTTCATCCGACCGCCCATTTGCACCGATCCTGACCGTTGAAAGGAAGGTATAATAATTCAATAGGGTTTCTGTTTGTTTGTTCATTTCACCTCCCCACTTCTCTCTCCCGCGACGGCGCATCCCATCTTCTGCCATCTACGTCCGTTTCTTGCTCTTGTTCGGTCTCTTGCTCTGGTTGCACTACCGTCACCCCATCCGTTGTTGATTATGCTCTTCACCGTCTCACTTTAATTTCTTGTCAGATTAGGGTTTCAGTTGGGTTTAGGGTTTCGTATCTTTCATGCCAACCGCCGCTCTGTTTGCCTCCCCTCTAAAATCTTAAAAGAAATTTTCATTCCCGACGCCGTATATTAAGGTTTGACTTGTTCACCTTCGCTCTTGAAGGGCCTGCGTGGTTAGGGTTTCAATTGGGCTAGGGTTTCGACAATTACGTCCACGAATTGAAGGTACTTGTGAGTTGTTTTCTTTAATTGTTTCAGAAATTTTAAATTATTTCTCGTAATTGCAAAACTAGGGTTTATTCCGATGTGAAATTAGGGTTTCCACATATTTGTTGATGCTATAAGTACATAGATAATATAATTTGACATTTGTTTGTAATTTTCCTATTTTTTCCAGCAATGTCCGAGCAATCTACATCAAATGTCCGTTTAGGGGTTGCACACTGTTTCTGCGGGCTTCGCGTGAGAATCTACACTTTCTGGACGAAGGTGAACCCTGGTCGACGATTCTCGCGTTGCCAGCGTTTGACGGTATGATTAATTATACGTATGTAAAAGTTGATTATATTTGAGACTGATTCTTGTTTGATTTAAATTTCTAATGAATCTGTTTTGCTATACGTTGTAGGATGAACGGTGTGATTATTTTGAATGGATTGATCCAGTAATGTGTGATAGGTCCCGTGTAATTATCCCTGGCTTGCTGACGCGAGTCAACCTTGCCGAGGCTGAAAATACACGTCTACTACGTCGTGAACATGAACTTGATGCACAGATGCAAATTCTTCATACTTATTTGCGTGATCTTGAGGCACAAAACATGGCATTGCGTCGCAAACAAAAGCTTGTGATGATCTGTGCTGTGTTTGTGTTCTTCTTCTATATATGTGCATGATGTGTTGGTGCTCTTTTATTTTACTTGGTTGTTTTGGTGGATCTTGCTGACATATGTACATTTCTTGAAATTCACAGTTGACTCAATTAATCGAAAATTATTGGATGCTCTTAATCTCCAGCATTGCTTACACCATTGTAAATCCAAAACACAATAGCCTTTTAATTTACTACTTAACAAATTTCACTTAATTTGCCTCCTTCAACTATCTTGGTATTTATCACTCTGTCCCTTCCATTTATCTTATGCTTCAGCTGAACCAGACCATTTTTGTATGGTTTAAGGCAAAATGCGTTTACTAAATAAGTGTTAGGGAAAGTTTTGCTAATTAACAGTTTTTAGATGGTGATATTGTGCAACTATATAAGTCTGGTTTAATTGAAGCACAAATTAAGATTTCTTGGAGAGGATAATTAAAGTGATCAATGCAGTTAATTGATACTTTAGAATTAATCAAGTGAACATTAAGGAACAGAGATAGCAAAATTAACTTCTCAACAGCTAAATAAACACAACTTAACAGAAGAAATCCTAAGAATTTGCATCATCTATGTACAAGAACCCAAACTTATGTAGAAACACCTACTTTTCTTTCCCTGCTGCAGAACCACCTCCATTTTTAGCATATCTCTTTTGTTTCATCTCCTCTCTCACTTCCTCATACATTTGCTTCAAATCCTTGTATGAGCTCCGCATTGCTGCATAGGCGCACACAACTGTAGCAACCCGGTCAGCTATTATTGTTACCTTCTTAAGATAGGACATTTTCAGATGTATTTCGCTTGGTGAATTGAGAAACTCTGTTTTACAACAGGCGAAAGACTTGTGAGAAGAAATAGAGCTCCGACTATTCCTGTTGTCTAAGGCTGCGTTCGGTTGGGGAAATAATTAATCAGCCCAATTGTGATAGTTGGGCCATTAAATTAATCACGCCATTCATAATCAGGTGTTCGGCTCATTATAGTGGCCCGGATACGCGAGTCGGCCCACTTATTAATCGCGGGTTCGGTTGGTCCAGTAAACAATCAGTGACAATTTTGCCCCTGCTCGACTTTTTCATCCGACCGCCCATTTGCACCGATCCTGACCGTTGAAAGGAAGGTATAATAATTCAATAGGGTTTCTGTTTGTTTGTTCATTTCACCTCCCCACTTCTCTCTCCCGCGACGGCGCATCCCATCTTCTGCCATCTACGTCCGTTTCTTGCTCTTGTTCGGTCTCTTGCTCTGGTTGCACTACCGTCACCCCATCCGTTGTTGATTATGCTCTTCACCGTCTCACTTTAATTTCTTGTCAGATTAGGGTTTCAGTTGGGTTTAGGGTTTCGTATCATTCATGCCAACCGCCGCTCTGTTTGCCTCCCCTCTAAAATCTTAAAAGAAATTTTCATTCCCGACGCCGTATATTAAGGTTTGACTTGTTCACCTTCGCTCTTGAAGGGCCTGTGTGGTTAGGGTTTCAATTGGGCTAGGGTTTCGACAATTCCGTCCACGAATTGAAGGTACTTGTGAGTTGTTTTCTTTAATTGTTTCAGAAATTTTAAATTATTTCTCGTAATTGCAAAACTAGGGTTTATTCCGATGTGAAATTAGGGTTTCCACATATTTGTTGATGCTATAAGTACATAGATTGTAACGCCCCCAAAATTTTGAACGCTTTCGATTGGATTTTAATCCAAATTTAAGTGCTACATTTTATTTTCAAAGTTAAACATTAATTTGAACTAAAATATACAATTTAATTATGTCCTATGTCCTCATTAACTTTGAAATGTTTTAAAATACTTTAGAATAATAGTATACCTCTTTTGAAAAATATTTTGACTTTATTGTGCAAAATAAATAATTTCTGGGGCAAAAATGCACTTTACCGAAACTTCAGGGGCAAAGTGCAAATTTTGCCCCATACTTGATTTCAGCTAATAGGAGAGCCTTTATAGCTCTCCTAGCCTGCCATAGGGAGTGGCCAAGAATGCCTCTTGGTTAGAGAGATTTCTCTATCCAAGATGAACATGCATTGGCTTGTTTTATGGGAAGTAATTATATCTCCCATCTTCTCAAGGTGTATTTAAACACCTTTCTCCTCATTTTCAGATTTCTCTCCACTCATTTTACACCTTAGAGTTCATAGTTAAGTTAGAATTAGAGAGAAAATAAAAGAGAGAAAAGAGAACACATTTAGAAAGAGAGTTTTCGGGTATACTCAACCCAGCCTCGGATTTTCGATCATTCCGCCTCCGTCCACCGTTGGATCATGCCCAAATTTTGCGTGGAGGTTCTACACACATGGATCTACATATTGACCGTTCGGATCGTCGTTTGGAACTCCCAAAGTGAATCGACAGCCATTGGAAAATGGTGAAAAGTAAGGATTTGAAGGCCTTTTTATGAACAACCACCGGAGCTGCCACCACCACCTTCGGAGTTCTGGAAATGAAAAATTTCCACCCCTTTCGTTGATTTGGGTAAAAAGACATCCATGCATGTGTTCTTTAGTCTTTGTGATATTACTTTCTTCTCTTTAAAATATATGTTGAAGAAGTTTAGTTTGTCCTTGTGATAAGTTGTTGAGTTTATATGTAATATTTAGTGTGACTTGCTTTGGTTTTGTTTAAATATTTCTTATATGTTTGGATCTTGATTTCTTTTTGTAAGAAAGTTGATGTTTTTATTTTTCTCAAAACTTTGGGGTATTTTTTGAAAGATTTGAAAAGCTGAAGGGTTGAGGGCTGCAATTTTTATTGGGAGTAAGATGGACTGAAAATCTAAATTTTTGTTTGATATTTGGTATAAACTTACTTGAAAAGCATTTGTTTTAAAGTTTGCTTAGAGGTTTTTGCAAAAAGGGAGTTTTTGAAACTTTTGGGGTTATTTTTGTAAATCTGAAAATAAGGGGTCAAATGCGCTGTTTTGTCACTGTTTTTACATGGTTCTTTTCTAAAATCTTGATTTATTGATTTGAAGTAGTCGTTTATTCATTTTAGTTTTTAGATTGAATATTTATAAATTTTTCGAAGAAATTTCATAATTAAAGAACTTTTTGTTTCGTTTGTGAAAAGTTATTAAAACTTATTTTTAATCTTAGTTTTATAGTGAAAATTATGCTTGATTATTTTTAAATATTTCTTAAATGCGTGGATCTTAAATTATTTTTCAAGAAAATTGGTTTGGTTAAGTTTTCAAAACTATGAGGGTGTTTTTGAAAAGTTTTAAACTTGTGTGGTTTTTAAAGCTTTGATTTGTGAAGTAAAATGATACTTAATACTTTCATTTGATTTTCGATATGGGTTTAGTTAAAAATCTTTTGTTTTAAAGTTTGTTGCAAAAATTTTCGGAAAAATGGATGTTTATAAAAGCTTAGGGGTTGTTTTGTAAATCTGGAAAATAAAAGAAAAATTTTGCTGTTTTGGCGTTATTTTATGAAATTAGAATTTTGAGTTCTGAAAATAATAACTTTTAAGTAGAGTTGATGTCGTAATTTTTTAAGCACTTTTGTGTGATGTGTTAGTTTAGGAAATCCTTGTGTAGGATTTTCATTAGTTATGTTTCTAAGTCGTATACGTACTTGCTCAGGTTTCGGATACGCTTCATTTGCGGAGTTTTAGTCGCTATACTAAGCGACAAAGGTGAGCGCTGTGTGTTTAATTTGTATGTCGGTCCGATGTGCTAGTAGATCGAGTCCAAACATGCACTTATGCTCTTAAAAATCAAAGCATGGATTTTATTCTAACTTTTCTTGCATGTCGTCACGAATAGGTTGACTTATTAGGTCAATATTACTCGCATGAAATCACTTAGCATTTCAACATGATTATCCAAATACATGCTACATCCAAATCTACTAGTTGCGAATATATTTTTCGAAATTATCATGATACCCAAAATTTCATTTGATAAGTTATTAAATGTTGATAATATGTTAATATGTTTGATATGTTATGTTCCGTTTGTTTCCGACTATATGTTTCGATTTTGTATGGGCCCCCTTTTGATTGGTATATGGACCCGATGCCAACCTGGCCGGCAAGGGCCGGCAGGATTGTCACGGTTACCCGTAGGCCTGGCCTTACAACCCAAGTGGGGAGGAACACTTGGGGAGTAAGGACGAACTCCGGCAAAGACATGTCGATGCATTTTTGATAGTAAGGTCGCTCCTTACTTGGTGAGTTTGGATGGATATCAGACTGAGGATGGAGGGTAAGTGGAGGACGACATCAGCAATTCTTGGTTATTTGAATTCCGTGTTTCTTACGTCTTGAATATATGTTTATTTGCTTGATAACATGATTATGTTATATAATATGTTGCATTCACACATCACCATGCAAATTCGCACATAGCCTCACTAAGTTGGACGATCAACTTATGCGTTCTATGTTTCACTCTTTTCAGTTTCAGGTGTTCTGAAAATAATAGTCGGGTTGCGGTTAGGTCATCACGGTTGCGGTCCCACCCTAGTATACGGGAGAGTGGTAATATTTTGTGATCGATTTATGCTCTTTTTCAATTTTGATTAAAACCTTGTTTAGAATGTTTGATTTGTTAAAGTTGATTTATATTTTTGTCAAAGATTCAAGATTTTCATAAATTACTTAATTATCTCTCTCGGTTGATTTTGTTCAAATATTTTGATATACTTTGATTAAATGCTTCCGCTTTAAAACCTTTAATTTATTGTTTCTTAAGAAAAAACTTTTAATTTATCGTTTTCGTTTAAAAAAAAAAAAAAAAAAAGGGCTTCGATGTTTTTAACGCTTTTTTTTCTAAATAACAAAAATTTTTCGACCGTTTTCCGACGGACCCGCGGTGCCGGGCCGTCACATAGATAATATAATTTGACATTTGTTTGTAATTTTCCTATTTTTTCCAGCAATGTCCGAGCAATCTACATCAAATGTCCGTTTAGGGGTTGCACACTGTTTCTGCGGGCTTCGCGTGAGAATCTACACTTTCTGGACGAAGGTGAACCCTGGTCGGCGATTCTCGCGTTGCCAGCGTTTGACGGTATGATTAATTATACGTATGTAAAAGTTGATTATATTTTAGACTGATTCTTGTTTGATTTAAATTTCTAATGAATCTGTTTTGCTATACGTTGTAGGATGAACGGTGTGATTATTTTGAATGGATTGATCCAGTAATGTGTGATAGGACCCGTGTAATTATCCCTGGCTTGCTGACGCGAGTCAACCTTGCCGAGGCTGAAAATACACGTCTACTACGTCGTGAACATGAACTTGATGCACAGATGCAAATTCTTCATACTTATTTGCGTGATCTTGAGGCACAAAACATGGCATTGCGTCGCAAGCAAAAGCTTGTGATGATCTGTGCTGTGTTTGTGTTCTTCTTCTATATATGTGCATGATGTGTTGGTGCTCTTTTATTTTACTTGGTTGTTTTGGTGGATCTTGCTGACATATGTACATTTCTTGAAATTCACAGTTGATTCAATTAATCCAAAATTATTGGATGCTCTTAATCTCCAGCATTGCTTACACCATTGTAAATCCAAAACACAATAGCCTTTTAATTTACTACTTAACAAATTTCACTTAATTTGCCTCATTCAACTATCTTGGTATTGATAACTCTGTCCCTTCCATTTATCTTATGCTTCAGCTGAACCAGACCATTGTTGTATGGTTTAAGGCAAAATGCATTTACAAAATAAGTGTTAGGGGAAGTTTTGCTAATTAACAGTTTTTAGATGGTGATATTGTGCAACTATATAAGTCTGGTTTAATTGAAGCACAAATTAAGATTTCTTGGAGAGGATAATTAAAGTGATCAATGCAGTTAATTTATACTTATGAATTAATCAAGTGAACATTAAGGAATAGAGATAGCAAAATTAACTTCTCAAGAGATAAATAAACACAACTTAACAGAAGAAATCCTAAGAATTTGCATCATCTATGTACAAGAACCCAAACTTATGTAGAAACACCTACTTTTCTTTCCCTGCTGCAGAACCACCTCCATTTTTAGCATATCTCTTTTGTTTCATCTCCTCTCTCACTTCCTCATACATTTGCTTCAAATCCTTGTATGAGCTCCGCATTGCTGCATAGGCGCACACAACTGTAGCAACCCGGTCAGCTATTATTGTTACCTTCTTAAGATAAGACATTTCCAGATGTATTTCGCTTGGTGAATTGATAAACTCTGTTTTACAACAGGCGAGAGACTTGTGAGAAGAAATAGAGCTCCAACTATTCCTGTTGTCAAAGGCTGCGTTCGGTTTGGGAAATAATTAATCAGCCCAATTGTGATAGTTGGGCCATTAAATTAATCAGGCCATTCATAATCAGGTGTTCGGCTCATTATAGTGGCCCGGATACGCGAGTCGGCCAACTTATTAATCGCGGGTTCGGTTGGCCCAATAAACAATCAGTGACAATTTTGCCCCTGCTCGACTTTTTCATCCGACCGCCCATTTGCACCGATCCTTACCGTTGAAAGGAAGGTATAATAATTCAATAGGGTTTCTGTTTGTTTGTTCATTTCACCTCCCCACTTCTCTCTCCCGCGACGGCGCATCCCATCTTCTGCCATCTACGTCCGCTTCTTGCTCTTGTTCGGTCTCTTGCTCTGGTTGCACTACCGTCACCCCATCCGTTGTTGATTATGCTCTTCACCGTCTCACTTTAATTTCTTGTCAGATTAGGGTTGCAGTTGGGTTTAGGGTTTCGTCTCTTTCATGCCAACCGCCGCTCTGTTTGCCTCCCCTCTAAAATCTTAAAAGAAAATTTCATTCCCGACGCCGTATATTAAGGTTTGACTTGTTCACCTTCGCTCTTGAAGGGCCTGCGTGGTGAGGGTTTCAATTGGGCTAGGGTTTCGACAATTCCGTCCACGAATTGAAGGTACTTGTGAGTTGTTTTCTTTAATTGTTTCAGAAATTTTAAATTATTTCTCGTAATTGCAAAACTAGGGTTTATTCCGATGTGAAATTAGGGTTTCCACATATTTGTTGATGCTATAAGTACATTGATAATATAATTTGACATTTGTTTGTAATTTTCCTATTTTTTCCAGCAATGTCCGAGCAATTGACATCAAATGTCCGTTTAGGGGTTGCACACTGTTTCTGCGGGCTTCGCGTGAGAATCTACACTTCCTGGACGAAGGTGAACCCTGGTCGGCGATTCTCGCGTTGCCAGCGTTTGACGGTATGATTAATTATACGTATGTAAAAGTTGATTATATTTTAGACTGATTCTTGTTTGATTTAAATTTCTAATGAATCTGTTTTGATATACGTTGTAGGATGAACGGTGTGATTATTTTGAATGGATTGATCCAGTAATGTGTGATAGGTCCCGTGTAATTATCCCTGGCTTGCTGACGCGAGTCAACCTTGCCGAGGCTGAAAATACACGTCTACTACGTCGTGAACATGAACTTGATGCACAGATGCAAATTCTTCATACTTATTTGCGTGATCTTGAGGCACAAAACATGGCATTGCGTCGCAAGCAAAAGCTTGTGATGATATGTGTTGTGTTTGTGTTCTTCTTCTATATATGTGCATGATGTGTTGGTGCTCTTTTATTTTACTTGGTTGTTTTGGTGGATCTTGCTGACATATGTACATTTCTTGAAATTCACAGTTGACTCAATTAATCGAAAATTATTGGATGCTCTTAATCTCCAGCATTGCTTACACCATTGTAAATCCAAAACACAATAGCCTTTTAATTTACTACTTAACAAATTTCACTTAATTTGCCTCCTTCAACTATCTTGGTATTGATCACTCTGTCCCTTCCATTTATCTTATGCTTCAGCTGAACCAGACCATTTTTGTATGGTTTAAGGCAAAATGCGTTTACTAAATAAGTGTTAGGGGAAGTTTTGCTAATTAACAGTTTTTAGATGGTGATATTGTGCAACTATATAAGTCTGGTTTAATTGAAGCACAAATTAAGATTTCTTGGAGAGGATAATTAAAGTGATCAATGCAGTTAATTGATACTTAAGAATTAATCAAGTGAACATTAAGGAACAGAGATAACAAAATTAACTTCTCAAGAGCTAAATAAACACAACTTAACAGAAGAAATCCTAAGAATTTGCATCATCTATGTACAAGAACCCAAACTTATGTAGAAACACCTACTTTTCTTTCCCTGCTGCAGAACCACCTCCATTTTTAGCATATCTCTTTTGTTTCATCTCCTCTCTCACTTCCTCATACATTTGCTTCAAATCCTTGTATGAGCTCCGCATTGCTGCATAGGCGCACACAACTGTAGCAACCCGGTCAGCTATTATTGTTACCTTCTTAAGATAGGACATTTTCAGATGTATTTCGCTTGGTGAATTGAGAAACTCTGTTTTACAACAGGCGAAAGACTTGTGAGAAGAAATAGAGCTCCGACTATTCCTGTTGTCTAAGGCTGCTTTCGGTTGGGGAAATAATTAATCAGCCCAATTGTGATAGTTGGGCCATTAAATTAATCAGGCCATTCATAATCAGGTGTTCGGCTCATTATAGTGGCCCGGATACGTGAGTCGGCCCACTTATTAATCGCGGGTTCGGTTGGTCCAGTAAACAATCAGTGACAATTTTGCCCCTGCTCGACTTTTTCATCCGACCGCCCATTTGCACCGATCCTGACCGTTGAAAGGAAGGTATAATAATTCAATAGGGTTTCTGTTTGTTTGTTCATTTCACCTCCCCACTTCTCTCTCCCGCGACGGCGCATCCCATCTTCTGCCATCTACGTCCGTTTCTTGCTCTTGTTCGGTCTCTTGCTCTGGTTGCACTACCGTCACCCCATCCGTTGTTGATTATGCTCTTCACCGTCTCACTTTAATTTCTTGTCAGATTAGGGTTTCAGTTGGGTTTAGGGTTTCGTATCATTCATGCCAACCGCCGCTCTGTTTGCCTCCCCTCTAAAATCTTAAAAGAAATTTTCATTCCCGACGCCGTATATTAAGGTTTGACTTGTTCACCTTCGCTCTTGAAGGGCCTGCGTGGTTAGGGTTTCAATTGGGCTAGGGTTTCGACAATTCCGTCCACGAATTGAAGGTACTTGTGAGTTGTTTTCTTTAATTGTTTCAGAAATTTTAAATTATTTCTCGAAATTGCAAAACTAGGGTTTACTCCGATGTGAAATTAGGGTTTCCACATATTTGTTGATGCTATAAGTACATAGATAATATAATTTGACATTTGTTTGTAATTTTCCTATTTTTTCCAGCAATGTCCGAGCAATCTACATCAAATGTCCGTTTAGGGGTTGCACACTGTTTCTGCGGGCTTCGCGTGAGAATCTACACTTTCTGGACGAAGGTGAACCCTGGTCGGCGATTCTCGCGTTGCCAGCGTTTGACGGTATGATTAATTATACGTATGTAAAAGTTGATTATATTTTAGACTGATTCTTGTTTTATTTAAATTTCTAATGAATCTGTTTTGCTATACGTTGTAGGATGAACGGTGTGATTATTTTGAATGGATTGATCCAGTAATGTGTGATAGGTCCCGTGTAATTATCCCTGGCTTGCTGACGCGAGTCAACCTTGCCGAGGCTGAAAATACATGTCTACTACGTCGTGAACATGAACTTGATGCACAGATGCAAATTCTTCATACTTATTTGCGTGATCTTGAGGCACAAAACATGGCATTGCGTCGCAAGCAAAAGCTTGTGATGATATGTGTTGTGTTTGTGTTCTTCTTCTATATATGTGCATGATGTGTTGGTGCTCTTTTATTTTACTTGGTTGTTTTGGTGGATCTTGCTGACATATGTACATTTCTTGAAATTCACAGTTGACTCAATTAATCGAAAATTATTGGATGCTCTTAATCTCCAGCATTGCTTACACCATTGTAAATCCAAAACACAATAGCCTTTTAATTTACTACTTAACAAATTTCACTTAATTTGCCTCCTTCAACTATCTTTGTATTGATCACTCTGTCCCTTCCATTTATCTTATGCTTCAGCTGAACCAGACCATTTTTGTATGGTTTAAGGCAAAATGCGTTTACTAAATAAGTGTTAGGGGAAGTTTTGCTAATTAACAGTTTTTAGATGGTGATATTGTGCAACTATATAAGTCTGGTTTAATTGAAGCACAAATTAAGATTTCTTGGAGAGGATAATTAAAGTGATCAATGCAGTTAATTGATACTTAAGAATTAATCAAGTGAACATTAAGGAACAGAGATAGCAAAATTAACTTCTCAACAGCTAAATAAACACAACTTAACAGAAGAAATCCTAAGAATTTGCATCATCTATGTACAAGAACCCAAACTTATGTAGAAACACCTACTTTTCTTTACCTGCTGCAGAACCACCTCCATTTTTAGCATATCTCTTTTGTTTCATCTCCTCTCTCACTTCCTCATACATTTGCTTCAAATCCTTGTATGAGCTCCGCATTGCTGCATAGGCGCACACAACTGTAGCAACCCGGTCAGCTATTATGGTTACCTTCTTAAGATAGGACATTTTCAGATGTATTTCGCTTGGGGAATTGAGAAACTCTGTTTTACAACAGGCGAAAGACTTGTGAGAAGAAATAGAGCTCCGACTATTCCTGTTGTCTAAGGCTGCGTTCGGTTGGGGAAATAATTAATCAGCCCAATTGTGATAGTTGGGCCATTAAATTAATCAGGCCATTCATAATCAGGTGTTCGGCTAATTATAGTGGCCCGGATACGCGAGTCGGCCCACTTATTAATCGCGGGTTCGGTTGGTCCAGTAAACAATCAGTGTCAATTTTGCCCCTGCTCGACTTTTTCATCCGACCGCCCATTTGCACCGATCCTGACCGTTGAAAGGAAGGTATAATAATTCAATAGGGTTTCTGTTTGTTTGTTCATTTAACCTCCCCACTTCTCTCTCCCGCGATGGCGCATCCCATCTTCTGCCATCTACGTCCGTTTCTTGCTCTTGTTCGGTCTCTTACTCTGGTTGCACTACCGTCACCCCATCCGTTGTTGATTATGCTCTTCACCGTCTCACTTTAATTTCTTGTCAGATTAGGGTTTCAGTTGGGTTTAGGGTTTCGTCTCTTTCATGCCAACCGCCGCTCTGTTTGCCTCCCCTCTAAAATCTTAAAAGAAATTTTCATTCCCGACGCCGTATATTAAGGTTTGACTTGTTCACCTTCGCTCTTGAAGGGCCTGCGTGGTTAGGGTTTCAATTGGGCTAGGGTTTCGACAATTCCGTCCACGAATTGAAGGTACTTGTGAGTTGTTTACTTTAATTGTTTCAGAAATTTTAAATTTTTTCTCGTAATTGCAAAACTAGGGTTTATTCCGATGTGAAATTAGGGTTTCCACATATTTGTTGATGCTATAAGTACATTGATAATATAATTTGACATTTGTTTGTAATTTTCCTATTTTTTCCAGCAATGTCCGAGCAATCGACATCAAATGTCCGTTTAGGGGTTGCACACTGTTTCTGCGGGCTTCGCGTGAGAATCTACACTTCCTGGACGAAGGTGAACCCTGGTCGGCGATTCTCGCGTTGCCAGCGTTTGACGGTATGATTAATTATACGTATGTAAAAGTTGATTATATTTTAGACTGATTCTTGTTTGATTTAAATTTCTAATGAATCTGTTTTGATATACGTTGTAGGATGAACGGTGTGATTATTTTGAATGGATTGATCCAGTAATGTGTGATAGGTCCCGTGTAATTATCCCTGGCTTGCTGACTCGAATCAACTTTGCCAAGGCTGAAAATATACGTCTACTACGTCGTGAACATGAACTTGAAGCACAGATGCAAATTCTTCATACTTATTTGCGTGATCTTGAGGCACAAAACATGGCATTGCGTCGCAAGCAAAAGCTTGTGATGATCTGTGCTGTGTTTGTGTTCTTCTTCTATATATGTGCATAATGTGTTGGTGCTCTTTTATTTTACTTGGTTGTTTTTGTGGATCTTGCTGACATATGTACATTTCTTGAAATTCACAGTTGATTCAATTAATCGAAAATTATTGGATGCTCTTAATCTCCAGCATTGCTTACACCATTGTAAATCCAAAACACAATAGCCTTTTAATTTACTACTTAACAAATTTCACTTAATTTGCCTCCTTCAACTATCTTGGTATTGATAACTCTGTCCCTTCCATTTATCTTATGCTTCAGCTGAACCAGACCATTATTGTATGGTTTAAGGCAAAATGTGTTTACTAAATAAGTGTTAGGGGAAGTTTTGCTAATTAACAGTTTTTAGATGGTGATATTGTGCAACTATATAAGTCTGGTTTAATTGAAGCACAAATTAAGATTTCTTGGAGAGGATAATTAAAGTGATCAATGCAGTTAATTGATACTTATGTAGAAACACCTACTTTTCTTTCCCTGCTGCAGAACCACCTCCATTTTTATCATATCTCTTTTGTTTCATCTCCTCTCTCACTTCCTCATACATTTGCTTCAAATCCTTGTACGAGCTCCGCATTGCTGCATAGGCGCACACAACTGTAGCAACCGGGTCAGCTATTATGGTTACATTCTTAAGATAGGACATTTTCAGATGTATTTCGTTTGGGGAATTGAGAAACTCTGTTTTACAACAGGCGAGAGACTTGTGAGAAGAAATAGAGCTCCGACTATTCCTGTTGTCTAAGGCTGCGTTCGGTTGGGGAAATAATTAATCAGCCCAATTGTGATAGTTGGGCTATTAAATTAATCAGGCCATTCATAATCAGGTGTTCGGCTCATTATAGTGGCCCGGATACGCGAGTCGGCCCACTTATTAATCGCGGGTTCGGTTGGTCCAGTAAACAATCAGTGACAATTTTGCCCCTGCTCGACTTTTTCATCCGACCGCCCATTTGCACCGATCCTGACCGTTGAAAGGAAGGTATAATAATTCAATAGGGTTTCTGTTTGTTTGTTCATTTCACCTCCCCACTTCTCTCTCCCGCGACGGCGCATCCCATCTTCTGCCATCTACGTCCGTTTCTTGCTCTTGTTCGGTCTCTTGCTCTGGTTGCACTACCGTGACCCCATCCGTTGTCGATTATGCCCTTCACCGTCTCACTTTAATTTCTTGTCAAATTAGGGTTTCAGTTGGGTTTAGGGTTTCGTTTCTTTCATGCCAACCGCCGATCTGTTTGCCTCCCCTCTAAAATCTTAAAAGAAATTTTCATTCCCGACGCCGTATATTAAGGTTTGACTTGTTCACCTTCGCTCTTGAAGGGCCTGCGTGGTTAGGGTTTCAATTGGGATAGGGTTTCGACAATTCCGTCCACGAATTGAAGGTACTTGTGAGTTGTTTTCTTTAATTGTTTCAGAAATTTTAAATTATTTCTCGTAATTGCAAAACTAGGGTTTATTCCGATGTGAAATTAGGGTTTCCACATATTTGTTGATGCTATAAGTACATAGATAATATAATTTGACATTTGTTTGTAATTTTCCTATTTTTTCCAGCAATGTCCGAGCAATCTACATCAAATGTCCGTTTAGGGGTTGCACACTGTTTCTGCGGGCTTCGCGTGAGAATCTACACTTTCTGGACGAAGGTGAACCCTGGTCGGCGATTCTCGCGTTGCCAGCGTTTGACGGTATGATTAATTATACGTATGTAAAAGTTGATTATATTTTAGACTGATTCTTGTTTGATTTAAATTTCTAATGAATCTGTTTTGCTATACGTTGTAGGATGAACGGTGTGATTATTTTGAATGGATTGATCCAGTAATGTGTGATAGGTCCCGTGTAATTATCCCTGGCTTGCTGACGCGAGTCAACCTTGCGGAGGCTGAAAATACACGTCTACTACGTCGTGAACATGAACTTGATGCACAGATGCAAATTCTTCATACTTATTTGCGTGATCTTGAGGCACAAAACATGGCATTGCGTCGCAAGCAAAAGCTTGTGATGATCTGTGCTGTGTTTGTGTTCTTCTTCTATATATGTGCATGATGTGTTGGTGCTCTTTTATTTTACTTGGTTGTTTTGGTGGAACTTGCTGACATATGTACATTTCTTGAAATTCACAGTTGACTCAATTAATCGAAAATTATTGGATGCTCTTAATCTCCAGCATTGCTTACAGCATTGTAAATCCAAAACACAATAGCCTTTTAATTTACTACTTAACAAATTTCACTTAATTTGCCTCCTTCAACTATCTTGGTATTGATCACTCTGTCCCTTCCATTTATCTTATGCTTCAGCTGAACCAGACCATTTTTGTATGGTTTAAGGCAAAATGCGTTTACTAAATAAGTGTTAGGGGAAGTTTTGCTAATTAACAGTTTTTAGATGGTGATATTGTGCAACTATATAAGTCTGGTTTAATTGAAGCACAAATTAAGATTTCTTGGAGAGGATAATTAAAGTGATCAATGCAGTTAATTGATACTTAAGAATTAATCAAGTGAAAATTAAGGAACAGAGATAGCAAAATTAACTTCTCAAGAGCTAAATAAACACAACTTAACAGAAGAAATCCTAAGAATTTGCATCATCTATGTACAAGAACCCAAACTTATGTAGAAACACCTACTTTTCTTTCCCTGCTGCAGATCCACCTCCATTTTTAGCATATCTCTTTTGTTTCATCTCCTCTCTCACTTCCTCATACATTTGCTTCAAATCCTTGTATGAGCTCCGCATTGCTGCATAGGCGCACACAACTGTAGCAACCCGGTCAGCTATTATGGTTACCTTCTTAAGATAGGACATTTTCAGATGTATTTCGCTTGGGGAATTGAGAAACTCTGTTTTACAACAGGCGAAAGACTTGTGAGAAGAAATAGAGCTCCGACTATTCCTGTTGTCTAAGGCTGCGTTCGGTTGGGGAAATAATTAATCAGCCCAATTGTGATAGTTGGGCCATTAAATTAATCAGGCCATTCATAATCAGGTGTTCGGCTAATTATAGTGGCCCGGATACGCGAGTCGGCCCACTTATTAATCGCGGGTTCGGTTGGTCCAGTAAACAATCAGTGTCAATTTTGCCCCTGCTCGACTTTTTCATCCGACCGCCCATTTGCACCGATCCTGACCGTTGAAAGGAAGGTATAATAATTCAATAGGGTTTCTGTTTGTTTGTTCATTTAACCTCCCCACTTCTCTCTCCCGCGATGGCGCATCCCATCTTCTGCCATCTACGTCCGTTTCTTGCTCTTGTTCGGTCTCTTACTCTGGTTGCACTACCGTCACCCCATCCGTTGTTGATTATGCTCTTCACCGTCTCACTTTAATTTCTTGTCAGATTAGGGTTTCAGTTGGGTTTAGGGTTTCGTCTCTTTCATGCCAACCGCCGCTCTGTTTGCCTCCCCTCTAAAATCTTAAAAGAAATTTTCATTCCCGACGCCGTATATTAAGGTTTGACTTGTTCACCTTCGCTCTTGAAGGGCCTGCGTGGTTAGGGTTTCAATTGGGCTAGGGTTTCGACAATTCCGTCCACGAATTGAAGGTACTTGTGAGTTGTTTTCTTTAATTGTTTCAGAAATTTTAAATTTTTTCTCGTAATTGCAAAACTAGGGTTTATTCCGATGTGAAATTAGGGTTTCCACATATTTGTTGATGCTATAAGTACATTGATAATATAATTTGACATTTGTTTGTAATTTTCCTATTTTTTCCAGCAATGTCCGAGCAATCGACATCAAATGTCCGTTTAGGGGTTGCACACTGTTTCTGCGGGCTTCGCGTGAGAATCTACACTTCCTGGACGAAGGTGAACCCTGGTCGGCGATTCTCGCGTTGCCAGCGTTTGACGGTATGATTAATTATACGTATGTAAAAGTTGATTATATTTTAGACTGATTCTTGTTTGATTTAAATTTCTAATGAATCTGTTTTGATATACGTTGTAGGATGAACGGTGTGATTATTTTGAATGGATTGATCCAGTAATGTGTGATAGGTCCCGTGTAATTATCCCTGGCTTGCTGACTCGAATCAACTTTGCCAAGGCTGAAAATATACGTCTACTACGTCGTGAACATGAACTTGAAGCACAGATGCAAATTCTTCATACTTATTTGCGTGATCTTGAGGCACAAAACATGGCATTGCGTCGCAAGCAAAAGCTTGTGATGATCTGTGCTGTGTTTGTGTTCTTCTTCTATATATGTGCATAA
The DNA here is from genome assembly GCA_003313485.2 of Penstemon barbatus. Taxonomy (NCBI): domain Eukaryota; kingdom Viridiplantae; phylum Streptophyta; class Magnoliopsida; order Lamiales; family Plantaginaceae; genus Penstemon; species Penstemon barbatus. Next base: position 30,357,905 of record CM064881.1, read on the forward strand.
TGTGTTGGTGCTCTTTTATTTTACTTGGTTGTTTTTGTGGATCTTGCTGACATATGTACATTTCTTGAAATTCACAGTTGATTCAATTAATCGAAAATTATTGGATGCTCTTAATCTCCAGCATTGCTTACACCATTGTAAATCCAAAACACAATAGCCTTTTAATTTACTACTTAACAAATTTCACTTAATTTGCCTCCTTCAACTATCTTGGTATTGATAACTCTGTCCCTTCCATTTATCTTATGCTTCAGCTGAACCAGACCATTATTGTATGGTTTAAGGCAAAATGTGTTTACTAAATAAGTGTTAGGGGAAGTTTTGCTAATTAACAGTTTTTAGATGGTGATATTGTGCAACTATATAAGTCTGGTTTAATTGAAGCACAAATTAAGATTTCTTGGAGAGGATAATTAAAGTGATCAATGCAGTTAATTGATACTTATGTAGAAACACCTACTTTTCTTTCCCTGCTGCAGAACCACCTCCATTTTTATCATATCTCTTTTGTTTCATCTCCTCTCTCACTTCCTCATACATTTGCTTCAAATCCTTGTACGAGCTCCGCATTGCTGCATAGGCGCACACAACTGTAGCAACCGGGTCAGCTATTATGGTTACATTCTTAAGATAGGACATTTTCAGATGTATTTCGTTTGGGGAATTGAGAAACTCTGTTTTACAACAGGCGAGAGACTTGTGAGAAGAAATAGAGCTCCGACTATTCCTGTTGTCTAAGGCTGCGTTCGGTTGGGGAAATAATTAATCAGCCCAATTGTGATAGTTGGGCTATTAAATTAATCAGGCCATTCATAATCAGGTGTTCGGCTCATTATAGTGGCCCGGATACGCGAGTCGGCCCACTTATTAATCGCGGGTTCGGTTGGTCCAGTAAACAATCAGTGACAATTTTGCCCCTGCTCGACTTTTTCATCCGACCGCCCATTTGCACCGATCCTGACCGTTGAAAGGAAGGTATAATAATTCAATAGGGTTTCTGTTTGTTTGTTCATTTCACCTCCCCACTTCTCTCTCCCGCGACGGCGCATCCCATCTTCTGCCATCTACGTCCGTTTCTTGCTCTTGTTCGGTCTCTTGCTCTGGTTGCACTACCGTGACCCCATCCGTTGTCGATTATGCCCTTCACCGTCTCACTTTAATTTCTTGTCAAATTAGGGTTTCAGTTGGGTTTAGGGTTTCGTTTCTTTCATGCCAACCGCCGATCTGTTTGCCTCCCCTCTAAAATCTTAAAAGAAATTTTCATTCCCGACGCCGTATATTAAGGTTTGACTTGTTCACCTTCGCTCTTGAAGGGCCTGCGTGGTTAGGGTTTCAATTGGGATAGGGTTTCGACAATTCCGTCCACGAATTGAAGGTACTTGTGAGTTGTTTTCTTTAATTGTTTCAGAAATTTTAAATTATTTCTCGTAATTGCAAAACTAGGGTTTATTCCGATGTGAAATTAGGGTTTCCACATATTTGTTGATGCTATAAGTACATAGATAATATAATTTGACATTTGTTTGTAATTTTCCTATTTTTTCCAGCAATGTCCGAGCAATCTACATCAAATGTCCGTTTAGGGGTTGCACACTGTTTCTGCGGGCTTCGCGTGAGAATCTACACTTTCTGGACGAAGGTGAACCCTGGTCGGCGATTCTCGCGTTGCCAGCGTTTGACGGTATGATTAATTATACGTATGTAAAAGTTGATTATATTTTAGACTGATTCTTGTTTGATTTAAATTTCTAATGAATCTGTTTTGCTATACGTTGTAGGATGAACGGTGTGATTATTTTGAATGGATTGATCCAGTAATGTGTGATAGGTCCCGTGTAATTATCCCTGGCTTGCTGACGCGAGTCAACCTTGCGGAGGCTGAAAATACACGTCTACTACGTCGTGAACATGAACTTGATGCACAGATGCAAATTCTTCATACTTATTTGCGTGATCTTGAGGCACAAAACATGGCATTGCGTCGCAAGCAAAAGCTTGTGATGATCTGTGCTGTGTTTGTGTTCTTCTTCTATATATGTGCATGATGTGTTGGTGCTCTTTTATTTTACTTGGTTGTTTTGGTGGAACTTGCTGACATATGTACATTTCTTGAAATTCACAGTTGACTCAATTAATCGAAAATTATTGGATGCTCTTAATCTCCAGCATTGCTTACAGCATTGTAAATCCAAAACACAATAGCCTTTTAATTTACTACTTAACAAATTTCACTTAATTTGCCTCCTTCAACTATCTTGGTATTGATCACTCTGTCCCTTCCATTTATCTTATGCTTCAGCTGAACCAGACCATTTTTGTATGGTTTAAGGCAAAATGCGTTTACTAAATAAGTGTTAGGGGAAGTTTTGCTAATTAACAGTTTTTAGATGGTGATATTGTGCAACTATATAAGTCTGGTTTAATTGAAGCACAAATTAAGATTTCTTGGAGAGGATAATTAAAGTGATCAATGCAGTTAATTGATACTTAAGAATTAATCAAGTGAAAATTAAGGAACAGAGATAGCAAAATTAACTTCTCAAGAGCTAAATAAACACAACTTAACAGAAGAAATCCTAAGAATTTGCATCATCTATGTACAAGAACCCAAACTTATGTAGAAACACCTACTTTTCTTTCCCTGCTGCAGATCCACCTCCATTTTTAGCATATCTCTTTTGTTTCATCTCCTCTCTCACTTCCTCATACATTTGCTTCAAATCCTTGTATGAGCTCCGCATTGCTGCATAGGCGCACACAACTGTAGCAACCCGGTCAGCTATTATGGTTACCTTCTTAAGATAGGACATTTTCAGATGTATTTCGCTTGGGGAATTGAGAAACTCTGTTTTACAACAGGCGAAAGACTTGTGAGAAGAAATAGAGCTCCGACTATTCCTGTTGTCTAAGGCTGCGTTCGGTTAGGGAAATAATTAATCAGCCCAATTGTGATAGTTGGGCCATTAAATTAATCAGGCCATTCATAATCAGGTGTTCGGCTAATTATAGTGGCACGGATACGCGAGTCGGCCCACTTATTAATCGCGGGTTCGGTTGGTCCAGTAAACAATCAGTGACAATTTTGCCCCTGCTCGACTTTTTCATCCGACCGCCCATTTGCACCGATCCTGACCGTTGAAAGGAAGGTATAATAATTCAATAGGGTTTCTGTTTGTTTGTTCATTTCACCTCCCCACTTCTCTCTCCCGCGACGGCGCATCCCATCTTCTGCCATCTACGTCCGTTTCTTGCTCTTGTTCGGTCTCTTGCTCTGGTTGCACTACCGTGACCCCATCCGTTGTCGATTATGCCCTTCACCGTCTCACTTTAATTTCTTGTCAAATTAGGGTTTCAGTTGGGTTTAGGGTTTCGTTTCTTTCATGCCAACCGCCGCTCTGTTTGCCTCCCCTCTAAAATCTTAAAAGAAATTTTCATTCCCGACGCCGTATATTAAGGTTTGACTTGTTCACCTTCGCTCTTGAAGGGCCTGCGTGGTTAGGGTTTCAATTGGGATAGGGTTTCGACAATTCCGTCCACGAATTGAAGGTACTTGTGAGTTGTTTTCTTTAATTGTTTCAGAAATTTTAAATTATTTCTCGTAATTGCAAAACTAGGGTTTATTCCGATGTGAAATTAGGGTTTCCACATATTTGTTGATGCTATAAGTACATAGATAATATAATTTGACATTTGTTTGTAATTTTCCTATTTTTTCCAGCAATGTCCGAGCAATCTACATCAAATGTCCGTTTAGGGGTTGCACACTGTTTCTGCGGGCTTCGCGTGAGAATCTACACTTTCTGGACGAAGGTGAACCCTGGTCGGCGATTCTCGCGTTGCCAGCGTTTGACGGTATGATTAATTATACGTATGTAAAAGTTGATTATATTTTAGACTGATTCTTGTTTGATTTAAATTTCTAATGAATCTGTTTTGCTATACGTTGTAGGATGAACGGTGTGATTATTTTGAATGGATTGATCCAGTAATGTGTGATAGGTCCCGTGTAATTATCCCTGGCTTGCTGACGCGAGTCAACCTTGCGGAGGCTGAAAATACACGTCTACTACGTCGTGAACATGAACTTGATGCACAGATGCAAATTCTTCATACTTATTTGCGTGATCTTGAGGCACAAAACATGGCATTGCGTCGCAAGCAAAAGCTTGTGATGATCTGTGCTGTGTTTGTGTTCTTCTTCTATATATGTGCATGATGTGTTGGTGCTCTTTTATTTTACTTGGTTGTTTTGGTGGAACTTGCTGACATATGTACATTTCTTGAAATTCACAGTTGACTCAATTAATCGAAAATTATTGGATGCTCTTAATCTCCAGCATTGCTTACAGCATTGTAAATCCAAAACACAATAGCCTTTTAATTTACTACTTAACAAATTTCACTTAATTTGCCTCCTTCAACTATCTTGGTATTGATCACTCTGTCCCTTCCATTTATCTTATGCTTCAGCTGAACCAGACCATTTTTGTATGGTTTAAGGCAAAATGCGTTTACTAAATAAGTGTTAGGGGAAGTTTTGCTAATTAACAGTTTTTAGATGGTGATATTGTGCAACTATATAAGTCTGGTTTAATTGAAGCACAAATTAAGATTTCTTGGAGAGGATAATTAAAGTGATCAATGCAGTTAATTGATACTTAAGAATTAATCAAGTGAAAATTAAGGAACAGAGATAGCAAAATTAACTTCTCAAGAGCTAAATAAACACAACTTAACAGAAGAAATCCTAAGAATTTGCATCATCTATGTACAAGAACCCAAACTTATGTAGAAACACCTACTTTTCTTTCCCTGCTGCAGATCCACCTCCATTTTTAGCATATCTCTTTTGTTTCATCTCCTCTCTCACTTCCTCATACATTTGCTTCAAATCCTTGTATGAGCTCCGCATTGCTGCATAGGCGCACACAACTGTAGCAACCCGGTCAGCTATTATGGTTACCTTCTTAAGATAGGACATTTTCAGATGTATTTCGCTTGGGGAATTGAGAAACTCTGTTTTACAACAGGCGAAAGACTTGTGAGAAGAAATAGAGCTCCGACTATTCCTGTTGTCTAAGGCTGCGTTCGGTTAGGGAAATAATTAATCAGCCCAATTGTGATAGTTGGGCCATTAAATTAATCAGGCCATTCATAATCAGGTGTTCGGCTAATTATAGTGGCACGGATACGCGAGTCGGCCCACTTATTAATCGCGGGTTCGGTTGGTCCAGTAAACAATCAGTGACAATTTTGCCCCTGCTCGACTTTTTCATCCGACCGCCCATTTGCACCGATCCTGACCGTTGAAAGGAAGGTATAATAATTCAATAGGGTTTCTGTTTGTTTGTTCATTTCACCTCCCCACTTCTCTCTCCCGCGACGGCGCATCCCATCTTCTGCCATCTACGTCCGTTTCTTGCTCTTGTTCGGTCTCTTGCTCTGGTTGCACTACCGTGACCCCATCCGTTGTCGATTATGCCCTTCACCGTCTCACTTTAATTTCTTGTCAAATTAGGGTTTCAGTTGGGTTTAGGGTTTCGTTTCTTTCATGCCAACCGCCGCTCTGTTTGCCTCCCCTCTAAAATCTTAAAAGAAATTTTCATTCCCGACGCCGTATATTAAGGTTTGACTTGTTCACCTTCGCTCTTGAAGGGCCTGCGTGGTTAGGGTTTCAATTGGGATAGGGTTTCGACAATTCCGTCCACGAATTGAAGGTACTTGTGAGTTGTTTTCTTTAATTGTTTCAGAAATTTTAAATTATTTCTCGTAATTGCAAAACTAGGGTTTATTCCGATGTGAAATTAGGGTTTCCACATATTTGTTGATGCTATAAGTACATAGATAATATAATTTGACATTTGTTTGTAATTTTCCTATTTTTTCCAGCAATGTCCGAGCAATCTACATCAAATGTCCGTTTAGGGGTTGCACACTGTTTCTGCGGGCTTCGCGTGAGAATCTACACTTTCTGGACGAAGGTGAACCCTGGTCGGCGATTCTCGCGTTGCCAGCGTTTGACGGTATGATTAATTATACGTATGTAAAAGTTGATTATATTTTAGACTGATTCTTGTTTGATTTAAATTTCTAATGAATCTGTTTTGCTATACGTTGTAGGATGAACGGTGTGATTATTTTGAATGGATTGATCCAGTAATGTGTGATAGGTCCCGTGTAATTATCCCTGGCTTGCTGACGCGAGTCAACCTTGCGGAGGCTGAAAATACACGTCTACTACGTCGTGAACATGAACTTGATGCACAGATGCAAATTCTTCATACTTATTTGCGTGATCTTGAGGCACAAAACATGGCATTGCGTCGCAAGCAAAAGCTTGTGATGATCTGTGCTGTGTTTGTGTTCTTCTTCTATATATGTGCATGATGTGTTGGTGCTCTTTTATTTTACTTGGTTGTTTTGGTGGAACTTGCTGACATATGTACATTTCTTGAAATTCACAGTTGACTCAATTAATCGAAAATTATTGGATGCTCTTAATCTCCAGCATTGCTTACACCATTGTAAATCCAAAACACAATAGCCTTTTAATTTACTACTTAACAAATTTCACTTAATTTGCCTCCTTCAACTATCTTGGTATTGATCACTCTGTCCCTTCCATTTATCTTATGCTTCAGCTGAACCAGACCATTTTTGTATGGTTTAAGGCAAAATGCGTTTACTAAATAAGTGTTAGGGGAAGTTTTGCTAATTAACAGTTTTTAGATGGTGATATTGTGCAACTATATAAGTCTGGTTTAATTGAAGCACAAATTAAGATTTCTTGGAGAGGATAATTAAAGTGATCAATGCAGTTAATTGATACTTAAGAATTAATCAAGTGAAAATTAAGGAACAGAGATAGCAAAATTAACTTCTCAAGAGCTAAATAAACACAACTTAACAGAAGAAATCCTAAGAATTTGCATCATCTATGTACAAGAACCCAAACTTATGTAGAAACACCTACTTTTCTTTCCCTGCTGCAGATCCACCTCCATTTTTAGCATATCTCTTTTGTTTCATCTCCTCTCTCACTTCCTCATACATTTGCTTCAAATCCTTGTATGAGCTCCGCATTGCTGCATAGGCGCACACAACTGTAGCAACCCGGTCAGCTATTATGGTTACCTTCTTAAGATAGGACATTTTCAGATGTATTTCGCTTGGGGAATTGAGAAACTCTGTTTTACAACAGGCGAAAGACTTGTGAGAAGAAATAGAGCTCCGACTATTCCTGTTGTCTAAGGCTGCGTTCGGTTAGGGAAATAATTAATCAGCCCAATTGTGATAGTTGGGCCATTAAATTAATCAGGCCATTCATAATCAGGTGTTCGGCTAATTATAGTGGCACGGATACGCGAGTCGGCCCACTTATTAATCGCGGGTTCGGTTGGTCCAGTAAACAATCAGTGACAATTTTGCCCCTGCTCGACTTTTTCATCCGACCGCCCATTTGCACCGATCCTGACCGTTGAAAGGAAGGTATAATAATTCAATAGGGTTTCTGTTTGTTTGTTCATTTCACCTCCCCACTTCTCTCTCCCGCGACGGCGCATCCCATCTTCTGCCATCTACGTCCGTTTCTTGCTCTTGTTCGGTCTCTTGCTCTGGTTGCACTACCGTGACCCCATCCATTGTCGATTATGCTCTTCACCGTCTCACTTTAATTTCTTGTCAGATTAGGGTTTCAGTTGGGTTTAGGGTTTCGTATTTTTCATGCCAATCGCCGCTCTGTTTGCCTCCCCTCTAAAATCTTAAAAGAAATTTTCATTCCCGACGCCGTATATTAAGGTTTGACTTGTTCACCTTCGCTCTTGAAGGGCCTGCGTGGTTAGGGTTTCAATTGGGCTAGGGTTTCGACAATTCCGTCCACGAATTGAAGGTACTTGTGAGTTGTTTTCTTTAATTGTTTCAGAAATTTTAAATTATTTCTCGTAATTGCAAAACTAGGGTTTATTCCGATGTGAAATTAGGGTTTCCACATATTTGTTGATGCTATAAGTACATAGATAATATAATTTGACATTTGTTTGTAATTTTCCTATTTTTTCCAGCAATGTCCGAGCAATCTACATCAAATGTCCGTTTAGGGGTTGCACACTGTTTCTGCGGGCTTCGCGTGAGAATCTACACTTTCTGGACGAAGGTGAACCCTGGTCGGCGATTCTCGCGTTGCCAGCGTTTGACGGTATGATTAATTATACGTATGTAAAAGTTGATTATATTTTAGACTGATTCTTGTTTGATTTAAATTTCTAATGAATCTGTTTTGCTATACGTTGTAGGATGAACGGTGTGATTATTTTGAATGGATTGATCCAGTAATGTGTGATAGGTCCCGTGTAATTATCCCTGGCTTGCTGACGCGAGTCAACCTTGCCGAGGCTGAAAATACACGTCTACTACGTCGTGAACATGAACTTGATGCACAGATGCAAATTCTTCATACTTATTTGCGTGATCTTGAGGCACAAAACATGGCATTGCGTCGCAAGCAAAAGCTTGTGATGATCTGTGCTGTGTTTGTGTTCTTCTTCTATATATGTGCATGATGTGTTGGTGCTCTTTTATTTTACTTGGTTGTTTTGGTGGATCTTGCTGACATATGTACATTTCTTGAAATTCACAGTTGACTCAATTAATCGAAAATTATTGGATGCTCTTAATCTCCAGCATTGCTTACACCATTGTAAATCCAAAACACAATAGCCTTTTAATTTACTACTTAACAAATTTCACTTAATTTGCCTCCTTCAACTATCTTGGTATTGATCACTCTGTCCCTTCCATTTATCTTATGCTTCAGCTGAACCAGACCATTTTTGTATGGTTTAAGGCAAAATGCGTTTACTAAATAAGTGTTAGGGGAAGTTTTGCTAATTAACAGTTTTTAGATGGTGATATTGTGCAACTATATAAGTCTGGTTTAATTGAAGCACAAATTAAGATTTCTTGGAGAGGATAATTAAAGTGATCAATGCAGTTAATTGATACTTAAGAATTAATCAAGTGAACATTAAGGAACAGAGATAGCAAAATTAACTTCTCAAGAGCTAAATAAACACAACTTAACAGAAGAAATTCTAAGAATTTGCATCATCTATGTACAAGAACCCAAACTTATGTAGAAACACCTACTTTTCTTTCCCTGCTGCAGAACCACCTCCATTTTTAGCATATCTCTTTTGTTTCATCTCCTCTCTCACTTCCTCATACATTTGCTTCAAATCCTTGTACGATCTCCGCATTGCTGCATAGGCGCACACAACTGTAGCAACCGGGTCAGCTATTATGGTTACCTTCTTAAGATAGGACATTTTCAGATGTATTTCGTTTGGGGAATTGAGAAACTCTGTTTTACAACAGGCGAGAGACTTGTGAGAAGAAATAGAGCTCCGACTATTCCTGTTGTCTAAGGCTGCGTTCGGTTGGGGAAATAATTAATCAGGCCATTCATAATCAGGTGTTCGGCTCATTATAGTGGCCCGAATACGCGAGTCGGCCCACTTATTAATCGCGGGTTCGGTTGACCCAGTAAACAATCAGTGACAATTTTGCCCCTGCTCGACTTTTTCATCCGACCACCCATTTGCACCGATCCTTACCGTTGAAAGGAAGGTATAATAATTCAATAGGGTTTCTGTTTGTTTGTTCATTTCACCTCCCCACTTCTCTCTCCCGCGATGGCGCATCCCATCTTCTGCCATCTACGTCCGTTTCTTGCTCTTGTTCGGTCTCTTGCTCTGGTTGCACTACCGTCACCCCATCCGTTGTTGATTATGCTCTTCACCGTCTCACTTTAATTTCTTGTCAGATTAGGGTTTCAGTTGGGTTTAGGGTTTCGTCTCTTTCATGCCAACCGCCGCTCTGTTTGCCTCCCCTCTAAGATCTTAAAAGAAATTTTCATTCCCGACGCCGTATATTAAGGTTTGACTTGTTCACCTTCGCTCTTGAAGGGCCTGCGTGGTTAGGGTTTCAATTGGGCTAGGGTTTCGACAATTCCGTCTACGAATTGAAGGTACTTGTGAGTTGTTTTCTTTAATTGTTTCAGAAATTTTAAATTATTTCTCGTAATTGCGAAACTAGGGTTTATTCCGATGTGAAATTAGGGTTTCCACATATTTGTTGATGCTATAAGTACATTGATAATATAATTTGACATTTGTTTGTAATTTTCCTATTTTTTCCAGCAATGTCCGAGCAATCTACATCAAATGTCCGTTTAGGGGTTGCACACTGTTTCTGCGGGCTTCGCGTGATAATCTACACTTCCTGGACGAAGGTGAACCCTGGTCGGCGATTCTCGCGTTGCCAGCGTTTGACGGTATGATTAATTATACGTATGTAAAAGTTGATTATAATTTAGTCTGATTCTTGTTTGATTTAAATTTCTAATGAATCTGTTTTGCTATACGTTGTAGGATGAACGGTGTGATTATTTTGAATGGATTGATCCAGTAATGTGTGATAGGTCCCGTGTAATTATCCCTGGCTTGCTGACGCGAGTCAACCTTGCCGAGGCTAAAAATACACGTCTACTACGTCGTGAACATGAACTTGATGCACAGATTCAAATTCTTCATACTTATTTGCGTGATCTTGAAGCACAAAACATGGCATTGCGTAAGCAAAAGCTTGTGATGATATGTGCTGTGTTTGTGTTCTTCTTCTATATATGTGCATGATGTGTTGGTGCTCTTTTATTTTACTTGGTTGTTTTGGTGGATCTTGCTGACATATGTACATTTCTTGAAATTCACAGTTGACTCAATTAATCGAAAATTATTGGATGCTCTTGATCTCCAGCATTGCTTACACCATTGTAAATCCAAAACACAATAGCCTTTTAATTTACTACTTAACAAATTTCACTTAATTTGCCTCCTTCAACTATCTTGGTATTGATCACTCTGTCCCTTCCATTTATCTTATGCCTCAGCTGAACCAGACCATTATTGTATGGTTTAAGGCAAAATGCGTTTACTAAATAAGTGTTAGGGGAAGTTTTGCTAATTAACAGTTTTTAGATTGTGATATTGTGCAACTATATAAGTCTGGTTTAATTGAAGCACAAATTAAGATTTCTTGGAGAGGATAATTAAAGTGATCAATGCAGTTAATTGATACTTAAGAATTAATCAAGTGAACATTAAGGAACAGAGATAGCAAAATTAACTTCTCAAGAGCTAAATAAACACAACTTAACAGAAGAAATCCTAAGAATTTGATTCATCTATGTACAAGAACCCAAACTTATGTGGAAACACCTACTTTTCTTTCACTGCTGCAGAACCACCTCCATTTTTAGCATATCTCTTTTGTTTCATCTCCTCTCTCACTTCCTCATACATTTGCTTCAAATCCTTGTATGAGCTCCGCATTGCTGCATAGGCGCACACAACTGTAGCAACCCGGTCAGCTATTATGGTTACCTTCTTAAGATAGGACATTTTCAGATGTATTTCGCTTGGGGAATTGAGAAACTCTGTTTTACAACAGGCGAGAGACTTGTGAGAAGAAATAGAGCTCCGACTATTCCTGTTGTCTAAGGCTGCGTTCGGTTGGGGAAATAATTAATCAGCCCAATTGTGATAGTTGGGCCATTAAATTAATCAGGCCATTCATAATCAGGTGTTCGGCTCATTATAGTGGCCTGGATACGCGAGTCGGCCCACTTATTAATTGCGGGTTCGGTTGGCCCAGTAAACAATCAGTGACAATTTTGCCCCTGCTCGACTTTTTCATCCGACCGCCCATTTGCACCGATCCTGACCGTTTAAAGGAAGGTATAATAATTCAATAGGGTTTCTGTTTGTTTGTTCATTTCACCTCCCCACTTCTCTCTCCCGCGATGGCGCATCCCATCTTCTGCCATCTACGTCCGTTGCTTGCTCTTGTTCGGTCTCTTGCTCTGGTTGCACTACCGTCACCCCATCCGTTGTTGATTATGCTCTTCATCGTCTCACTTTAATTTCTTGTCAGATTAGGGTTTCAGTTGGGTTTAGGGTTTCGTCACTTTCATGCCAACCGCCGCTCTGTTTGCCTCCCCTCTAAAATCTTAAAAGAAATTTTCATTCCCGACGCCGTATATTAAGGTTTGACTTGTTCACCTTCGCTCTTGAAGGGCCTGCGTGGTTAGGGTTTCAATTGGGCTAGGGTTTCGACAATTCCGTCCACGAATTGAAGGTACTTGTGAGTTGTTTTCTTTAATTGTTTCAGAAATTCTAAATTATTTCTCGTAATTGCAAAACTAGGGTTTATTCCGATGTGAAATTAGGGTTTCCACATATTTGTTGATGCTATAAGTACATTGATAATATAATTTGACATTTGTTTGTAATTTTCCTATTTTTTCCAGCAATGTCCGAGCAATCTACATCAAATGTCCGTTTAGGGGTTGCACACTGTTTCTGCGGGCTTCGCGTGAGAATCTACACTTCCTGGACGAAGGTGAACCCTGGTCGGCGATTCTCGCGTTGCCAGCGTTTGACGGTATGATTAATTATACGTATGTAAAAGTTGATTATAATTTAGTCTGATTCTTGTTTGATTTAAATTTCTAATGAATCTGTTTTGCTATACGTTGTAGGATGAACGGTAAAAAAATACTCTCGAAAAAGTTTATTTTTCTATGTTTGATTGTTGTGCTTTGAAAATACAACTTATTTGACATTTTGCACCATAGTGTGTGTTCTGATGAATTTTTTTACTAATGGAACGGTAGAATACTCACATTCAACTTTTTTCATTTTTCACCCTGAAAATATAAATTTTGATAATTTGCACCCTAGAAATATAGAATGTTGTCACTCTGAAGTTTTTTTGTTTTTTTTTTTTTTTTTTTGGTAATTTTAACATCGATTTAAGTTTTTTTTTTGGCACATTATTATTTTTCGTATCATATATATTCAGCTAACCGTAATATACATCGAAAATAAAACTTTGATCCATTGCGATATATTTTCACTCTTTTTTAAGGCGCATTGATCATATTATATTAGAACTTCTTCTAACATAAATTCAAACTTAACGGATCCTTAACGGATCGGACTGACCTAAATCCATATCGCTCCATGTGTTTTGAATTATGGATCTTTGTAATCGGGTTAGGTCCATTAAATCTCTAATTAGATAATTATTCTAATAAATCGGACCGAATTTGGACGATCCGTATTGAAATCCACACATTGATAGCTCTAATATTTTAGGGTGGAAAGTACCCAAAATATTAAAAATTTATCAATAAATTTTTCCATCAATTCACATACCACTGTACCAGGGTGGAAAGTGCCAAATAAGTTGTATTTTCAAGATGCAATGTACCAAAACTTTTAAGTCAAAATGCAAAGTGTCAAGAACATGAAATACATCATTGTATTTGAATTTCAATTGTTGTAATCTTTATAATTTGCATAAGAAATGATTAGAATATCGATATTGTCTATAATTAAGTTTTCACTTCCCGGACAAACTTGGAAATATGCCCATTATTTTCTTTTTTCATTTTTGTTAATAAGTAATTAAAACACAATTTTCTGATTAATAGTAAGAAATAAAAGAAGGTAATTTTAATTTTCCCTCCCCCAAGTTATTCTCTTCCCATTCGTTTCAAAAGTCAAAAGTACAAATTAAGTTGAAGTTGATTATGAGGTGCTTTTAACTTATACTTTGACATTTTTACAAAATGGGAGAAAAAAGTTCTTTCTGCAAACACACAAAATTGATTTTTCGGGGGCTTTTTTGCATAATTTGCAAACACAACATACTTTTACTTCTCTACAACTTTTAGTTTTTTATTTTTTAGATTCATAGTTTTGAGTAGAATTTATCTATGCATAGATAAATTCTACTTCCACTTCTCTAAGAAAAAGCCAAAAAGTAAAAATTAAGTTGAAGTTGGTTATGAGGTGTTTTAAGCTTATACTTTGACATTTTCACAAAATCGGAGAAAAAAGATTTTTTCGCAAACACACAGAAGTGATTTTTTGGGGGCTTTTTTGCATAATTTGCAAACACCATATACTTTTAGCTGTCTTTTCTTAGATTCTTAAATTTGAGCTTAATCACAATTTTTTGCAAACTTAATTTAAAATCGAATACCCAAGTTGATTGAGCCAAGTGGTAGTGACTTGCGATCCCCAGAGGCAAGGGCGGACCTACATAGGGGCAAGTGGGGTCTATAGCCCCCACTCAGATTTATAATATATACTTATTAGTAGTAAAATTATCATAATAACAATATTTGCTCGGTGGATAGTGCATTTAGACTTTCGGATGAGGTCCAGGGTTCGACTGTGCTTGGTTGCATTTTTATCAGTTTTTTTGCCTTTTTTAAGAAGTATTGTTCAAATATATTTATATTACTTATGCTTACATAAAAATTGCATTTGCTTATTGGTTCTGGTATACATGTTAATTAATATTGTTCCGAGTTCAAATTCTAGGAGTGCTAGTTGCTTTTTTACTTGTTTTATAGTCTTTTTTGTTTATTAGCAATTATTCTTTTAATCTATTTTTTTTCTCAACAATTGTTCTTTTAATTTCGTTTTCTTTCTCAACAGTCGACAATTGTTCCTTTAGCTTCTTTTTCTTTCTGAATAATTGTTCTTTGACATTTGTTATTTCTTAATTTTTTTAATTTTATTTCCTTTTTAATAATAATCAAGAGAATTCGATTTTTTATTATACATTTTATTTAATGCATTACTACATAAACTCCCTCCCCCCCAAAAAAATATTGATCTTTTAGAAAATTAATAATCGGTGCGATTAATTGTGAATATATTGGTGTCATCTGAAATTGTATTTCGATTATTTAATTTATCCTAGAACCTTATAGCCCAATGTAGTTTTATTTTTTACGTATGCTTCGGTCAGTTGTATGTTAGAAACTTTTCGAGAAATCTTTGAAAAAATTGTAAATAAAAAGAAAATATGTTAAAGTATAAATTACTCTAGATTCTCGTTTTAGTTAACTCACATACAGAAACTTTTTGGTGTTTTTCGGGAAAACTTATCAAAAATATGATCTATGCTTAGCCCCCACTAATCCGTATTCCTGGATCCGCCCCTGCCCAGAGGCGAGACTCAAGTTCGAATCCTACTGGAGACACCACATTGGGGAGAACTTATACCCTTTAATTTGCTGTTTGTTCTGCTCATTTTAGTCTATATATAGAAAGAGGCTTCAGGGGC
This sequence comes from Penstemon barbatus, assembly GCA_003313485.2. Taxonomy (NCBI): domain Eukaryota; kingdom Viridiplantae; phylum Streptophyta; class Magnoliopsida; order Lamiales; family Plantaginaceae; genus Penstemon; species Penstemon barbatus. The sequence continues at coordinate 30,373,106 of CM064881.1, forward strand.
CGACCAATTCGTTTGTTCAAGTATGTACATTGTACCAAATTACCTATAGGGCCTATACTACGTACAATAAAACTGAACCGATTATTAAAAATAATATTTGATTATATTTTTGATAATACATAAATTAATAAAGGGTTGATTATCGAATTTGTCCCTCATTTATGTTGGAAGAATTTATTAACTCAAGAACAGCTAAGTGATCTTATCAGTTGAGTTAAATAAGTTAGTTAAAGGTTTTGATGATAACAAAAATGTGTCATCAACTAAGTTACGTAAGCTTAGTAAGCCTTTGAAGATTGGATACTTGGTTTAAAAGAGAATCATTCAAGAACAGAAGTATTCAAGAAATGAAGATTCAATCTTATGATAAGAGTGAAAATCAGATTAGTGAAAGATTGAAAATCAGCTTGGTGGAAATGAGATGGGTGATCATCAGATGACTAGTGATCAGACTAGTGCATGAGACTAGTGCATCAGACTAGTGCATCAGACTAGTGCATGAGACTAGTGATCAGACTAGTGCATAAGACTAGTGCATCAGACTAGTGCATCAGACTAGTGCATAAGACTAGTGATCAGACTAGTGCATCAGACTAGTGCATCAGACTAGTGATCATCAGCGGAGTGGATTCCATCAGCTAAGTAAAATCGGTCAGTAAGCTCTCCAACGGTAACAAGCTACTCTCCAACGGTAACAAGCTAAGTGCATTAAATGCTGCTGACAGAAAGTACAGCAGAGTGTACAGTGAACAGTGCGACAGTCTGCAAAAGTTACCATTCAAATTATGACCGTTGCTCAAGGACTAAAATGCAATTTTGCCAACCTTCAACAAGCAAAATTACAAATCCAAGAGTATAAATAGATGGTGAACTGAAGATTCAAGGGAGACTTGCACACTTTCAAGATCAAATCTTTAGAGCAAGAATCCATCAGTTGAGTCATCTTATCATAAGCGGAGTCATCTTATGACGAAGCTGATTGTTGAAGAACAAGATTAAACCCTTGTATATCTGAGTGATATTCAACTGAGTGTTGTGCGAAGTTAGAATCCATCTTTGTGAGTGATTCTACTTTAGAGGATAGGTTTTCTGAGTGAATTCCTATTGTGAGCTTATAGCCTTTTCATTTGTTGTTTAGGTATAAGTGGAGAAATATTGTAATCTTTGTGATTATAGTATAACCCAGAATCTAAGTGATCTGGAAGAGTGGATTAAGAGGATTTGTTCCTGTATAACCACTATAAAAATTCCTTGTGTTATTTACTTTATTTGTCTTGCATTGCATATTTCATAAGCACAGTAAATACTTTAAAAGAAGAGTCTTTTAAATTAAGGAATTTCCAACTTGGGGTAAAACTTTCTTTGTGCTTTAAAAGTTTAATTGAGTTGAAAACATTGTTTGAAAAACACATATACATTATCCGCTGCATCATTGTTTGAAACTCTGATTATATAAGTTTGATGAGCAAAATCAGCATAGTAGTCTACTTTACTGAATAAGCTAAGTGCTATATCAGCATAGTAGTCTCACGAATAAGATCAGCTTACTCTGCTGATAAGTTGAGTGCAAAATCAGCTCAGTCATCTTATTTTGCTGATAAGCGAACTCTACTTATAGAAGAAAAGTTAAAGAAAATTTTTAAAGTCTTGAGGTCTATTCACCCCCCCCCCCCCCTCTAGACCTTAACTGACCACTTGGGACCAACAAGTTCCGTGGGTTATCTACAACGGTATAGGAGAGGAAGTCACATCTGGGCTGCTTCACATGAAGAAAACAGCTGATTCAAAGACTTTTGAGAAGTGTTTGCTAATTTGCTGGAGCATTTGGTTTACTAGAAATAAGAAGGTTTTTGAGAATGTTATCCCAACAGCTATAGACTCAACCAATTTTGCTAAGAAATATATGGAAGAGCTTCGTAAAGCGACGGCTAAAGTGCTAGAGCCAGGGGCTGGTCAAAACAGAGGAATAATTAGATGGAGACCACCGGGTTTAAACGAGATAAAAGTGAACTTTGATGCTACGGTTAACCGCAGGGAAGGCTATTGCGGGTTTGGGGCCATTGCACGGTCTCTTTCGGGATAGTGTGTGGGTTGGAAGTCAAGTAGACTGCAAGGTTCCTTGGATCCAACTAGCGCCGAAGCTAAAGCAGCTCTTTTAGCTATGGAGTTGGCCCGTGATCACCAGTGGGATAATGTTGTCTTAGAAGGTGATAGCAGCGTTATTATTGGGGCTATAAATGATGCAGCGGCTTCTTGGGCGGAGTATGGAGTTATTATTGACGATATCAAATTCATCAAAGAGTCTTTCAATTTTTTTCGCGCTCAACATATCCATCGTGATGGAAATAAAGCAGCTCATGAGACGGCTAAAATTCATTTGAATAATTCCTTTGATGTATCAAACTTACCGTCTTTGATGCAAAACATTGTATCAAACCACAATGCCAAGAGGTACCCAACACTAAGAAATCTAATATGTCACTATAAATCTTACGTGCCCTCATGTGGGCCCACCCTTGCCGATAACTATTTCTTGGCTCATACTAACTATTTAAAAAAAGTTAAAATTTAAAATAATTTGGAAAAGATTCCACAAAATTGAAAAATAATTTGGAAATATATCATTCTACTTGTATTTCAAATTAAGTTGGTGTGATCTTTATAATTTGGGGTTAATTACAGGGACCCCCCTGAGGTTAGGCGTAATTACCGCCCAATTCCCTCGGACAATCATAATTACAACCGTCTCCCCTGAGGTTTGAAAAGGATTACAAAACCCTAACAGACTTTGACGGAATTGGATGGATATTGTGAAATGACGATGTTGCCCTCGGTAGTTTTATTTAAAGAAAAAGCTAAAAAACTTGATTAAAGAAATGTCCGATTTACCCTTGAAATAAAGCATAAATTGTCATACTACCCTTCCAAAACTTAATTTTGAATAGAAATAAAAAGTCATAATTGCACATTAGTCCTTAACTTTTTAAAAATTAAATTTATGCAAAAAGAAAAAATTTCCCAATCCCTAAACCCCCCATCCCCACCCGCACCCCTCCCCCACCCCACCACCACGCCCCCCGTCCCTAACACCCCTCTCCTTCCAGGTCGGCGGCGCCGGCTTGGAAGGAGTTAGGCCGTCGCGTGGCCTGGGTTGAAGAACCCAGGCCAGCGACGGGAAATCCTAGGCCGCCGCCGGCCTAGGTTTTTCAACCCAGGCCGCCGTCGCAGGCCTGGTTTCTTCAACCCAGGCCGCGCGACGGCCTGACTTCTTCTAGGTCGGCGCCGCCGACCTGGAAGGAATTTATGATCGGGGACGAAGAGGGTGGGGTAGGGTGGGATGGTTGGGGGCTGTGGGTTGGGTAGGTTTTTTTTTTTAAATTATATATATTGATTTTTTTATTGTTTATAATAATTATTTTTAATATTTATGATTTTATAATAATAATTTTATTAAATCAGGTAATTCAATGAATATTTTTACTTTTTGTACAAAAAATAATTTTTTTAGTCAAAATTTTATGAATTTTTTGAGTAAGGATTAATTATGAACATGTGAACAATTTCATAATGTCTAATAATTTATGTTCAAGTTTTTATTTCTTCTCATGATTACTTATCCTTTTATTTAAATTATAATATTTTTTTTGAAATTATTAAAATTTCTGGTTAAATGTGAAAGTTGAATGTATTTGCATTTTTATTTATGTTATACAATATTTTTCTTATAATTAATCATAATTTATTATTTGTAAAAGTAATATGAAAAAATATTGAAATGTTATTAAATTTTTATTTAAGAATTTATATGCACTAATAAACTAATTTTAAGTTTTATGTAAATTTATAACATTTTAACCCATACTTATACACATACATTGCAAAGAAAACCCTCATATGAATTAAACATAACAGGGGCATAATTGTCCATCAAAGTAGCTACAGTAATCCAAGGGCAAAATAGGAAGTTCAATAAAAAATCGGCGATGACGTCAGCAAAAGTTAACGGAACCCTAACGGATGTAATCCTTTTCAAACCTCAGGGGAGACGGTTGTAATTATGATTGTCCAAGGGGATTGGGCGGTAATTACGCCTAACCTCAGGGGAGGTACCTGTAATTAACCCTTATAATTTGCATAAGAATATATTAGAATATCTATATTGTCTATAATTAAGTTTCAACTTCCCGGGTAGACTAGGGAATACGCCAATTGTTTCCTTTTTCATTTTTTTTAATAAGTAATTAAAAATAAACATTCTTAATTAGTAGTGAGAATGAAAAGGTAACTTTATTTTTTCCTCCTCAAGTAATTCTATTCTAATCCTAATATATATATAGATAGGACATGAGAAAAAAGAGAGATGAACAAGAAGACATATATAATTTCATTAACAATTATAAGAATATGTCTATGAGGTAATTAATTTTTTTTTAAGCCTACATTTGCCTATTTAGTTACTACGATAATGCATACAACAAATTGCTTTCTTAATATGCCGTGAATTTGTTTTTTATTTGTTTTTAATTATTTTTTATTTGTAGTAACGAGGATCGAACATATATGCTTCGTCAAGGTATGAGACTTTTAAAGTCAGAGGACAAATTTGATAGATTCTTTGGTAAGTTTTTCCTTTTCTTTATTTTTTTTATTTATTTTTTTAATTTTTTAATTTCTAACTCAGTCAATTTTTAATTAGGTGCATTTTATGTTACCTGTTATTGTATCGTGGTTGTTGCTAGGGCTGGGAGCAGAGTGTAGTAAGTTTGTTGAATCATAGTCCACTAAATTTGAAGTCAAAACACATATATATTTAACATTATTAATTTTTTCAAATGTCTTTGCTTTTGTAGTATTGATTCAATAAAAAAGAGATAAGCATACAAGAGGTGAGAAAATCTGTTTTTCCTATTCTTTGCAACCAAATTTTATAGTATGTCTTGTTTGTCTCCTCTTTTAACTACTTTAAACCCTAATTAATTAGGAATTATAACTAGAAAAACTTATAATTAAGATATTGATGTAGTTTATTATGATATTCTCCAAATTTATACTCCAATTATTAAAAACTTGTAAATATGTATTTATCTTGTAAGGAAATTTTATACTCCATCAAAAACAATTATTAATGATACAAAACACCTTACGGAAAAAGATTGCTAATTTATTTTTATCATAACTTTACTAAATTTGCTACAATGAAGTAGTGATTGCACTTCAAAATATTTTAGAACATATATGCATTTTGTTCTTTAAAAATTTCTTGTTGTTTAGCTATATTGGGTGGATGGTGCTTGCAAAAAATTAAAATAAGTACTTTTCAACTTTTAGGATACAATAAGTACTTAAGTAGTGTTTGCATACATAAATTCTACTTTCATTTTTCTAAGAAAAAGTCAAAAAGTACAAATTAAGTTGAAGTTGGTTATGAGGTGCTTTTAGCTTATACTTTTATATTTTTAACAAAATGGGAGAAAAAAGTTCTTTTTGCAAACACACAAAAGTGATTTTTTTGGGGCTTTTTTTGCATAATCTGCAAACACCACATACTTTTATTTCTCTATAACTTTTAGCTTTTTTTAAGATTCTTAAATTTGAGCTTAATCACAATTTTTTGCAAACTTAATTTAAAATCGAATAAAGCACTTAAAGGAGTTATCAAAACACAAGAATTTGAATGTATTTGTTTTGTAATTGAACAAGCTGCATTGAATTAGATCTTAATTTTTTTTTTTTAAAACGTTATTATTTTTCTTTTGATTATTGTTAACTTGTCTTTTGATAATTATCTTGTGTTGCAGGGACTTTGATGCTTAACAAACATGAATAATGCGTACGAAGCTAGCTATAATCCAAATTGCAGTTGCCTTAGTTTTTCTTTTATTTATTTATTAAGTTCCTAGTTGTTCTGCTCATTTTAGTCTATATTTATAGTAAGAGGCCTATATATACTACAACTGAACCGAATTATTAAAAATAATATTTGATTATAAATTTGATAATTCATAAATTAATAAAGGATTTTAGTCTAAAGGGCCGGCCATTTCGTTTGTTCAACTACGTACATTGCACCAAATTACTTATAGGGCCTATATATACTACAACTGAACCGATTATTAAAAAGAATATTTGATTATAAATTTTATAATTCATTAATTAATAAAGGATTGATTATCGAATTTGTCCCTCATTTATATATTTCTTATGAGCTAAATAATTTATCAATTACCTCCATCCGTCATTTCATTTTGCGACAAAGGTAAAAGCATCTAAATTGCTGTGAGAGAATATTTCGAGAACGAGGGAATTGCACTTTTTATACCAAACATTTACCTACTTTAGAGATTTCATACCACACCTTTCATAATTGTACATTTCATACCAAAATCGAACAACTTTTTTCAATTTACATACCAACGTTAATTTTTGGATGGAATTGGACACGTGCTCCGCACGTGCCAGTTTTTTCCTTTTTTTTAATAGAGTTAACACGTGTCCAATTCCATCCAAAAATTAACGTTGGTATGTAAATTGAAAAAAGTTGTTCGATTTTGATATGAAATGTGCAATTATGAAAGGTATGGTATGAAATCTCTAAAGTAGGTAAAAGTTTGGTATAAAAAGTGCAATTCCCTCTTTCGAGAACGGAATCTGCAATTAAATTATAAATTGCAATTACCAAAACTCTAGAATAATTATAGGAATTAGCAAAATGCTTACTGTTCTTTCAGATGTTTGTTTGGATTGAAGGATTCCATGGATGATCTGCTTAAGCGATTCTGAGTGAGAGTCGTAAAGCTAATGTCAGTGTTTTCAATCTGGAACGTCCGGTCCGACCGGTTTATTCGGATGTCAATCCGGTCCTATCGAGAAGGAGCGGATTGGGATGGGGTACGTTGGATTGCAGGTTGTATGTCAGCTGGGCTCACGGTGTCAACGGAGACGGTGTTCTGGAGCGGCGGGAATGTCCGACTCCGATCCAACCAAGGGCGTAACCAAGAGCTTTTCCTCGCACTCAATATTTTGTTACTAAAGTGTCGAAAATATCATAATAAACTGAAAAAATATTGTCCAAAAAACTTTGAAATATAAAATCTTTAAAAAATATATAATTATTTAAATTGTAATCGATATTATTTTATTGAATATTAATCGTAAATGATCGAATGTGAGATAAAATAGTTAACAATTCTTTTAAAACAAAATTATAGTTATAGAAGCATGTAATCTAAGAAATACTCATTTCCAATTACATTATGAAATCTACTTTTAATGAGAATCATAAATTTTGTAAAAATCATATTGGTTGAAAAATGAGTTGTTCCCAATTTTGAACATAGGATATCTGGATTTTAGAACACTATCTCAACAAACTCTATCAAGTGCTTTTATTCATAAATTACTAATCTATTATTATATATAAAAATTTATTTATGAGATTTTTCTGGCGGCCCACCCATAGATCCGAATGGATTAATCGGACTTCAATTCGGTTTGATCGATCACTTAAAACCAGGTGCCTTACTAAGATTAATCATGTTTAATCTTTAACAGTGGTTTGTGTGGTGGTTATGGGGGATATGTTGCGTACTGAAATATGCATCCATGATTCAAAGAAAAAATAAAATGTATTGTATAATGAATTGCACAAATTGAAAGTGAGAACACTTCTAAGCATTGTATAGTGAAGAAGCAATGGTGAACAAAGTGAATCTAGGATACAAAGACGAACCAACAATGGTGAAAAGTCCCTGAGAGAAGATAACAGAGACTTGAGGAAGAAGACGATTCAACATTCACTAACTTGAGTCTGTTGCCTCATCCAACTTTTATCTGATTTTTTGGAATGTCATGTAATACTACCAAAATAACCCTCTTTTAGAGACGTATTCTCCTATTTTCACTTTTTTACTAGTTAAAACTTTTGGCATGTAACAAATCCTTCACCTTAAAATTGTCCTTGTCCTCAAGGACAAAACCTTATTTATTTCCCCGCAAGCTAACAAGCTATTGGTTATAACTTACGTCTAGAATTTTCCATAAATTACTAAAGAAAATGAAAATTTTCAACAGTTAATGCAATCCATACAAAAGATAATATTCAAATTTGCATTTGAAGTACTAGTACTAGTAAATAAAAGAACTTCTGGAGATATATTCTTCAATATGTGAAAGCTTATATCTTCCACTCTTAATTCCGACAATTCACCATCAAACCAATGTCTATTGTAGTATATAGTCGGAAAAATATCAAAAGATTCCCTGCACACATCTTCTCCTCATCAAAACGAACATCACTACATCCTGCATATACATACACCAAGGTCAACTATCAAATAGTAAAATACTATCACATTTTTCAATACCATGTGCACCAGGTTTAACAACAAAGAAATATTATTACTTGACATTAATTAAGAGGTCTTACCTTACCTAGAAGAAACATTTCTGGTGTTGTTCGCTTGCATCTTTAGCCAAGCTACTTGCATTTAATACATTTGTTCTTGCAATAACTCAAATCTCTGGTCATTAGTTCTGCTGATCTCTTTTTGTGATTCTAGATCTTTCCCATAGCTACCAAGCTCAATTTGAGTCTCACTCAATTTAGATTGAGTTTCACATAATTTAGATTCAGTATTACTCAATTTTTTCTTAAGGTCTGGATCTTGTTGTGCACCTAATATAAAATTAGCACGACGAGGTACCTCAACTCCATCTCCCATCCCTTTCTGATACCCAGATCGATGACCTAATGTAGCTATGAGAATCTGATCCCACGACATAGGCTCTCCTCCTTCCTCCATTGTTTCAGATTCCAGCTGATTCATTTTTCTCTACAGGTAAAAGTCAAGAAAATTAGTGCTAGAAAATTGGCCCACTTAAAGGTAGTCAATAGAAAACAAAATAGTTACACGCGGAAGAAATAGAAATGAAGCATCTTACATGAGTCATTTCAGCTTGAGAGTTCACAAATTCACCACTCTTCCTCACATCATGTGTCTCCCTCCACAATTCAATCTTACTGGGATTAGCCTACACACAAAATCTTATTATCACAAAGTCCATCTCTAATCAAATTGATAAAATGCAAAATAGTGATCTCTAATCTAAAAGAGATAAAACATACCATTTTTCTGTAACGAGTAAGGGCTCGAATTTTCCCTAAAATATGACTGAAAGGTGCAGGCCTTCGATTGTAGAATTGATCATTGATCGAACATGTATTAAGTACAACACCGGTTCCCCAAATTGATAAATGATATATGTAGCAAATAAAATTTTAGATATAGATGTACTATTCAAATTTTAGGGTTTTTTTTCTCCTTAAATTTTGTACTTTCAAAAAAATCACAAATTGCTTTCCAGTTATCAATGTCCTCCTCCAATCGTGGACTATTACAAATTTCTTGTACTCAGTGTGCAGTGTATTCCTCCATAGTCTATAACTCTTCTGAAATTGTTTACCAACGAGAGTCTGATACACTATGTGGTCCAATCCTTAATCTCAAGCCAGTGCTACAAACATGCATTGTTCACATTTAGAATATATAATCAGAATATAAAAATTCATGTCCTTAAAAACTAAAAAGAAAATAAATTTACGAGTAATCTTAGATGACATGCTTCTTTGTTTTCTTGAAAATTTCCCTCCACATGGATACATTTTCAAGTGGTCCTTGTGCTCTAATAGCAATCCCAATTCCCTTGGAGAATTCCAAAATAGGTTTTTTGCACTTTGCACCCCCGAAATATAGGAAATAGGCACTTTACACCTTCAAAACTTAGATTTAACACTTTGCACCCTCAAGATATGAATAATACAACACTTTGCACCCTCTTTTATTTTCAAGCAAAAACTCAAGGGCAAAATAGGTAATTCAATTATAAGTCTTTGCACTTTGCACCCACAAAACTTGAGAAATTGGCACTTTGCACCTCCAAAATAAAACTCGCGCTTATCACCCTCGAATTAATAACAAATCAGCAACTTGCACCCCAAAACACAAAAAATTAACAGTTTGTACCCGAAACACAAAATTAACACTTAACACCCTAAAATTAAAAAGAAAAAGAAAAACTCAAACCCCTCATTTTCTCCTGCAAAGTCGACCATCGTGGTGAAAAAGATCTAAAGCAAAGTTAAACTTACCAATTTTAACTTATTCTATTGTTTTGCATAGCACGTTTAATTTGTACAAGCTTTAATTCATGGTTATTAATTTGTTATATGATATAATCATTCCAAACTCATGGTATTTAGTTTGTATATATGTATATAAATGTAGGTTGTTTAATCGGATCGCAAACTTACCTATTTTGCCTTAGATTTTTTTCACCCCGATGGTCGACTTTGCATGAGAAAAGGAGGATTTTGAGTTTTTTTTTTAAATATGAGGGTGTTAAGTGTTAATTTTGTGTTTCGGGGTGCAAAGTGTCCATTAATTATTGTGTTTTGGGGGTTCAAGTTGATAATTTGTTCTTAATTCGAGGGTGATAAGTGTTAATTTTATTTTGGGGGTGCAAGTTGCTAATTTGTTCTTAATTCGAGGGTGATAAGTGTTAATTTTATTTTGGGGGTGCAAAATGCTGCATTTTTCATATTTTGAGGGTGCAAAATATTAAATCTAAGTTTCGGGGATGCAAAGTGCTTATTTTCCATATTTCGGAGGTGCAAAGTGCAAAAATTCCACATAATTAATAACCAAGTTTGAAACAACATTCATTGATTCATAAACTCCATTTTATCTATAAACTTGAGTGAAGCTCGACTCATATTCGACTTGATTAAAATTCTTTTGAGTTTGGCTCGACTGCATATCAATATTAGATTCAATCTCAAATTCAAGAAGAAATAAAACCCAACTTATTAATTGATTGTTTGACTCTATTTGACTTGACCATATCCCTTACTTCTTATATATCATCAATTTATATAACAAGCTATATATCATATATCAAATTTAAAAAATAAAAATACATGCCACTACGAAATAAATGTGTTTTCTTTTTTCATTTTTAAGTTTTTGTTTTATTGAGTTTTTAGAAATTTGGAGAGCTTTATTAATTAGGTTTTGAGAAAACCCCCCAAAAAAAAAAATTTGGGGCCCCTCCACAATGACGGCACAAGTTGTCTAGCTAACACTTGGGCTGACCCTGATCACGTACATAGTAAAGTGTTGTGTTTTTTTAAGAAGTATTCATAGCTGGGCTTTTAACATTGTAAAGTTGGGCTGATCACGTACATAACATTGTGTTTCTTTTTAATAAACTAATCCAATCTAAAGTTGGGCTCTTAATATATTCAATGATATAAAGAACAACCACTTGTTGTCTTCTTGAGAATGAAATAAATGGTGAAATTATAATGCAGAGTGTTTTACTCAGTCACTTTCGCCACATGACACTTCGTCTAATATGGTGAAGTTTACTTCGACACTTAAGCTACAACCTGATGCGACGATTATTAAGCTTCGTAAGATGAGACTTAACCTATTATGACGAAATTATAAAGCGTCATATTGCTACAAAGCTTATGTGACCACTACCAGTTTTGTCACATGGTAAAATCGCTCAAATGACAAAATGTTAAATCGTCACAAATGCGTGGACTTCATGCGACGATTTTTTTACGTTTGTCGCATAGTGGTATGTTTCTTGTGATAACAGGGAATTCATCATATCATCGTAAGTTACATGTGACGCAATATTCGGCCTGTCGCAAGAATAGTACGGTTAATATGACAAATTTTCATTTCGTCATATAAGAATACATTTCTTGCGAGGAAGTTGTTGTTAGTCGCAAAAGTTATATGTCTTATATACGATAAAACTTTATTTCGTTATATGAGAGCATATGTCATGTGACTAAGTATTCAGTCCGTCGCAAGAGTAGTACGGCTCATACGACAAACTTTCATTTCGTCATATAAGAGTACATTTCATTTGAGGAAGTTTTTGGTAGTCACAAAAAGGTTTATGGCTTATATGACAAAAGTTTATTTCGTTATATGAGAGTATATGTCATGTGGCGAAAATTCAACTTTTGTCACAACAAAACTAGCTCATATGACAAAAGGGGTTATTTCATCATATAACCTTGCTATTATGTAACGACGTTTTGTATTCAATACAACAAAAAAATTCCCTATATTGGTTTTCCTCTATTAAGAAAAATTGTGTTTCCCGCCTTTTCTTTATATCAAAAGATAAAAAAAATTAATTAGGGATTTTGTTAAAACAAAATGCCACTTTCGAATTCTCATATTCTCACAATTCAATTCAGCTCATAGTTTTTTATTTCTCTCACAACTTTGCCACTTCGTCCACCTCTTCCATTCCACTATTGGCAATTTCTCTTCTCTTTTCCTTTTTTTTTTTTTTTTTTTCGATTTTCCGCCCTAGTTTGTAGTAGGGGTATTGATTGAAAATTTTGTGATTGATTTTTGAAATTAATTTCTAGTTTTCATTCCAGTTTAATTATTTGACTTTCTTGTTTTGCTATGCATTGTTAGACTCTGTAATTTTTTGTATTAGCATCTTTGTATTGAATGTCTAGTTTGACTTGTAAGTTTAAATTGGTTTGAAAATAAAAAATATTTATCTTCGATCTTTCTGAAAAATAGGATAGAATTCAAGTTTCTTTGTTTTGTGTTGATAGATTATTTCATTTTGGAGCTTTTAAAGATTTTGTTTATATGTCATTGGGAGCCTTTAATCCCATAAATTTTGTGTACGAGAAATCGACATCAAATTCTCCAAATTCATTTGAATCAACATAACGTATCCTCAGAAGTCCCTGTTCCGATCATGCCACTGCTCGAAGCTCTTCCTTGCTCACCACCCAAAAGTAGAGCAGCACTGCCCTAGTCCGTCCGAAGCAGTACCGTTAGATAATTCATTTTTCTGAAGAACATGATTTATTATCTTCTATCTTTCTAAAATTTCGCTACATATTTTCTATTCTTTTCGGTTAATCAAATATGCGTACTTCCTCATACCTAGGGTCCCCTGATACAAGAACTCTATTTGGTCCAAACAAAGGCCTTAATTTGGATATGATCTGATCGGTAAAATACTACATCCCTATTTAAATTTCTTGTTAGAATAGTTTTTAAAGTTGAATTATATTGTAGTCTGGAAAGATAAAGATTTCATTCAACTTTGGTGAGAAAATTCCAGAAAAAATATTTTGGAAGGTTTTTTGGCACTTTGCACCCTCGGAATATGGGAAATGAGCAATTTGCACCCCCGAAACTTAGATTTAGCACTTTGCACCCTCTTTTATATTTAGGCAAAAACTCAAGGGTAAAATAGGTCATTCAATTATAAATATTTGGCACTTTGCACCCCAAAACTTGAGAAATTGGCACTTTGCACCCCCAAAATAAAATTAATACTTATCACCCTCGAATTAAGAACAAGTTAGCAACTTGCACCCCCAAAATAAAATTAACACTTATCACCCTCGAATTAAGAACAAAGTATCAACTTGGACCCCCAAAACACAATAATTAATGGACACTTAACACCCTCAAATTAAAAAAAAAAAAAAAAAAAAACTCAAAATCCTCCTTTTCTCCTGCAAAGTCGACCATCGGGGTGAAAAAAATCTAAGGCAACATAGGTAAGTTTCCGATCCGATTGAACAACCTACATTTATATACATATATACAAACTAAATACCATGAATTTGGAATGATTATATCATATAACAAATTAATAACCATGAATTATAGCTTGTACAAATTAAAAGTGCTATGCAAAACAATAGAATAAGTAAAAGTTGGTAAGTTTAACTTTGCTTTAGATCTTTTTCACCCCGATGGTCGACTTTGCATGAGAAAAGGAGGGGTTTGAGGTTTTTTATTTTATTTTTTTAAATTTGAGGGTGTTAAGTGTTAATTTTGTGTTTCGGGTACAAACTGTCAATTTATTGTGTTTTGGGGGTGCAAGTGGCTGATTTGTTCTTAATTCGAGGATAATAAGCGCTAGTTTTATTTTGAAGGTGCAAAGTGCCAATTTTTCAAGTTTTGGGGGTGCAAAGTGCAAAGACTTATAATTGAATTACCTATTTGCCCTTGAGTTTTTGCTTGAAAATAAAAGAGGGTGCAAAGTGCTGTATTTTTCATATTTTGAGGATGCAAAGTGCTAAATCTAAGTTTCGAGAGTGCAAAGTGCCTATTTTCTATATTTCGGGGATGCAAAGTGCAAAAAACCCTAATTATGATAGTCATTTAAGCCCTTTTGGTAGCATATAAAATATATATTTACAATTATAATAGTAAATAATTGATCCTAGTAAAGGAAAAAGTTAAATTTACTGTAGTAAATTTGTTATGAAGTTATGTTCATTACATATAATTGTAAGATTTTCTTCCATAAAACGAATGATTTCAAATTTAAAAAATATAAAAATATATTTACGACTGATTCAACCAAAAACCATTAAGTGGATTTGTCATTTTATCTATCTGAAAAATGTTATGTTAGGAAAAAAAATATCAACATCTAATTAGTATTTTTTAATATATTTTTTTTATATTAGTATTTTTAATAAAAATTAAGTTTGAGTACAAAATTTTCATATATCAGATTTGCAATTTTAGAATGGAAAGTCCCACCATTTCAATTTCAAGATCTAAAATGTCAAAATTGTATATTACTAAGATACAAAAAAATCAATAACTCATAATAGGTACCACTTACATTTGGGATAAAAAATACAAAAATAATAATAATAATAATAATTCAAAAAAAAAATTAGTCGTACACAACTGTCACTAACGTTGCCAAAAAAACTGTCAAAAACTGAATTAATATACATTGATTTAGATTGGTTAATAAATGAACTGGAGATTGTAGGCTGCATGCATAATAGCAAGTCCCATCATATCAGTAATTTCCCACGGCTCTAAGTGTAAACTAAATTCCTTTCAAAAATAAAAAAAAAGTGTAAATTAAATTTAAATTAAATTAAAACATTAGTCTTAATTTAATTTTGTTGGCCTGTGTCAGTGTACCATCCATCATTCAGCTATATATTGCCTAAAGATGGACAATTTTTTGTTCTGTCCTTAGCCCACATCTAATTAACACCAATACAAATTCTGATCCGGACTGTATACATGAATTAATTATCTTAATCTGTAATGTGAGAAAAATAGAAAAATAGAAAATATTATAATACTTTATTTTTTTTAATTAGCAGAAATATCTATGTTATGTTTATTAACAAAAGGATAAATACTATTTTTGGTCCCTCTTATCATTAACTTTTTATAGAGTGGTCCCTTTTATATTTTTTTTCTCACTCTAGTCCCTACTATGAATTATTTGTTTCACTTTAGTCCCTACTATGAATTATGTGTTTCACTTTAGTCCTTATCAGGTGGTTCTGATAACACGTGACATGCATATGAATATTTTTAGGGCATTTTCGTCCGTTCACTATTGAGACTATTTGAGATATTGTTTAATTAGTGAGCAATTTTGGTGTTTGAAAAATATTTTAGGAAAAAACTTTAGTTTGGAACGAAATGTACGATTAAGTTCGATTGGAATGAAAGCCTAGTTTGGAAATTTAGTTTTTTTTAAATAATTAGAAAAACGAAAATATCCATGTTAGTTTACTTAAAATGACAAAATTGCTCTCATGAGCATATCACATGTTATCGGAATCGTCTTGGACCACTTGAAAAGGACTAAAGTGAAACAAATAATTCATAGTAGGGATTAAAGTGGGAAAAAAACATAAGAGGGACCACTCTAAGAGGGACCAAAAGTGATATTTATCCTTAACAAAACTTTTCATATATTAACATTTTATAGACATTTTACCTCTCTTTCGTGGTGCATTGTGATCCACATGCATGCTATAAGTGTGATTATTATTACGATTTTCTAGGAGTAACGATAATTATAAAAATCAATATTTTTTTAATTAAATGAACACTTGAAAAATTGATGATGACCTTCATGCTAACTTAAAATTAGAGTTCTCGTGCAACCTGTTTAACCCGCATTCAACTTTTAACTAATAAAATAAAAAAAATAAAAAGTTTTTATGCGAATGAAATAATGACACGTTGAGTTTTTATTAATAAAAATAATATATACAAAGGTTTCCGCCAATAAATAGATACATGTTATTGCATTTTACTCAATATATAATAAGTAACAAATCCATTTTAGAAGAATATTGCAGTGAGTGTTAATGTCCTTTGATATCTCTATGTAGCATTCTATTTTTTAATATGGAAATTTGTAGCCTTAGCCCACATTTTAAGATCAATTAGTATTTTATATTCAAATATTCTGTCATAGATTGTAGATAAGGTCAAAGTTATAAGTTCAACTCACACTAATTTTGATTTTTCTCTTAGTTTAACAATAGTGTTGGTTATCGAATTTTTTTGTAATCTAATTGTAATTCAGTAGATTTTTTATTAAATGATATTGATGTAATGATATTAATGTAATAGTTTTTTTTTTAAATAAATTGTACCATATATCTACATAATACTACATATATATGGGTAATTCTTGTGATAATTAAGTTTGACCTTAAATAAAGTATTAATATAGTAAATAGGGCTGTCAATGGGTCGGACTTGGACCGGATCAGGGGCAGATCCGGATCCGAGTCCGATTTCCAAGACTATCCGGATCCGGACAAATTATCCGGATCCATTTAGGAAGCTAATTTTTTTTTCCCGTTTTCCTCCAAATCACTTGCAGATTCCACCATCATGAATTAAAAATGTAAAAATTTACTTACTTCATCGAAATTATTGCCTAAAAATTGTAGAAGATGGAATATGATGGACAAATATAAACGATAAAAATTAGAACAAAAGATATAAACTGGGACAGAGAAGAAGAAAACTCAAAATTGAGAAATGGAAAAGAAGATAAAAATTGAAGGATGAATGATTATGGTTTGATTTTTCTTATTAAATAGTATAAATTAATATGTTGTAGACCCAATTAGTTATTTGGTCAGTCCACCAACATCTCTCATGCATTTCTTTTTAAAATTATTTTTAATATAGTAAAAGATTTTAGTGGAACATAGATAGTTTTATTTTTATTTTTATTTAAATACATAATATATAAACAACATATAGTAATATATATCGGATACGGATATGTAACGGATCGGATCAGCCAAGATCCATATTCGCTCCATATAATTCGGATTACGGATCTTCTTAATCGGATCATGTCCATCGGATCACTAATCGGACAATTATTCTAATAAATCGAACCGGATTCGGATCGGATCCGGATTGAAATCCGCCCCATTGACAGGCCTAATAGTAAATATAATACACTTATTTTAAAATTGAATAACACTAAGATTAATTACAAGGAGAAATATAATACTCCTACCTTACTTATGTTTGAATTAATTCCACTACGACATATGGGCCTAAAATGTTCAATTTATTCAATAAATTCAATTGAGCATTGGTAGTTAATGTATATTAACTAAATGTGAAAAAAATAATTGATAAATGAAAACTAGAAACAAAGTGCGTACTTGGATAGCTCTCCTAATTTCTCTATTCGTTTTTATTTTTCTAAATAACTTAAAATGGCATTTTCTCTCCCCAACATTTTAAATTAAAATGATGTGAAAGCGTGTTGTACTGCAAAAACGGCTACCATTTTGAGACGTGAAATATTGGGAGCTAGTGGTAATTTCTAGTAGTACTAAAGAAAATATATTGTGATTTTATAGCTAATTAATGACTGCCGTATCTATTTTTTACCTTGAATATTCTCACATATCCGTTGCATTTAACTCATTTTCATAAAACCAACAATTTAAATTTAGTTAAAAAACATAGGAAAATTAAGGTAATTAAACACTCCCTCCATTTTTTTCTTCATTTGTCGTTTTTAAATAATCACTTTTTTGAATTAAAAATCCCAAAATGTCATTTTAATCAAATAGTAATCACAATATTAATTAGCATTAATTACGAACATTAACGAATAAGGTAAAATTGATAAAAATGAATTAATTTTACATTGTACTACTAAAACGATAAATAAATATGCACAATTTTTTTTCCCCAAAACAACAAATAAAAAAAAACAGTATAAAACTTCCATAATATAGATATACATATACATATAACCCCTTTTGCCAATAAAATTGCATAAATATATAGAAAACAAGCATGGCCATGTCACGTGAGCACACAAATTGAGAAATAGACAAAAATAAAACACAAAATGAGCCAATAATTAAAAAGGAGAAAGTATAAGAAATACTTTAATTTCTGAATATTATATATTTAAAAGAAATGCAAATTACATTATAGGTGTAAGAGATGCATGCCCAGCAGCATAACAAAACATTCCAACAAACTACCAACAATATTACCTAAATACCCTTAAGACCATAATCCAACCTTATCATCCCATGAAGCTACCTTGTATGCATCTCTTACATCTCATGTTTTTCATAACATAAAAAAAAAAAAAAAAAAAAAGGAATTTGGAGGTTAAAGATGGAATTACAAGACCTAAAGTTAAACATTAATATAAAATTCGGACCGCTACCCTCAATTCCCCGCATTGCAATAATAGCGCTCTCCCAATTTTGCCCCTAGTTAAAAGGGCTAGAAATTCGGGTGAGCGAAATTGCAAAGCTATTTTCTTTAGTGTTGTTGTTAAGCCATGAGCTTGCGCAATTACATTTCTACCCTCCTCCTCCTCCGCCTCCTCCTCCGCCGCCCTCCTCCGCCGTAGCAACTCCTTGAGCCACCCAACATATATTCTTAACTAACCCAAAAGGGTCCAAAATATCAAAATGTACTTTCTAGTTAGAGAAATTGTGAAGTTACCAAATGACTTGACAAGAAATTAGTGAATAAATTAGTGTATATAAAGGCGTGTATGGGTATAGATACATGGAATTATATCTATATATTTCTACCATTTAATTAATGAATTATTTTAAGTAGAAAAAAAATGAAATGTACTTATATGGGTAATGTTGAATTTGTAGTCCAAGTAGGGTTAAGGGCATGTTTGTGGGGAATAGGAAAAATGAAACTCCACTAGCACGAATTCCAAGGTTTTTGGAGTTTTCGTAGTTGTAATATTCTCATGGACGAGGAGAAAAGTGGCACTTGATAGGGTTTGTTTGTCTGTGAAATGTGAAAGAGATTGCTTCACTTTATTATTAATGCGTATTTGTTGGCTATGTATCTAATCCATCGCTCTCATGTGCAGACAAAACAAAAGTCTTCATGACCAACTTTTGAGATTTATTACCTTATTATTGTGTGTGTATTTGTGGGTATTTTTTATTTTATTTTTATTTCTATTTTATTTAAAAACTCAGATGTCGAAGTTTACACTGGATTAATTTTGGAAATTCGAAACTCTCATCCTAGAACTCTGAAGGATGTAAACTGCGGGATGTGTCTCCACCAAGCCTTGAGATCCCACCATATTGATGTAAACTCTTCGCACAAAGAGGTCTTGACCACAAATAACCCTTAATTTGATGTAGGAGAGAATTAAATATAATTTTTTTGACAAAAATGATAAAATATTTATATGAGAGGGATTTAAGTGTGAATTATGTAACAAGAGAGATATAAGTGTAAAATATTTTATAATTTTGGGTCCATAATTATGGTTTAACCTTATTTTTATGGCTATATGTAATTTCAAACGTTAGGACACTTAACAAAAAAGTTTAAGCTTACTTGTGTTTTAGTGTGATTGGTCAAACTTTATATGAGTACCGAAATAGAAATTTGTATCAGTCAAGTCCAAATAAACTTCACGTATCTTAAATTACTATAAATGCAATAGAAATAAAACTTAATTATCATCTAAATAAGTACTAATATTTATTTATGAAATCTCAAACAACAAATATTACAAAAAATCAAGATTTTTTCAGAAATCTAAATTTAATTTTAATTACTCTGAAAAATGCAAGAGAAAAAGGGCTTGAATCATTTAAACTGAGCTAAAACATATCATAATGAAGTCTAAGTACATGATTATTTCACGAAACTTAAATTTTAACGTATATGTCACATTAAATTTCAAATCTATAAATTGACATATATCATCTTTTTTTCCTTCGTAAACAAGACTTTAACAACATTCATGCTCAGTTCAAATAGTATTTCAATCTTGTTAAAACATAAAAATCAAAATTCAATTTAATTTAATTGGAATTTCAAAAAAGTGAAATTTCAAAAATTTCACCAAAAGTGCCTAAATTAATTTTTCAATATCAAATCAAGTAAAACCGAGTTAAAATCTAAATTGACCATTATCGTCTCCATTTTTTTTTTTTTTTTTTTTTTTGCCAAAATCTAAATTGGCCTTTGAAAAACAAGCAAATCTAAAGTTGATATGACTAATGGAAAGAGAAATTAATTAAGGGCACCAAATTGGGTTGTTAAATCACTTTATAGTGAAAAAGCAAATGCAAAAGCTGAAATCATTTCATAAGTCAGCTATTAGATTCTCATGTCTTAATTTTTTCCCTCTCTCTAGATCTCCTCCTTATATCTATCAGATTATTTTTCTCCCCCAAAGCAAGTAACCTAAAAAAATAAAAATACTTAATGCATATCTTTTTTTTACAGTTGTTTCAACATGTAGGTCCGGAATATTTTACTCCCAAAAATTAGATTTATGGAGAATAATTAAGGCAAAATTGCAAAAATCGTCTCAAATTAATTATTGATTTTGAATTTTCATCCCAAACTATTCAACTTGGCGAATGTCATCCCGTAATTTAATATTTTTTTGGAATATCGTCACAGCGTTAATTGTAAGACGAAAATTGCGCATTTGCCGTTAAAATTACCACATGGCTGCTTACGTGTCATGACGTCGTAAATTTTGACATAAAAATTTTATAATATTACAGAATTCGTCCCAAACTAATTACAATATTGAACCGTCATTTCCATTAAATTATAAATTATTGGGACTAAATTCATACAAAATGGTAAATTATGGGACGAAATTCGGCGAATTGATATAGTTTGGGACGAAAAATCAAAATTAATAATTAGTTTGGGACGATATTTCAAACAAATATTAAATTGCGGGACGAAATTCGATGAGTTAATATAGTTTGGGACGAAAATTCAAAATCATTAATTAGTTTGGGACTTTTTTTGCAATTTTACCAATAATTAATGATCATCTTCCAATTTTGAAAAGTTATTCAAATTATCCATACGGTGTTAGATTCATGATATTTACTCCCTCCGTCCCATTTTAATTGTCGTTTTAGAGAATTTTTTTTGTCCCAAATTATCTGTCACTTTAGAGTTTCAATGCACTATTAATTACATACTTTCCCATTTTGCCCTTTACTTTTTCTCTCTCTTACTTTATTACTCCAAGAGAGATAGAAAGAGAAATATAGAGAATAAAAGAAAAAGGAAGAGAGAGAATGTAAGGGTATTTTAGGAATATCATTTGTTTTTTCCCTAAAATTGAGGCAATAAAGTAGGTGCCTTAATATGTGTGAAAACACCTAAAACAACAATTAAAATGGGACGGAGGGAGTATCTTTTAGGACATTCATTTTTGATAGCATATGTTAACATCCTAATATCATTAGGAAAAAAATTGAGTTCCGTAAATACCTACGGGTATCATGTAGAAATTACAAATCTCAGAGTTACTGCTATTTAACTGATTTTACCTATTTTTTCATCGATTTCAAGCGTTTGTTTTACCAATTTCACCCATTGATTTACATTGATTTTTTTTATTAACATACTGTATGAAATTAAAGCTGAAAGGGGAAAGTACAATGAATTAAATGAAAAATTCTTGTTCAAGCCTGACTTGGCCAAACTCATCCAACCACCAAGCAAGTGTATTGCACTTGCTTTGTGATTGGTCCCTTTCCGAGGAGTTACATCCAATCCCAAAACAAATGTATTATACTTGCCATGTAGTTATTTTGGGTTCGGCCAAACCCGATCTGGATAAGAATTTCCCGAATTAAGTACCACGGACTCTACAAGAGTAAGTGACAATGTCAAAATTCACTTTTATAACTTCAAAATTATCATTTGAATAATTTTCATAAACGTGTTACCGAGAGGAATAGTGGAAATATAACCGATATTGATATTTAGTGATAAATCAAAAGTGTTAACCATAAATTTGTCACTAATAATTATCAACGACAACTTCAAATTTCTTTTTGCTATTCTACTTATCACCATTATTATTATTATGATCATAAACTTGATATTTTTATCATTAAATTAAGTACATACAAAAGTGACTACATTCATACTTGATATTTTGTCACTAAATATACAACTTTCTTGTATAGTTGATGGGTAGTACGTGTAACTTCTTAAACAAGATGGTGGTTAGTGTAATTATATTAAACTACATGGAGAATTTGAGTAATTTACGTAATAGTGCGTAACTAACAAGAAAATAATGGCAATACATTTATTTTATGTAATTTAATAAATAAAGCTAAATCAGATTTTTAAACTAAAATAAAATTTTCCATCAACCTAAGTCGATAATTGCATCACAAATTTACTGTAATGTTCCGATCATTTATGAAATAACAACAAACGGTTATCAAAGTTTTCAATAATTAAATTTTATCAATTTTTAAACTACTTTCGTGTTTATTATATTATACGTGTGAACATAATCACATTTTTTGATCTTGTTATCTTTTTTACCCTATGGACTTACTTAAACTGAGGTTAATCACAAAGCACAAGGGTAGTAAACCATTCATGTTAAGATAATTTGGAATTAAGACACCAATTAGAGGACTGAAGTTAAACTTGAGACTGCAAAAGCATTTAAACCCTATTTAGGAGGATTTTGGCTTGGTTTCAAAAAATAAAAATTGATAGGTTTCGATGAAATATTTGAAATTCCATTTGGTTAAGTTTCGTTTTTTTTTTTGAAAATGTCGAAACCTCACTTAGATTGGGTTTGATTGTTCGGATTTGAGGAAAAAAATAGATGGTATGTGTCAAATCAATATCTTATTTATAAAGTTTGAGGGAAAAAAAAAAGATAGTATGTGTCAAATCAAAATTTGAAAGGTTTCAAAAGTTTGGGGTTAGGTTTGTGCTGAGTTTCATAGATTTATCAAACTCAATTTGAAAGAGTTTTTTAATACAGTTTCGCAAAATCGGGTCAAAACTTATCAAAATAGGCCCTTAGTTGTATTCATAGATCTCCAATGATTGTTGAAAATTTTAAGCTATGTCATGGGCATCACGAAGAGTTAAGTTAAATCTATATGGGTGCACTAATTCTCTAGATTAAAAAACGAAAGAGTTAAATGACAATTTACCCTGTTGATATTCATAGTAACATCTAGAAAAACGTACGTAGTTTCGAAAACAAGGAGGACTATAGAAATGTTCACGGTTTTGTCTATTTAAAAATATTGTTTGTTATAAATTTTAGAGATGAAATAAATAGTGAATTTATTTTTTAAAAGTTACAGATTTTTTTAAAGATTATAAAAATAAGAGAAAATATTTTAAGAGATATGTTACATTACCTCAAATCATATTTCACATGTGAGAGATTATTATGAAATATAAGATATAAATTAATTAATCTCAAACCAAAATAGAGTTTATTTAAGAAATTTTATATAAGACAAGAAATGAAAAGTTATTATAAAATAAGTTTCAATAAGCTCAAGTGGGTACCCTTTTTAGCAATGTCAATGTAATTCCCTATAAACGTCCAAAAATGATTTTACAATCATCATTTCGATCCTCAAAAGTCTAACTTTCATGTTATAGTCAAATGCATGGTGCTAGTTTTTCAATCATCATTTCAAAAAGTTTATACACGATGGTTCTGACTTCCGAGCATAGAATAGAGAAAAAAAATGGAAAGGTGAATAGCATTAATGAGTTATTTGACAATTTATCCAAGTGTTATTTCCGTAATGTTCAATTTATTATCCTATAATTTAAAAAAATAGCACTTTACTTTCTGATTTGATTATGAATTAAGAAAAGGATTCCATCTGTAATTTGGATCGAAATTTATATATGTGAAAGATTTTGAACTAGTTCGAGATCATATGATGCTTATTGTTATTGCTCCTTGAGCTTGAATTCTCGTTCGATAGGTCTAATTAGTTTGTTGACCGCATTTATGTTAAGTTCGTACGTTAGATAGACTTGAATTATTCTGACATAATTTATGTTTTAGTTTTGAGTAATTTTCTTGTGATTTTAGCGTGAGTAAACCTGAAATAAGGTAATCAAAGATCAAATAAACATGTATAACTAGTTTAAATTAACCGAAATTTTTTAAAAAAAAGAATGAGTTGAAGCTTTAATATGTAATCATGTTGAGTTTAAATCAACGAAGACTTGACTTACAAGGCCATATTAACAACAAAAAATAAAACATGCTTCTATACAAAATATAGGGTAAACATCAATAATGATTCTCCTTATTATTAACTTTTTAAAGATTGATTCTTCTTGTATTTTTTTCCACTGTTAATCCTCATTATGAATATTTTGTTTCATTTTAGTCATTTTCAGGAAGTCCAAGGTGAACTAAAGTATCAAAACAGTTTTTTGAGGGATTAAATTGATAAATAAATAGTTTTCTGAGGGACTAAAATTAATAAAAAATAATTTTATGAGGGACTAAAGTGTAACACTATAAGTAAAAGATCCCTTGTAAATGATCAAGTAAAACAAATGATTCATAGTAGGGACTAATTATCACTCCGTAAAAAGTTAATGATAAGAAGAACATTAGTGGTGTTTAACATAAATTATATCAAATCTCAACCATATTTTATCGAATTAACCAATAATTGATTAGAATTAAGTGTATACATGACACAAACCTATTTCTCAAATGCTTAGGAGTTTGTTAGTCTCACTTTTTAGATAGTACATCGGTGTTCTCTAATAGATCAAACAAACAATTTTTTTGTTTTCAAAAATAAACTTATCCTCTCAATTTTCACCATCAAATCTTAATGTACGAAATTCTCCTATTCCTACGAAAAAATCTACACAAATTTTAGGGATTTTGCACTTTGCACCATCAAAACATTAACACTTTACACCCACGAAAAATATGAGCAATTCAACACTTTGCTCCATCTTTTATTTTCCTAAAAAAACCAAGGGACAAAATAGGTAATTTAATTTTGAATTTTTGATACTTTACACCCCCGAAACATAAGAAAAGGGCATTTTGTACCCCAAAACATAAGAAGAACTAATCAACTTGCACCCCGATACACAAGAAATTGATACTTTGAACCCCCTAAACACAAAATTAGCACTTGACACCTCAAATTTAGAAAAACTCAACAATTAGCACCCCTTCATTTTTTGGGCAAAGTTGACCACCGGGGGCAAAAAACCTAGGGCGAAAATAGGTATTTATTCTCTTATTTCCTTAAATAATAAAATACGATGGTGAATACTAGAATGTTCATTTGTCTGTCCATCTTAAAATTTATTTTTGTGATATGATTCAGTCAATTTTATGTATTGACTTTCTAGAAACTTTTTAAATTCTTTATTTTGAGGATATTTGAAAAATAGATAATTAAATAAATATGTTAAAATCGATTTTGCAGATGAATATTCTAGTATTCATAATCGTATTTTGCAAATTTTAAGAAAAAATGAATTACTATTTTGCCCCTAATTTTCTTTTACCCGATGGTCAACTTTGCCCAAAAAAATGAGGGGTGCTAGTTGTTGAGTTTTTTTTAATATTAGGGACTAAATTCTAATTTTGTGTTTAAGGGGGGTCAAAGTGTCCATTTCTGCAAGTTGTTGAGTTATTTTTAATTTGAGGGTGCTACGTGTTAATTCTATTTTGGGAGTGCAAAAGCCCATTCTCGTGTTTCGGGGTGCAAAGTGCCAAATATCCAAAAATGAATTACCTATTTTGTCCCTAGATTTTTTGAGGAAATAAGAGAGTTTGCATTAGGGGTGGGCGTTTGGGTCGGGTATTTTGGGACCCGTCCCGACCCGTTTGGGATAAAAAAATGGGTATTTTGACATTCGGGTTCGGGTACCCGAACCCGAAATATATTTTCGGGTAGGGTATTGGGTATTAATTTCACACCCGAACGGGTATTCGGGTACCCGTTCGGGTATTTAAAAAAAAAATTTGAGTAATTTAGTTGGATTTTCAAGCTTGTAGGTGGATATGATTGGTGAAGATCCGAATGATGAGTTAAAATGTGAAATATTATTGAATGTGATTTGTGATTTTATGTCTATTGTAAGTTGTAACTTTCATGCCATGCGATTGTGATATTTAATATTTTGATGCTTTGAGACTTCGAGTTTGATTTGATTGTAATTTATTGAATATTTGAATCTTGAAGGCTTGAGACATTTGTATTGTTTTGTTTTGAAGTTATTGTGTACAATTAATGTTTGAATTCATTTATTTACAATTTTACGTATATGTTGGAAAAAATTTCTTGAAAAAAAAAAGTGTGAAATTTCGGGTACCCAATACCCAATACCCGAAATACTCGAAAATTTCGGGTACCCGAACTTCGGGTACCCGCCAAATCGGGTAGGGTTTCGGGTATGAAAATTCACTACCCGCCAAGTCGGGTACCCGACCCAAAATACCCAATACCCGAAATACCCTACCCGCGCCCACCCCTAGTTTGCATAGTGTTGAATTGTTCATATTTCTAGGGTGGAAAGTGCTAAATTTATGTTTCGAATGTGCAAAGTGTATATTTTCCATGTTTTGGGGCCGTAAAGTGCTAAAAACCCAAACTTTTCTTTGATGGTCTTCTTGGCCTAAATGGCGCTTCAAATTTGTTTCAAGATCGGCTAATTGTGTGGCCCATAATCTTGCCGCATGTGCTTTTTCCTGTGGTCCGTATTTTTCCTGTGGTCCGTATTATGTCTTAACCATGACTGTTTACCTATTATTGTATTTTGTGACGATGGACATACTCTTGTAAACTGACTATCTTTTGTCTAATTTTATATTTGGTTTTTATTTATTAAGAAAAAAAAAGGAAATATATAATATATCTTTTACACTACTATCTCACATAACAAATCACTTGACTTGAAATATCATATATACATTATTTTATTTTTTTCACAAACTCTTCAAATAAACTAGATAGTTTCATTTTTGGAACTACGCTAATTTCAATAATATATCATAAAGCCCTAACAAATAACAGTATGAAAACCGAGACATTTTCAGATTTCTAAAAAATAGGAGACAAACATGGACTAGTATGCTTACCTAGTTAGTCTTACTTTCACTTTAGTTCTCCACTTCCATTTGCGTTGAATTTCTTTTGATATCATAACTACGTCATCTATGCATCACTAACTAATTGAGCATGAATGGCGTTTAATATTCTCAAACGCATGCGAGGGCGGGCGCACACATTATAATTTACTGTAAACATAATTTATAAAGCCCCTTTTTTCAAGATTCTATATTCAAAAGCCTAATATGTTGTATAGATATGGATATGTTGATATTAACGGGTTTGAAACGAACATGGCGATATAAATTTTCAGAATTTTTAGAATATGATACGATTAAAATACGTTTGTGTTTATTTAAAAATATATTATAATAAGAAATCATTGTTTTTAACAATTTATAATATAAAAAAATGATGAAATATATACTTAGTTTACTTTTTATTAGTTATTACATTTTAAAATGAACAAACAAATCCCTCTCGCAGGCAAGTGTTCAAGTAAAATTATAGTATTAATACAATATGCAAAGTCCTTGGCCCTTTTAAGTTTTTCATGTAGATCATTTTGATAATATACGTAATCTGGAATTTTTTTCTGTAGAAATATATGCTCTGAAGTATTCTAGGTATTTTCGGTACGCCTTTTGACGTACCCGATCATATTTTTTTTCTTCTTCTTATTATTGAAAATACCACAGTGGTGTATCTGACATATGTCGGTTAAGTATATAAATATTCCAATATTCAATATGTATCAAATACTACGTGATATATAATTTCGACGTATCTATGGAACCTAATACCTTTTGAGTAAATGAGTGATAGATGCTAAAAAGTGATTAGGTGTGTTTCTAGAATTAACGAGCGAATTACTTGGGGTAGGCACGAATGTGGCTACTTTGGGTTGTATATCGTTATTCTCTTTGGGATGAATTCTTTTGGAACCATTATACTTCAATATTTTTTCAATTTTTTTATTTGACTCTTGAGCTTCCCTACCTAAATGTAAGAGAAAGATAAAATTAAAAAAAATTGCATTGGAAACTCAAATGTGCTAATTAATATGAAACATAAAATTTTTGACAAATGTGCAATTAATATGAAGCCAAGGGAGTATTGAATATATAAAGTAGTACTTCAAATTTGTTTCGCAAGTATTAAAAATAAAAATATATTCATGTCAACTTTTCAATTATGATTGAAATGGTTTCATTAATAGATTCTATGTTCTAATTTTATGGATGGATATCTAATTAAAAGTTTGGAATCCATAGATAAATATATATAAAGTGGGGAAAACAATTATTTCAAATAAGATAATTTGTATGTGGGCTTGTCCCACATTGGTCTAAGTGTGAGGAAGTTGAAGAGTTTCAAACTCTTCATTTGTCCCACATTGATTTTTTATATTTGTGTGTACTAGTATATATGAACTTAAGTGTTTAGACTTGGTATAAGTCTTTACAAAGAGGGTCATATGAATAAACCACACGCGCGCCGCTGCAGCCCGCCCGGCTCGGCTCTGATCTGAACTGAACTCGGGCTCGGGCGTTTGGGCAAATTGGCTTGTTTCGGACTTATCTTTTTGGAGGAATTTTGAATTAAAATTTCAATTAATTTGAAATTCAAAATTGAAACAGTCACAATATCAATTTTGCAGGTTTTAAATTGTGTAACTCCTTTAAGTTACATAAATCAATTGAGAAAACGTTTTTTCAGTTACGAAAATTTATGTTGCAGAATTAGTTGTGTAGCCCACCCCCCACCTATATATATGTGTATTTTCTCGTTTCAGAAACACACGAACACAACACATTCTCTCGATTCCCTCTCTGAAAAGAAAGAAAAATATCTCTCTAGGTTATTTTTGCTTCTGAGTGTTTTTCGAGGTGGAATTTCTGCCATTGTGCAGTGGAGGAATTCCTGTAGCCAAATTATCCTGGAAGAAGTGTTCGTGATTCCTAATTGCACTGGAAGTGGGTTGATAATTTCTTCAAGGCAAGCAGACTTTTTTCTGCGATTTGTTTGATCAATTTTGTTACTATACAAAATTGTGAGATAAGTTGATTTTAATTTATCTGTTCGGTTTTTAAAAACTGATTATGTTTTCTTTTACAGTTCATATTGGTTTGTTTATTTTAGTTTCGATTTGTGTTCACGTTTTGATAATCTTAAAACTGATTCATCCAACGTTCTATTCAAACAATTATCAGTCTCCTTTACAATATATAGAATCATGCAATCTCAGTATATGAATTTTTGAAGAATGTCAAGGTTTAGCTACTAAATAGGGTTTACTTCAAAACTAGCTACATAAGTAATTTTCAAAAATGAAGATGGATAAATCTAAGGCTAGTGACAGAGACAAGATTGTTGGCCAGAGTAATTTTTTCATATTTTCTAATTTGGCCCTCATAATTAAAAACTACAAAATCTGATTATTCAACTTCCAATACTCTTTTTTAATTATGGAAACTCCACATTCTCTCTCATTAACACATTGGTTATCTTTTCCTTTTCATAAAATCTTTAAAAATGATAATTAATTAACTTTGTCTCTTTAGTTTTTTTTCCTCTTCTAATAATTAAAAAATTAATTTCCTTTTCATAAAGTCAAATCTTCTCTCTTAACTAACATCATTGATAATAATTTTATTTTTAATTTATATGTTGAATGGATTTAGAAGAGCATCCTAATCATAATTTATAATTTTTTTTCGATACTATTACAGTAATAAGAAAAATTCAAAAATTACAAGAGAGTGAGAGACCCATTTAAAAATTAATCTGTCTCTTTATACAAAAATAATTTTTGGTATGTCTGAATTTTATTTTATATTACATGTGTTTTTTTGTCCATTTTTCTTTTACTATTCTTTTTTCATTAATTTTGTTTAAATTTATTTTGTGAAAACCTTATAAATTAATAGTTAGCAGTAATATTAATCTTTTACATTGGTCTATATTGTTGGATTTTATTTTTGTAACTTAGGTCATAATGAATTTTTTTAAGTATAAATCAAGAAAACTCTTTTAAAAAATATCAACCAGAGAGGGAATTAGTTTTTTTGATATAAAAGAAGTTATAAATCAATAAAAGACTTTTTAATTATGACAAATTGGGTATAAAAAGAGATAATTAAAGACCTAGAAAAGAATAGTAATTTAAAATCAGATTTAAAGTTTACTCGATAAAAACGTAAAAGAAATTAATATGTATTAAAGTGAGAAAAAGTTTAATAGTTGGCAATGCACTGTTTTCGGAAATTGACAGTAAGTAGTTGATATAATTAGATTTATTACTCTTAATAAAAAGGGGCAATTCAGGAAGTTATTATTTATTGCTCTGATAGCAACAATTCATGCTCAATATCGCTAGCCTAAATTCAATACCTCAATGGTTAGCCTCTTTAAAAGTCTTTTATTTGACACCTCGAAATATTTATTATCATCATGTTTTTTTTTTTTTTTTTTAAGTAATGATTTTTTATTTAACATGCATGACTATGTTTGGGTATAATTTGATATATTTCATTTTGATCATTTACTATCCAATAAAAAAATTCTTAAATTAATTATTAAAGAAACTATTACTTTGATGCAGATTTTCATATATCTATATTGTGCATAACACAAGGATTATAGTACACCAGTTCGTTGACTAGCTAGGCACTTTGTACTTTCAAAACATAAGAAATAGATATTTATAGATTTAGCACTTTATACACCCGAATAGGAAAAATTCAGCACATTGCACCCTCTCTTATTTTCTAGTAAAGTTGACCTCTGGAGTAAAAAAAATTAGGGGTAAAATAGGTAATTTATTTTTAGATCTTTGCCACTTTTCACCCCTGTAACACGAGAAATTGATACTTTGCATCCCGAAACAAAATTAGAACTAAGCGCTCTCGAATTAAGAACAACTCAGCAACTTGAACCCTCGAAATACAATAAATGGGCACTTTGACCCCGAAACACAAAATTAACACTTAGCACCCTTAAGAAAAACTCAGTAACTAGCATTTCCTTATTTTTCAGGCAGAGTTGACCACTAAGGTGAAAAATCTTGGGGCAAAATAGGTAATTTATTTATTTTTTCTTAAAATTTGCAAAATACGATTATGAATAATAGAATATTTTTTTCTCTATCCATCTTTCTTTTTATCAATATACATAAACATATTACCTATCGTGCCCCCAGATATTTTTTTAACTCAATGGTAAACTTTGCTTGAAAAACGAGGATGTGCTAGTTACTGAGTTTTTCTTAATTTGAGGGTGCTAAATGTTAATTTTGTGTTTCGGGGGTCCAAAGGACTAAATTATCGTGTTTCAGGGGGCAAGTTGTTATCTTTAATTTGAAGGTACTAAGTGCTAATTCCGTTTCAGGATGCAAAGTACCCATTTTTTGTGTTTTGAGAGTGCGAAGTGCCAAACATCCATAAATGATCTACTTATTTTGCCCAAGGTTTTTTTGATTAGCAGTGCCTATAAAGCTTTAGGTAAACCTTTTGACGTCGAGTGCCTACTTTGGTGTGGAATAGTGGATGCCACCTTCGTTTGAAGTTTTTCCTTTGGCTTATCTATCACAATAGTCTCATGACGAATGCACTTAGATTTGATAGACATTTTGCTACGAATGATCTTTGCCCTAGATGTACTGCGAATAGGGAGAATTTGTTCCATGATTTTACAATTGTCCGAAAACTAAAGCTATTTGGGATGTGGTCATTTCCCCCACCAATGCCCTTGTCTTTTCCCTAGTGGATAATGTTCATTAGTTAGAGCGTAACTTGAAACAAAATTTCCAACCTTGTTTATCCCGGACTGCACTTGGCACTTCGGTTTCCTCTCTACCATTTGGCACATTTAAATTGCTCGAAATAAGGAAGTGTTTGAGGATTATGAGGAACATACCAAGGAGACATCTCTCAAAATTCGCCGCTTAGCTACGGATTTGAAGGACAATTTCAAAGCGATGCGGGAACCGAAAATCATTGTCGCTCAACGTTGGATTAGGCCGATTGTTGAATGCTTCAAACTAAATATGGATGAGAGTTATTATACACATGTTTGCTCGGCCTCGGCCGGAGGAGTTATTAGAGATGATGATGGTAATTGAATTTTGGGTTTTAGTAGGAATGTTGGTAAGTGTTCTATTGTGGTGGCGGAGTTGTTGACATTCCGAGAGGGAATCACACTTGCCTGGGATCGGAGGTTTCAACAAATCGGGGTGGAGGTGGATTTTGAAGTTGTTTTTACTTTTGTCTCTAAAAGGGACAATGTTGAGCACCTTTTGGCTCACATTTTAGAGGATTGTCGAGTTTTACTTGGAAAACCATGAGATGTCAGTTTTCGACACATTAGGCGTACCGTGAATGGGTTAGCAGATTCACTTGTAAAAAAGGGACATCATCTTGAGATCGGAACGAAGCTTCAATGGGTTGAGGCACCGTTCTCCATTAGGACTGTTTTGGAGAAAGACCTTGTTTATTCTTTCCTTTTGTTTTTTTCTTTCTGTCTGGTCAAAAAGAAACATCTTTCACACTCACATACACACAGTATAGTAGAAACTCACACACGGTACAGTAGAAACATCTCTCACACTCTCACACACAAACACACACAATAAAAACGAGGTCATCTCTTTTAGTTGTACTCACGATCAAGAAGGAGAAAAACTAGTTTGACACAGAAGCATACACACGCAACTCTTATAAGATTGATAAAATTCGATATTACAATACGTCTATCTGACCCCAGTGGGCTCGGAATGCATGCAAGAAGGGCCTTGCATGCATCTGGGCCCATGATTCCAGAGAGTTGAAGGCGTATCCAAACTCATCGGTCCGGTTGCCGGCTGTCTCATCATCTTTTTCTAAAATGTGGGCACTTTCCTCTGCAAATGGTACTGTTTTGCCCATGCAGCCACCACCACCAATTCCTTCGCCGCCAGCGAATGGGTTCCCGCCACCGACGTCATACTTGCAGAGAAAAATGAGGTACAAAATGCACTGAACAAAATTCTAGCGCCAACCATTTATCGATTTTCTTTATTTTAATTAATTACTTGTTCGATTTACTATTTTTTTTATATTTTTTTCAAGATTTCTTTCCTTATCGTAAGGTATGAGATTTTCTTTTGCACCACCACTGCTAATGGACTAGTTGTGTGGGCGAATATCTGGGAAATAGCACGTATGGTCGTTTGCTTTGGTGTTAAACTCGTTACGGGTGATCCAGAATAAATGTACAAACAATTTTTTTTTGGAGATTTTTTAGAGAAATTGGCATGTTCGAACTAAAAATAGGTAATTTATATGTATTGTTTCTATATTTAATTTTTCGAGTCGAGCTCGAGCCGAGCTTCAAAACTTATCAAACGAAAAATTATGTTCAAGCTTGTTTGATTTGTTTGACGAACCGAGCTCAAATGAGTTTTTATTGAATGAACTTGAGTCCAGTATCGAATAGCTTGATTTGATTTAATTTTGCCCTAGCTAGAAGAGTACTATTTAAGGTACTAGTGCAAAGCTTACAATTTAGGAGATTACAATTCTTAGAGTTGTTTTACAAATGAAACGGCAAATCCATTTATATTATTCCTACCTACAATGGATGGCTAGAATTACATTGATCTAAAGGGTGTACATTAGTCCTCTAGGATGTTCTAAACTACTAGAACATTTTATGGAGTCCTACTACAATCTAAGTGTTAACAACATGCTTCTACAATATTCCAAGGTCTTCTACAAGTCTCTAGAATATTCCGCCGTGTTACTCTACCACCCAATCAATCCTGTTTCAGTTCTTATTGTGTTGAACTTTCTCGGATGCTCTAGAAAAAAAATAGGTTAGTTAAAAAACATGGCTCACACTTAATTATTTTATTTTACTTAACTCTAGTTTAATCTAGTTGAGATAGTTAAATCTAATAATTGAATTTTAAGTAATTATAAATAAGTTGATAAATTCTAGACCACAAGGTCTACCACTAAGGTCTTAGAAATCGTCTAGCTATGAATTTTCAGGAATGGAGTGATGATTTATCCTAAGTGTGTTGTAATCTAGTGTGATTGTTCTCTATTGTATGTATAATGCTCCAAAAGGTTCCATGTATGCACTTTATAAGAGTTGATAGACAATTTACCTCATATTCATAATGTTTAATTTAACTCTTTGTAATTCGAAAATATGCTTTTCACTCTTTGTGATCTTATAAAATTAAGTTTTTACTGTTTTTCTAACATTTTTATATGTGGCACTTTATCCCATATATTATGATAATGTGACAATTCGCCCTCATGTGTTATTATTGATATGGCAATTTGTCCCATGATTTATGATAATTGTGATAATTTACCCCCTATGTTAAAATGCAATTTTCATGCCACTCTCAATATTGGCAACTTTGCTGGAAAATAAAATAGGGTACAAAGTATTGAATTTCGGGCGGGGGGGGGGGGGGGGGGGGGGTGCAAAGTGTTAAATATGTATTTGGGGTGCAAAATATCTATTTTTCATGTTATAGGGGTGCAAAGTGAAAAAAAATTCATCTAATCGTGGTAATTATTAGTTTTTTATTACCATAAGAAAATAGTTGATTGGTTTGCTGGCTCGTAAATTTCACCGTCTAACATTATTCCCTCCATTTCATTTTAATTGTCACATTTGACCTTTTCACACATATTAAAAAATAATTTAATTATTTACTTTTTTCTAATAAATTCAAAAATACAAATTTAGCGTTTGTTTTAGTTAATGTTACTCCCTCTGTTTCATATTATTTGTCATTTGGGATTAGTGACACATTGATTATTATAGCCATGATTTTAAGAAAAAATTCCAAAAATATCGTCAATGATTAAAGGCTAAATCAGTTAAAAAATTTAATTTTTCATGGAACTTTTAAAACGACAAAATATATGAAACAATTTTTTTTTTCAAAATGATAAATATGAATATAATAACATTTGTATAAAATTTGGTGAACTCTAAGGAAAAA
Organism: Penstemon barbatus; assembly: GCA_003313485.2. Classification (NCBI taxonomy): domain Eukaryota; kingdom Viridiplantae; phylum Streptophyta; class Magnoliopsida; order Lamiales; family Plantaginaceae; genus Penstemon; species Penstemon barbatus. The sequence goes on from CM064881.1 coordinate 30,408,370, forward strand.
AAAAAAATGAAGAAGAAAAAAATCAATGATTAGATACTTGAATGCATAATCTACGGCCTGATGTCTGGTTGGAAAAATCCAAATACGGAAAAGAAGCGATCTTTCAACTGTCTATTCAATGTCCGCTCATTAGTCGACAGATAGCGGCGCGTGAGCTTCAAGACACTTCTGCCATTTCCAAAATATAGAGGGCCCACAACACCACCTCCCAATTTTAGCCGTTTCAAGCCACTCTGTCATAAATTTTTTTTTTCTTTTAATCAAGATCTCGTTATCACAAAACTAAAATAATGGTGTTGAATTAATATAAATCGATAAATTCGACTACCCGGAATCAAAGGCAGAAGTCGTAAGATTGTAATTCTCGACATAAATTTGAATTTTTACTTTGGTCAATAAGTTAAAAAATTCCTGATCTTTTGAATTTAGCCACGAGCGGACAAATCTGGTACCTTCCTATTGTTTGAGATTTGAAAAATGGCTTGAAGATAATCGTTTTCAATGCACGATTCGTCATTTTTTCATTTAATGAGAATCGAGCAAGCAAGGTGTAAGGGACTTCCGCAACCAAAGGTGACAAACAAGGCTGTTTCGAAGCGACTGTCAAAATGATAGACTAGTTCGAATTACAGACGATGACGTTAGGTTAAATCTGAACTAGTCCGTTACTAGATTTATTACTAAATTAGTTTAAAGCAGCTGCAATAATGATATACCCTTTCGAAATACGAACGATGGCTTTAGGTTAAATCGGGACTAGTATGTCACTAGATTCATTTCTAAATTTAATTTGAATTTGTTTGGAGTGATTAGAAGCAGTTGCAAAAAGGATAGACCCGTTTATATGGGCGGTGACGTTAGGTTATATCGGGACTAGTCTATTACTAGATTTATTTCTAAATTAGTTGAAAATTGTTTGGAGCCTGGAACAAGGATAAACTTGTTCAAATTACGAACGATGACGTTAGGTTAAACTTGGACTAGTCTGTGGGCGCTTTTTATTTCTAAATTTAGTTAAAATTTGTTTAGAGCTGCTTCGAAGTAGCTACAAAAAAGATAGACCCGTTCGAATTATGGTCAATGACGTAGCTTAAATCAGGACTAGTATGTTATTAGATTTATTTCTAAATTTAGTTTAAATTTATTTGGAGCAACGTCGAAGCAGCTGCAAAAAGGATAGACCTGTTCGAATTACAGACGCTAACGTTAAGTTAAATCAGGACTAGTCTGTTACTCGATTTATTTCTAGATTTAGTTTAAATTTGTTTGGAGCTGCTTCGATGCAGTTGTAACCTGCAAAATGGATAGACACGTTCAAATTACAGCCCTAGCTGCAAAATGGATAGACACGTTCAAATTACGAATGGTTAGGTTAAATAGGGAGTAGTCCATTCCTATATTTATTTCTAAATTTAATTCAAATTTGTTTGAAGTTTTTTCAAAGTAACTGCAAAGGATAGACCCGTTCGAATTACAGACGATGACGTTATTTTAAATCGGGAGTAGTTAGTTACTAGATTTATTTCTAAATTTAGTTTAAATTTATTTGGAGATGCTTCGAGGCAGCTGTAAAACGGATAGACCCGTTTGAATTACGGACGATGACGTTAGATTAAATCTGGAGTAGTATGCTTCTAGACTTATTTCTAAAATTAGATCATTTGTTTGGATACACACTTAATCACAAAAAATCAAAAAATATAGTGTGATTACAAGTTTCTTGAGAGAATATACAATCTTCAAGATAAAAAAATCCTACTTAAATTATGAGCGACGGTAAAATTTTGATGACTTGCTGTTATCGTCATGGATGAGAGGGCTCGGGTGTTGGTCTGCATAGTCTCAACTTGCCGTTTGGGCTATTATTATATAATTGTAGTTTTTGCCTTTCTTTTTTGTTAATAATTATTCCCTCAGTTTTAGATATTGACACATTTTTTGTTATCACATAGGTAAAGAAATCTTATCATTACATTGTTTTTTAATAAGATATCTCAAATATCCCTTATACTATTTTTTAATTTTTTTATTAATGAGTGATGACAATTAAATTTCCTAACTTAAATGTGAAAAATAGGCAAAATTAAAAAAAAATGCTTTGAAAATAAAAACATCCCAATTAATTTTAACAAAAGATTTAACAAATGTGCCAATTAATATGATGGAGGGAGTATAACTTTTACAACAATCACTTTCAGAGCTAATTTATTACATTTAATTTTAATTAATAATCAATAAATCTGTAAAGCTACTAAGTCATTTGATTTTTTTATTCTATAGTATTTATATAAGGGATTTTTGCACGTCATCCCACAAAATTTTTAATTTCTTTGCAATTCCCCCTTAAAAGTTAACAAGTGCATTCACTTTGCCCTCTAATCAATACTTTATTGAATTACAAAAGGTAGAACTGTAATTTTGGGGTTCTTTTGGTTGGGGGTGGGGGGTTATTATAATTTCACACAATTTAATTGATAGAATTCAATAAAATGATAATTACATCTTACTTTAATTTTATTCTTGTAACATATATTTTTTATTGTCATTGTTTTACTTTCAATTTATTTGATTAAATATTTTAGTATAAAGATGATTCATTTGTAAATAAATAAAAAATAATTATTACTAATTAAAATTTCATTAGAAAAAACTTGTAAATTTGATTTGTCGTATAAATGTTTAATTAGACATTCGTTTTTTCTTTTTTCCAAATTGCAAGTCATATTTGAATATTGTAAAGTATTGTGCACTTAATCCCCCAAATTTTTTTAGTTATTACACTAAACTTCCTGAGTGACGCTTTTACTTTTTGAAAATTTCTGAAAAATGATCAGGAAATAAAGTGCCCTTTTTTGTCAACTTCTAGGGGATACTTTAAAGTTTTTTCAATTATAGGGAGGAAAGTGCAAAAATGAAAAATATTTGGGGGGTAATGTGTAAAAATCTCTTTATATAAAGAAAAAATTGAGATGACCTCAATAGATTTTAAAAATTTATGCAATTAATAAAATAAGTCGGATTGACTTTAAAAAAAAAATATCATGTTCAAAGAATGGATAATATAAAGAATATTTGAATGATATGCCTCCAAGGCTTGGCTCAAACTCAAGTGCTAGTTAATAATTATTACTAGGTTGTTAATAATTATAATTATAACTAACAGATTAGTTTGTTCATATATTAGAAATGATCTAGCTACTAGTATGAAATTAAAGCTACAACAAAGAGTGTGTATGGAGGAATTTTGGCTCGATTTCACCAGTTTTGGTTTCGAAAAAAAAAATTGTTTGGATGTTTTGGTGAACCTTTGAAACTTTATTTGGATGTTGGAATTTGAAAGAAAAAAATATGTGCCAAATCAACGTCATTTAAAAATAAAAATAGGTAATATGTGTCAAAATCATTCTTTTATATGATTGAGTTTCAAAATTTTTGAATTCTGGTTTCGAGAGGTTTGGGCATATTTTTCGACAAGTTTTGATGAATCGCACTAGTTTTGCTAGGACCCCATATAACTAACTAATTAGTCTGTTCGAATTACAGATATGACTTTAGGTTAAATCGGGACTAGTCTGTTACTCGATTTATTTTTAAATTTAATTTAAATTTGTTTGGAGATGCTTCGATACAGCTGCAAAAGGGTAGACCCGTTCGAATTACAGTCGATGACACAGGTTAAATTGGGACTAGTATGTTATTAGATTTATTTCTAATTAGTTTAAATTTATTTGGAGCTGCTTCAAAGTAGCTGCAAAAAGGATAGACCTGTTCGAATTGCAGATGATGACGTTAGGTTAAATCAGGACTAGTCTATTACTCGATTTATTATTAAATTTAGTTTAAATTTGTTTGGAGCTGCTTCGATGCAGCTGCAAAAGGATAGTCCCGTTCGAATTACGGTCGGTGACACGGGTTAAATCGGGACTAGTATGTTATTAGATTTATTTCTAAATTTAGTTTAAATTTATTTGGAGCTGTTTCGAAGTAGCTGCAAAAAGGATAGACCTGTTCGAATTGCATACGATGTCGTTAGGTTAATTCAGGAATAGTTTGTTACTCGGTTTATTTCTAAATTTAGTTTAAATTTGTTTGGAGTTGCTTCGATGCAGCTGCAAAAGGATAGACCCGTTCAAATCACGGTTGAATTGGGACTAGTATGTTATTAGATTTATTTTTAAATTTAGTTTAAATTTATTTGGAGCCGCTTCGAAGTAGCTGCAAAAAGGATAGACCTGTTCGAATTGCAGACGATGACGATAGGTTACATCAGGACTAGTATCTTACTCGATTTATTTCTAAATTTAGTTTAAAATTGTTTGGAGCTACTTCGATGCAACTGCAAAATGATAGACATGTTCGAATTACGAATGGTAACATTAGATTAAATAGAGACTAGTCCATTCCTATATTTATATCTAAATATAGTTCAAATTTTTGAAGTTTTTCCCAAGCAGTTGCAAAGGATAGACCCGTTCGAATTACGGACAATGATAATGTTAAGTTAAATTGAGACTAGTCTGTCACTAAATTTATTTTTAATTAAATCTGGACTAGCGTGCTACTCGATTTATTTCTAAATTCAGTTCAAATTTGTTTGGTTACACACTAAATCACAAACAAACAAAAATGGTATCGGAAAATATAGTGTGATTGCAAGTTTCTTGAGAGAATATACAATCTTTAGATAAATGAATTCTACCTAAATAACGAGCGTAGGTAAAATTTTGATGACTTGCAGCTATCGTCATGGATGAGAGGGCTCGGGTGTTGGTCTGCATAGTCTTGGCTATTATTATATAATTAGTTTTTGCTTATGTTTTTAATAATTATTCCATCCGTTTCATTTTAATTGACATATTTTTAGTTTTCAAACAGATTAAGAAATTTCATCATTACATATTTATTTATGATAAAATATCTCAAATATCCTTTATAATGATGACTACTTTTTAATTTTTTATTAGTAATTGGTGACCATTAAATTTCCTAACTTAACTGTGAAAAATAGGCAAAATTAAAAAAAAAAACTTTGAAACCTAAACATGCCAATTAATTTGAAACAAAAAAATTTAACAAATGTGTCGATTAATATGAAACAGAGGGAGTATAACTTTTACAACAATCAATATCAGAGCTAATTTATTACATTTAATTTTAATTAATAATCAATAAGTATGTAAAGCTACCAAGTCATTTGATTTTATTCCATGGTATTTATATAAGGGATTTTTGCACGTCATCCCACAAAATTTTTAATTTTTTAAACTTTTTCCCTATGATTGAAAAATTATGACAGTGACCCCTAAAAAGGGGCAATAGATTCTCTGTACCACAATTTGTGTACCACAAGTGTGTACCACAAATGAGGAATTGACACATGTATATATCACAATTATTATAATTATGATATATACATGTGTCAATTCCTCATTTGTGGTACACACTTGTGGTACACAAATTGTGGTACAGAGGATCTTGACCCCTAAAAAGGACAAGTGTGTGCAGTTTGCCCTCTTGTCAATATTTTATTCAATTACAAAAGATAGAAATATAATTTTGGGGTTCTTTTTGTTTTTTTTTTTTTGGGGGGGGGGGGGGGGGGGGGTTGATTATAATTTCACACAATTTGATAGAATTCATTTCAATGAAAGAATCTCTTCCATATAAGCTCTTTAAAAGAATTCATGTTAAGTTCACATGAGAATCCATCCAACTAAAAGAAAAGTAAAAAGGATTTAATTATTATTATTATTTTATTTTTGTTAGAATAAAAAAGGAAATATGGTTTGATTAATGCAAATGAAAGATGCACAAAAGCTCGAGTCAAGATTGGGTGGCAACAGCTAAGAGTGCACGCCTATGCATTGGATCCCGTTGGGGGGGGGGGGGGGGGTAGGTAACCTTTTTCCACTGTTAATAATCTGAGTGGGGGTTAATTAAATTAAATGTTGGCAAACACACATTTTTTTCAATAAAGGTAAGAATCCCCACTCACTCGCCTTTAGTAAATCATATGGCCATCATATATTGCACCATCAACCAAAACTTAGCAAAAAAAGTATTTAAATTTGATTTGACATAATACATATTTAATCATATGGCACGCACATATATTATTATGTTCTTTTGATGAAAATATATAATAGTATTGAAATGATAAAAAAAAAAAAAAAAAAAAAAAAATGGGGTTCCCGTCACAACTAATATTTACATGAATTAAAGAATCATGAATGTAACTATATAAGACTATCAATTCGATCTAGCGGAGTCGGAGGTTCATGTGACAAGGTTGTGGGTGACAAAATTTGAATTTAAATTTCCTAGAGAAAATCTAAATCTACGTGTTTTTAAAAATATTGTTCAATAATGCACTAGTTTTTACGAATAAATTGAATACGTCTAAACTATGTTCATATCATAATTTTTCACGACCGCTCGACTTGATAGTTGGTTTCACTAATTGAACCATAATATAATCACTAACTGAACCATAATATAAGCGTATTTGAGGCGCGTCGGACATGCTACAAATGTATTCGATTGAGAAAGTATAAAGTATAATTATCTGATATTTTCTTTGTGGAAAGATTTTCGGAACAACCAAATCCCTAACACTAACACTAACACCGGAAGGGCTAAAAGATTTTACTCTTTTAAAAATGTAAATTATTTATAAAATAATTTATTGCATCTATTATGTAAATAGTACAATCACTACCCCCAACTATATATATTAAAATTAAAATTTCTCATGATGGACAAACTATTATGTAGCCATGTAGCTAGCTAGGGTACGTTTAGAATTTTTTATATTTATCTTATTCAATGTGGCTCATTCTAGTGGAGGATATGGAAAATTCTTGTCTAATTTCAAAATAAGTATATTGTATTTGTTATTTAGTTATTTTTTATTCGATCAAATCTGATTTAAATAAGAATTTTTCTGAAAATTAGATAAAGCACATTATGTGTCCACACATTTTACTCGTTAATTTCACTTTATTTGTCTACTTTGTTAGAAAAAACATAGGCACTTTTTATAATGTAACCATCAAACGAGGTTGTACAATATTTATCTTTTGAAATTTGATTTGAAAAGTTAAAATTTAATGAAATAAATGTGAAAATATCAATATTGGGGTTCGACTCAATTAATGCTAGTTTATGCTCAAATTCAAAAACAAGTTTCCAACATAATAATTAAGAAAACTAAACAAAACATGAACAATGTGTTTGTATTTACTTGGATCATTTAAATTATACTATTTGTGTTTCTAAAAAAATATTACAAATTAATTATCTGGGCCACGCCCGTTATTGAAGTGAGCTCTTGCCGATTTCCACGGCCCTTTTTGAAAGCACCCTCAAGTGAAATTTTCTTTTTCGAAAAAATAGACTTTTAAATAAAGACAAAAGAGAGTAATTTGTGTTGCTCATGCTCTAATTAAATTAGCGATTTCTATTTTTGATCTTTCCAGCTTTATTCGTGACCTTGTATCTGTTGATATTGATAATTAATGATATCTTATCTTCGGATTTTATTAAAAAAAAAAGAGAGAGAAACACAACAATATATAAGATTGAGTATAATTTGATCCCTTACATATATGCATGATAAAGAAGGGACGTCAACATGTGATTGGTTTAATGGAAGGGATTAGTCACTACAAAGTAGCCAACTCAGGTTCGAATCCCTGTTGGGAGATGTATCCAATTTATGTGTCCAACCCGCCTCGAAAGGGATTAAACCCTTGAGAAACCAAAAAAAATGATAAAGCAGGGACGAGGAAAAAGAAAAAGTATTTAGAATTTAAAAAAAATTATATATATATATATATGATATACCAATAGCTGATTGGTCTAGCTAGTAGAAAATACTAGTCACTACAAAGTAGCGGACTCATGTTCGAATCCCTGTTAAGAGAGGTACCCACATTAACGTGTCCAACCCGTCTCGAAAGAGATTAATCCCTTGAAAAATATATATATATATTAGATTATGTTTAGCTAGTCAACCTTCCCATATCCTCTAACTTTTCCAAACCTCTTTCCTTTTCAAACCCTCTGTTAGCTTTTTTTCTTTTTTTCTTTCGTTTTATTTTTTTGGGGTATGATTGATTTATATATTTGCCATTTGTTACCATTATTTATAGATCAATTTGATGGATATGTCTCACCATTTGCACATGAATAGGACTCCTAATTAGTTTGGATAAACCTTTGTTTGTTTACAAATTCTTTTTGAACTTGCACATGAATAGGACTATTAGTTTGAATAAAGCTTCGTGTGTTAACAATTTTTATAAAGCCATTATTTTTTTATCTTATAAATAAATGGGAGTACTATGCAATATGCATGGATATATATTAATGTTATTTCATGATCTTTTCTTTTTACGAAATAAAATCATGTTTTGAAGTTTATGCATCACTATTTTGGAGTTCTCTATGAATCGCTAACCTAAAAGGCTAAATGACATTAACGATCTCTCAGGATCAAAGTTTGTTACATTTTCGTTTCTATTAAATAATATGTATTACACCGATCACTTTTCTAGCTAAATATATTTTTCACAGAGGTATTTTTGTATTTTAGTGTCACACTAATGATCCTCCAGATAAAAAGTTAGTTATGCTTTCATCCCTCATAGATAAAATATTACACTTTCATCCCTCTTAAGATGTTACACTTATGTCCCTCATGTTAGTGAGTATTTAGTTTTATTTATGTTAAAATTTAATATCTCCATTTTAACTTTTTTTCTCTATTTTTTATTGTAAAAATCTTTCAAGTTCAATTTATTTGCTGTAGCTTTGGGAGCGAAATATCAGTCGGAAATTGGACCCAATTGGGACTGAAATTGCTTCGACCTTGTAAATTGTGAGGTAAATTAATCAGCTTGAAAACATGTGGGACAAATTTGCCAGCGAGTTTTAATTATGGAACCAATTTTGCATATTTTTCATCTATTTCCCTCCAAAATTGGGAGTTAACTGCGTTTCCATCACAATTCCATCAATTATTGAACAAAAGCACTAAATCTGTAAACGCCATTAAAATTTGGTATGAAATGTGTCAAGTTTTTAAGGTTTGGTAACAACCATAATGGTACCAAAAATGTAATCTCTCAATATCGAGAAGATCCGGGTTTCAAGAACTGAGAAAATGGAACTATGTACCAGACATCTAGTTATCATGAGGTTTGGTAACATATAACCATAAAGTATGATAACTTATGGTACCAAAAGTGAAATCTTTCAATATCGAGAAGATCAGGGTTTCAAGAACTGAGAAAATGGAACTATGTACCAGGCATCTAGTTATCACGAGGCATGGTGAACCACAGATAAGTTATCCCAAGACATTATTAGCACATCGAATTTGAGTACACAAAATCTGTACAAAATATTTTGCAGCAAAATCATTAAATGCATATTGTTCCTCCAATATGTTCAACAAGGAGACTTCAATTTCCCCGAAAAAAACTAAAGAAAAATAAAGAGGCAAGGGGGAACAAGAACACAAAATGAGAAATCTTCTACTAATACACAAAATTATTAGACAAGTTTTACTAGATTTCTCATTATTCACCACAAAATGGTATCGCTTTCCTGTTGCAGGAAAAATCTGATATTCGGTAGCAAACTAAAAACGAGATATATCATACAAGTCATCAAGAAGAAGACTTCAAAACCTTCGAGAAAGAAGTCCGCTTGAAACTAAACATCTTTTGCCATCAAACGCCCTGATAAAGATCAGGCAACAAGAGTCAGCAATACGATACTGAATTTACCCAAAAAGAAAATGGAGAATATGACATTCAAGCTCAATAATGAAAACTAATCTATCGTTAAAGAAAGTAACATCAAGTAATTATATACTTGAAAGCAAATGCTTAGCTAAGGTATTAAACCGAATAAGAAATCAAGAAAGATCGTTTTTTTTTTACCTGGAATCAACTCGACTTCACATGAACTTCAATGATGTCGTCATCCTCCATCCCAAGGCTACCAGGAGTTGCTGTGGGGCTAATTTTATCACCATCGAAGCAAAAAACTAATTTTTTCACATCGAGCTTTATTTTTTCCGCATACATCTTGAATAGTCGTTCAAATTTATCGTCCTACACAATTAGACATGGTTACGAACTCTGATTTCAAGGGTCACAGAAAATAAGATCAATTTAGCACTTACACCCAGGCAACTGCGAAATTGTGAACTAGCTTAGAAACAAGTGATTATAAATTTCCGCAAATTTTCTAGCTAGTAGTTCAATTTACAGGATGAGAAACTTAGCCAGGGCAATTTACAAGAGAATTTAAAATCAAATAAAAAGAGGCGAGCATAGACACTCTTTCAGAGAGTTTTCGCTTAAAAGAAACATGGTAATAATCAGGAGCAGTTCCTTTAATAACAAATAATACATGCACAGAAATAAAATAATGCATAGATGTTAAACACACAAAGGGCACCAAACCACAAATGCATCATTGGGCTATAGAGCATAGCACAACGCACGTCACTTATATTAGGAATGCTAATAAATATCAAACATTATAAAGCATAAACAACTTAAGTTAAAAGCAAAAAAGATAAGTTATTGATGCATAAGAAATAAAAAAAAAAAAACTCAAAATCCAAAGGAAATAAACATGAAAATAGGTGGGGAAAGATTGTACATGTTTGCTCTAAGAAAAACCAGAAAGCACGTACCATGTAAACACGAAATTGTTTAGGTCCATCCTTCTTATCCTGAATGGATATGACAAGTTTTTGCCTCTCATGAGTAGGCTCCAGTGGCTGCATTTGAACACTATTTGGAGAAGATTGTAATGATGCAATCAAATCTTTCCTTACAGATTCTTCAACAGCCTTCACCACTTCCTCAGCTGACTGCGCAAAAGAAGCCAACTCCTGCTTCTTTAACCTATGAACGTGCCATTTTAAGAGAAGATTTGAAAAAAATTACTTAATTAAAAGTTACAAACTTAAAAGGGAAACAGAGTTCCATCACTTTTTTATGATATTTATTTATTTACTTGCTAAAGAAAATGTATTCATTGACAGAGTACTCTTTATTTGGACAGTGGTTAAGAGTTTTGGAGTAACATAAGAGTGACTCTAAGAAGAAATCATATTTCATGACTTCAGTCCAACAAAATACAAAATCAAGGAATCTGCCATTTTACAAAGCTATAAATAACCAATATGCCTATGGAGAGCAAGAATTGTAAGAATAAAAGATACATCCATTTACTCAGAATATAAATAATAAACCAGGTTCACAAGGAAAAGTATTTGGCTCTCTTTTTCGTTGCATGATAAGTGGAATATCATAATCTATTTTCTCATTATTACAAGACAATAAGACCGGAACCTCCACTAATATGTCCTCAATGATTGTGTAGCATCAGTTGCTACAAGGCAGTCGATTCATATAAAACTTTTTAGACTTTTGTCACATAAATCAGAATAATTTCAATGGTTTCAGTGTTTCACAACATAGAGGCTTAAAAAAATAAAAGAATAAATCCTTAGCAATTTCAGAGAATATAGGAAAATAGGAAATCACAAGCAAGAGAAAGATATCCATCACAAGAAGGCAGGGTAAACAGTTTTACTATGCCCAAAAATACATTGCAAGCATGAAAATATACTAGTAGCATATATTTCTCCATCCTCGTACTATACAAAAATCTTAGGTTTTGTCTGGTTTGACGAAGGGAAGGTAAAGGGTGAAGGGAACTTGTTTTACCTAGTGGAACTTTAGTTGATTTCCCTGAAGTTGTATGATAAAATATGGAAAAAGTAAATTTTTAATACTTTCATTCGTTAAGTACCATGAATTAAAGGGGAAAATGATGATTAACTTTTAACTTTTGCTAATTCACCCCTTCATGTTCTGTACAAGAGAATAAACCATCTTAATTACAGATAGCCTACTTGTACATTAAACTTAAAACATATGCAGGCCAAATGCAAATTAGAAAAAATATAAGCAAAACTCAAGAACGAAAGTTAAAAGTTCAAGATGCAAAGACAAATAATTAATTATACGAGTAAATAACTATCAAATTCCTCAGGAATCTCCATGAACGGAAACTGTAACAATAGAAATGAAACAGAGTACTTAAGATCTAACTTTTGCTTTTTGCACTATGTCCACTTCTTTGCCCAACTTTGAACTAAGAGAAAAATGGGCTTGACAGGGGTTTCTTGTGTCCCCTTATACTTCCTTCCTAATTCCTCTCCAACCAAACAAGTGAACATGCAATATACATCCAATCTATTTGGACTTCAAAAATTATTGAAAAAATTATCATATGCATTCAGCGTATAAAACAATCACATAAATCATTGCCAACCACCATTTTTTATAGTGTTACTAAACACATACATCATTATCCAATTCTACTTCCATTAATGTTACTATTAAGAGAAGCATGCCAACAATATCCCAAAACAATATGTAACTATAACCTCTCATTTTCAACTTTTATGAAAACAAAGATAAAGAAAACATGAATACGAAACTATACTTCACATTTTCTGAGTATACCTTAGAGCTTTCAAAGTGGAGTCCTCCTTATGAATCTTACTACAATTATCTAAATTTTTCGGTGGTGGAGGTAGCCAATCCTCTTCATCCTCATCATCATCGCAATTAACGACCTTTGCATCTTTCACATTCCCATCTTGCCCTTTCTTTTCTACCTAATATATTTCCCAAGTAAAAAAAAAACCTATTTCAACTTACTCTTCCGATTCACCAATTACAAAACCTTTAAAGTAATTGAATCTCTTCAAGGAAACAAAAATTTGTACCTCAGCCTCTGAAGTTTTCCGTTTCTTCGGGCAAATTATTGGCGACGCATCCAGACCATCTGCCAATTCAGTTAAAAAAAGACATTAAATTAGGAAAAAATCCACAAAAAACACAAGGCATATAATTATAACTATAATTAAAATTATATGCAAAGAAGCTAACCATCCAAAGGAATGACATCGTTTGGCTGAATGCGAGAATAGTCAAAAAGTGGTTCGAATTCTTCATTAGAATCATCCTATAAAATTGAAACCAACGTCAATTTCACGCATACTGATACCACACAAATAACACATATCAAATCAAACCCTAGTGAAATTCGGGACAAAATTCGTCAACTGTTTATAGCAATAATCGAATAAAAAAGCTAACTTTAGGGGAATGGGAATCGTAATCTCACAATAAAAAAAAATTAAAAAAAGAAAAAAAAGAGAGGAATGAGAATCGTTACCATTGATGAAGTTCTCTTGCTCTGTCACTCAATTTATAAATCTAATTCTAATATATAATATGGACGTATATGTATAGACAGAGGAGAAGTTGTCCCGCCGAAGCACAAAACTGGAGGGGTTTAGGGCAAAATTCGATTTTTTTTCTTTTTTGAGATCTAAATTCGAAATAATTGAATCGAGTGTTTTATTTCAAACGGTGTCGTTTATTGCAATAATAATAGTATACTACTATGTTTGGATTTGAATGGGACTCTTCCAAATAGTCAACCTAGTTATTTTGATGTAAAATTGGAAACTTTGCATTTTTAGTTCTGATTATTGGACTCAACATTTTTGGTACTTTTCTTTATTACATTATTATATTTTTTTATCTAAAATATTTAAAATCCTATACAACAATTGTTCTTGGGATTTTGTTAAATTTGATTTAAAAAACGAAAACTTTTCAATGTTTTTTATGGAAATAATGAAAATTTATAATCAAAAGTACTGATGACGTACTTAATAATAATATTTATTTAGATGTCTCAAGCGCTTCAATATATAAATGTTAGGGTTATATCGTATTTAATTTAAAAAATCGTTAATAAAATTCAAAAATAGTATATATTATTTCATATCCAGATTAATTTTATTAATATCCTAAAACTAATTAATATTATTAATTTATTAAACTTCTTTTACCTCAGATATGTACAAATTTTCAATATTTTTATTATGATGATAATTTAACTTTAAGATTAACACACAAAATATAAATTATAAATAATCATAAAAAAAAAAAACTACTTATTAAATTATTTCTAAATTCTTACAATATTTTGTATTCTAATAAATTAAGATAATTTCATAATGTTTAGTACTTAAATTAGAAAAAGTGATCAAATACAGTAATATGGAAACTAAGCATAAAATATTTGTTATGGACTTTGGGCTGGACACAAGTTACCCAACTTGTTTAATGAAGAAAGTAAGTTTAGAGTGCTAAATGAAATTTTTCTTAAAAAATGTTTTAAAATATAATAATCTAAACTAAAAAAAATCAAATGTTATAATAATAATGTTAATTAAATTTATGTTTCTTACAATATTATTAAATTTCACACAATTAATGTTAAATTTCTAAAATTAAAGTAAAGTTTTTTTTAAAGTTTAATATTTATTAATTATATTAAATTTAAGTTTCTTAAATAAAAATTACATTTTTAAAACTAAAATTAAATTTTAGATAAAGGAATTTTAAAACAAAAATAAAATAAAGGAATTTTTATTTTTGTCGAATAAAATAGAGATAAATGGAGGTCAAATAAAATAAAATAGCTAGAGATACTTGATTAATATTTGTAAATGTATATGTCATATCCATTAATTTATTTTTTCAAGATAACTTATTTAATAATAATAAATTTACAATACAGGTTTCATGTATCAAATTGTCAAAAGAATGTACCACTATAAAATTTGTCAAAGCTGCGATCAATTGGATGTTGAACAAGTTGATCGAACATATTACGTCTACCTTTTATTTTTCCCTTTTGAAAAATAAAATTGTTTACTTTTATTTGAAGTTTAAGAATTTAATTTAAAATTAACTTTTTTTTTATCAATTTTATCCTTATTTTTTATAATTAATACTAATTAATATTGTAATTATTTGATTAACAGTATTTTGGGGTTATTTATTATTTTTTAATTCGTGCGCAATTCTCTTGATCTAATTTTTAGACGCGTGAAGTATAGGAAAAGAAAAATTTCGGAAAAGTTGTTAGACAAGCCCATTTAGACAAGTTATGGGCTGCCCAATTGTAATTTCAAGACATAAATTTGAATCTCCATCTGGGCCACTTGAACCAGAATATTTTGATCTCAACCAAAGAGTTTTCGGGGGCCCAATCCAGCTTAGCATCTCATATTTCATTAACTTTCTCAATGAAATGAAATTTATTTTATTTGAAAAAACTTAAAAAATATAAAAATATTATAAAATATATTTAAGCATCTCGAGAGGAGGAACTTGATCGTAGTACCTCTTGATGAACATCTCATTCACCCAGTGTTGCAAGTTCTAGATGAGTCGAGTTCCTATAACTTAATATAATACTTTTAGATTTATCGAGTCGATCTTAAATCAAATTTCTAATACTATTAAAATTCAAGTTTGATATCCAAAATAAATGTGCTTCAAACCATCTTTTATTGACCGAGATTATATCAAGTATAGAAGTGATTTGATTTGAAATTCATAAAAAAACCCACTTTTGTAGCAATTCTTGCACATTTTAGCTAAATATTAATTGATTTTTGACAAGTGAAAATGCATTATCTATCTACTGATGTGTGTATGTTATACTCTTATTTTCACATTTATCACACTTAATATTATTTGTTGAAAAAATAGATTTTCAAAATTAAAAACTTATAAAAATATATTTACAACTAATAATGTCAAAAAATTAGAGGTATTTATCATTTTGCCTATCTAGAAAAAGATAAGATCAATACTTTTGTACTTTAGAAATTACAAAAAATAAAAATTAAATACACGTCTGTTTATAACATACACATCGGATTTTACTTTAGTCCAGAGCCCCAAAGTGTGTAGAGTCAACCCGATATACACATATCTTGAAATCGAATATTTTATTCTAATACAAATACAACGTCAGCTTCAATTTAATATCTCCAACTGGTTGACCAACAATTCATAAGGCTTGCTCCAGCGGCAAGGGTGGGGGGTCATTTGTCGTGAAGACCCCTTTGTGTGCAGAGTGTACAGCAGTATGGTGGAATCCCGAGGCTTGATGGAGGCACATCCTGCGATTTACATCATTCAGGGTTTTAGGACAAGGGTTCTGAGGGTCCATGATTAGTCTAGTGTAAGCTTGGACACCTGAATTAAAAAAAGAAAAGAAAAAAAGCCCAAAATTCATACCAATTGGGATAATTATAAAGTAACTAACTTTGATAGCTTCTTCATTAATATGCTTTCCAAAAAAAAAATGTAACTTTAGACCTAGGGTCAATCCAGTCAAACAAATCTTTTTCTTTCAAGCAACTTTATTCCCCTAAAAATTGAAGTCATGTACTTTGTGCTTAAATTTTTCCTAATATCAAAGTATAAAAGAAAGTCAAGAAATTTTTTATGTCACGCATTGGACATATACCATATGTACTATACTCATTGGTGTTTTATTTCTCCCTCTCTTTTTTTTGCGTGTTCTTTGTATCACTTTAAATTAATTAAGTATTACAATGGATACATAATACTTGAAAAGGAGTACATAACTCAATTTCTAATCTTCAAAAAAAAAGAAAAAAAAAATTGAATTATTGAGAATGGAATTGAGAAATACGGGAAATTATTTTGTTCCTAGTTGCTTTCGGGGTCTTCGAGTTCTTCTGGTTGATCATGATACAACTTCTTTAATGTACATAACATCTGTTCTTGAAAAACACTCGTATAGAGGTAAATATTTCATCTCAATTTTGCTTCTTGTTATGCATTTTCATTTATTAAATAACACTTAAATGTCCCAAAAAAAATTATACTCTACTTTGCAGGATGCTTTGTACGCGTGATCCAGAGCATGGATCAAATTTTTCATCTTTTCCGTCGAAAACATTGAAAAGTTTTCGTTTTTTTAATCAAGTGAAACAAAAACAAGATGTGATTCCTAAACTATTTGTCTGTCTTAAACTCTGTTATTTTTCTAAATTTAGTAACTTTTTTTACAATTTTTTCGTACTGTTTCCCAAATATTTTCGAAAAGTTTCCAATATTTAACTAATCGAAACATACACTAACGAACTTTTGATCCATGATCCGGAGTGCTATGACATATGTCCATTGCTTTTGTTAACCCTATAGTGAAGGAACATGAAGTTCATCATGTCTTTAACATTTCAAATTTTTTTTTTTTTTTTTTTTTTTTTTTTTTTTTTTTTTTTTTTTTGTCAAAGAGCAATATAATGTTGAATTAATAATTTTATTATGCTAGAAAATCCTCATCACAAGTTTTTTTTTTCAAGAATAAAATAGTTCTATCAATAAAAAAAAAAATAACAAGAATAGAGGAGATTTTCTAAGAAATTTGAATTTCCCTTTTGTAGTGAACAAAATGATTATATATACAAATGAGTATAACATTATGCTGAAGGGAATTAGTTCAAAAGAGAAATTGTTTCGAAATACGCATAGTACAAATATTTTTTTCTATTTAATTTGGAAAAAATTAAAAACTCATTGCTAATTGCTAAATATTTTGATTTTCTCCACTAATTATTTAAGTGAGAATAAATAATGCAATTCAAAATACTTTTTAATTCTTTTAAAAACTTAAGTCACATGGAAACGATAAACGTAACAATTGCAAATTTCGAATCGATCAAGTTGTTCAAATTTGAAAACATGTAGAACATTTTTTGTACGTCCTTCAACGTTATCTTCTACCCAAA
This sequence comes from Penstemon barbatus, assembly GCA_003313485.2. Classification (NCBI taxonomy): domain Eukaryota; kingdom Viridiplantae; phylum Streptophyta; class Magnoliopsida; order Lamiales; family Plantaginaceae; genus Penstemon; species Penstemon barbatus. Next base: position 30,426,104 of record CM064881.1, read on the forward strand.
TTAAGTTGATAAATTAAAACGCGACAATAATAAATTTTTAGACACCTATTATTTTAATTTTTGGGCATAACCTAAGATGTTTGACTTAATTTATTTAATTTGATTTTTCACAGTCACGACCACAAAACTTCCATCAGTTGCCTTGTCCATGATGCTAGAAGGAGAAATTAAATACGACGTCGTAATTGCGGAAATGGAGTTGCCTGAAATCCATGGCCTTATATTTCTCAAGCAAATTCTTTCTAAGAGAGACATGCCCATTATTTGTAAGCTCCAAATTCATTTTTTTTAATTTTTTTTAGGAAAGGGCTTTAAATTAACTTTCTAGCATATTCTCTATATTTTTCCCATTTTTTTTCTTTCAATTATACTAGCACAAATTCCATTAAATTTTAAATCATATCATGTATAAAGTTAGCAAAAACTCATATAATCATAACCAAACAATAACTAATAAACTAAGATCAAATTCATGCTCAAACAATATATCATCAAAACTAGACAATAACTGGATCATTATCAACCTTAAAATTAATCACATCAATTAATTAACAGACTTCCATTAACAATTAATTAATCTTATGCCTGGATTAAAATACACAATAGCAAGCATAATAGCATCGATCTCAACATATAACATAGTATGCTTGAAACCATACATAAATAAGTGCCTCAAAATTACATAAGTTGGGACACTTTTATGTGCCTCAATGCAATTACTTTTTTTAAATAAAATATAAAAACAAAAACTAAATTGCACCATTTCTTTTTTTCATATTTTCACTCTCAATTACATTAATTTCAAATTGTTTCACTGATAAAACACAATGTTGTTCAGTATATAAGTTCTATAGCAAAATATTCTTTACAAAGAGTAACAAGCCTAACATAATTCAAGACCGCGTACAACGCAACTCATAATGTAATGTTTCCTAACGCCTATGATCATACGAAATGGCTACCTAATATGTTTCTCCAAAAATATTCCTTTCAAGCTCGCACCTCGAAAAGCAATAAAAAAATCAAAAATTTGATATTATAATTGTAACCTACATATCATACTAAATGGCTACCTAATATGTTTCTCCAAAAATATTCCTTTCAAGCTCGCACCTCGAAAAGCAATAAAAAAATCAAAAATTTGATATTATAATTGTAACCTACATATCATACTAAATGGCTACCTAATATGTTTCTCCAAAAATATTCCTTTCAAGCTCGCACCTCGAAAAGCAATAAAAAAATCAAAAATTTGATATTATAATTGTAACCTACATATGGGTCACAAAAAAAAGTACATGAAAAGGAAACCTCATTTCAAACAGATCCCTTTTTACATATTATATTGTATTATGTATATGGTACGCACAAGGTGAAAAAAATCAAAGTTATTAAGATAAAAAAGGGGGGGGGGGGGGGGGGTGCTAAAAATCAAACCTAATATTGTGTCTATCATTGGAAACCTTGTTAGTCGTGCAACTTTACATGAAATTGAAATGCATAGTAAAGCCATATACTGTGAGAAAGTTTAATTTTACCGACTTGACTTCCACAATCGAATAATCACTGACTTTAAATCTAACTGAAATTGTCAATTTATAACAAATAATTTTTTTTTTCATATTGCTTAAGACTAGGGCTTTCAATGGGGTGGATACGTTTCAATCCGAATTTAGTCCAATTTATTAGGATAATTGTTCGATTAATGATTCGATGAACCTGATCTGATTAAGAAGATCCACAATTCGAATTATATGGAGCGAATATGGATCTAGACTGATCTGATCCGTTATAGATCCATACTCTATGAGGCCGTTTGGTAGGACCTAATAGGGGGTATTAGGTCATATTATATAAGTTAATACGGGTTAATACATAGTTTGGTGGCATTGCTCTAATACCGGGTCAAATGGATTAAATCATTACGACCCGGTATTAAGACTAGATTTTAATCCACCCAGTCATGGGTGGATTAGTTAATCCGGGTGAATATGTATAAGGTAAAATACCACTAATAACCTAAAATTTACATATTTCCCTTTTAACATATCATAAATTATTCTCAAATCTCTAAAATGGAAACACATTATACATAAAAATTACAAATTAAAATTTATATCAGTTCACAATTAACATGAAAGCATTCAATCAAATCTACCAAACATATTTTTAATATGGCATTCAATCCGACTCCAATCTAATTCAACTTAATCTCATACACCCTACCAAACGGCCCCTATATATATTACTATATGTTTATATATTATGTATTTAAACCACAATAAAATAAAAGTATTTATGTTCCATTATAATCTTTTACTATATAAAAAGTTATCTTAAAAAAAATGCATGACAGGTGTTGTTGGACTGGTCTGGTAACTAATTGAGCTTACAACATATTAGTTAATGCTATTTAATAAGAAAAATCAAAACCTTAACCAAGTCATCTATGTAGTAGTTGTCATCTTCCCTCTACATTTATTTCCAATTTTTGTCTTCTCTTCCATTTTTCATTATTGGATTTTCTTCTTCTTTGTCTAAGTTTCTATCATTTTTTATTTATATTTTTGTTTATTCCTTTATTTTAGTTTTTATCGTTAATATTTGCCATCTTCTACAATTTTCAGACAATAGTTTTGATTAAATAAGTAAAATATTACATTTTTTATTCATGATTTTGTGTGTGTGAGGTTTTTTTTTGATTTTGTTTTGTTAAGGGTTTGGGTTGGGGTGGGGTATTTTTGGTTTATTAAAGAAAGTTGAGGGGGTAAAGTGCAGTTATTAGGTAAGATTATATTTTATAAACATTTTTTTTTAATGGGGAAAATGGGTTATGGCATATGGGAAATTTCTATTTTCCCATATGGCATATCTGAAATTGGCTCACAAATATGAAATTCAAACGTTATACATACATTGTCCACTAGAGTACTAGGAAATATTAACACGAAGGACTTACTTGCAAGCCCGCCGTGTAGTTTAATAGATTCCAAGCACTTGTCATGCATAGCTTCAGTCCATAAATTTGACTTTCATTCGGATGATTGATGTTGGTCCTTTCCCTTTGCTCCCTTTGCTTTTGGCGCCTCTCTCTTCGAAACCCCCTTTTCCTCCTTTTTCCCGGTATCCTGGCCTCTCTCCTTCAAATCGATCATAATCTGGGAAAACCCATCCTTCGCACTCCGTACAGCTTCCTCCAGTAGTTTGATACCAAGCAATGGAGGATCTTCAATACTCCTTAGACTTGTGATATCGTGTTCGATAGCACGTACATAAGCAAATAGAATGTCGGTTTGATGGGAAGTATCACCAGCTCCTCTAACATGTGCCAACAATTCTTTGATATATATATATACATATTTGTTGTAAGAGGCCCTTTTAATTAAGTATTAAGTATTTTAATTATATACGTATTTGAGAGTTTTAAGAGAAATAGGAAAGTCAGAGGCCCTTTTAAGGAAATTTCATTCATCTCTCTACCGGTTGGGTCTCAACAACCCATATTTGTTTGAGTGTACGTTCCACTAATTCGAGAAAAAATTATAATTAAAATAAAATATAGCAATGTTTTTCCCACAAAATTATGTTGATAGAACTCATCGAATGACATAAGCATCAAGAATTACCAACCCACATACCATCAATATCATAGTGACACCAGCATAAATATCAAGATTAAAATTTTCCTACTACCTACATATCATCATTTAACATGTTACATTGCTCTCTACACTTATATAATTTATGAACGAGACATTGTCTTTATTTATACTAAATCATCTCCTCAAATAGACAATGGATATCAACTTGATCTAAAGGCTACAAAGTTTATTATAGAGATCTCTACATTAATATATGCATATATATGATAATTCTATTGATATGTTTAGAATGAATTACTCTAGAACTATGTTTATAACTTATAAGTGAGAAAATCTAAAATCTCAATTATGTAATGGCTAATTAATTGGGTCAGGTTCGGCTGGTCTCGTGGCTGCACCATAACTAAAGTAATTTATTAAACTCGAGCTTTTTACCGTTTATTTAACTAATATGTGGTAGTAATCCTGACTTTATGAACTTAGTCCATAAAAAATATCAAGATTGGAGGAAAAGTAGTCAAATTGGCCATTTACAATTTATGGGCCAACCTAGGGGCGGAGTGACAAGGACTGGGGTAATGTGGGAAATCTCTTCTTCGACAATGCAGGTCTGAACCTCGTGGGGGGGAAAATTCCATTGAAATATTGTGAGATTTGTGCTGGGGTTGATATCATGTTGGCTCTCTTCCTCAAAACCATGACATGCATTCACATCCCTAGCTCAACTTTAATTCTTCCTGGTAAGGGGTCTCTGACACATGAGGGGGATTTGTCCTTCGGGATTAACCTTTAAAAAAATCCACGCTGGTTTAGTACATATCCTAAAGTTAAAGATGGTCCAATTTCAAATATGGTGGGGTTGAAAATAACATTTTATAAAGTTAGAAGTTAGAGATTCCATTATGAACCATTATAACCTAATTCATCTATATGAGAGTTCTCCAAAGATGAGTTCAATGTGGACCTAATGCCAACTTATTATGAGATTTCCATAATATTCAACTTACATTTTTATAATTTAAAAAAGAACATTTTATTCCCTATAACTTTTTTAGAAGAATAATTTAACAGGAGAGTGAACATGAAAAGTATTTTTGTAATATAGGAAAATAATGAAACATTTATTATAACATATGAGATAAAGTGCCATATATAAGAGGATTTTTATTTTGTAAATCTGCATCTTTTATCATGGAGACATTGTGAAACTTTATTAAAAGGGGGTAAATTGCCATTAACTCGTTCATTATATATAACCTACATTGAATTCTCTTTTATATATTCTCTCTTTATTCCCTTTTTATTTTTATTTGTTTTTCTCTTGCAGTAATGTCTTCTAATGGAAATATGGGCATAGCAAAGAAAGCTCTAAATGAAGGCGCATGTTTTTTTCTCCATAAGCCAATTCCCACCCAACATCTCATAAATGTTTGGCAACATTTCTTTCGTAAAATGAGGCCCCAAATTATAACAAATAAGGTGAACAGAGAAATGGAATCTTGTGGAGGTAAATATAATTTTTGTAAGTTACATTTCTTGCTGTAAAAATATTAGCACCCACTTTTAGGCTCGTACATTCAAAATTAGCACTATTGGTCCTAACTTATTTTCAAAAGAAATTGCATATTTCATCGTCCCTTCCATCAATTTACATTTTGATCCCCTAGACTGATATAATTATGCAACTTTGATAAATCCCAAATTGGACCAAAATTGGGGAAAGGTCTTGTGACCAAATAGTGTGTTTCTTAAAAGTGCTGGATATTTAGTCCTATAAAATTTAAATGGAGCTAAATGCAAATTTTCCCCTTGTGCTTTGCTTAATTGGCACAAAAACTCATTTGTTATTTTAAATTACAAAAATACCCATGTGTTATCTTTTTTATGCCCACTCTCAATTTCAGCAGGTAAGTTACTCTCTCTGGCTAAAACGGGTAAATTACTTCTTTAAAATCACAGGGGGTAAATTGAAGATTATTCATTTTATAAGGGGCAAACTGAACATTATTGCCATTAACTCCAGATAAAAATTGGGCTTAGTATGAAAGTTGCAACAGAAACTTAAAATGTCAGTATCAAATTTATATTTTCATATCCAATGGTACCAAAGTTGCAAAGTGGCCTATCTCGTGGTACCAAAAGAGGCAAATTTCCCTAAAAATAACACATGATCTTTTTGCTAATTAGACATTAGGCAAAGCATAGGGCTGCTCCTTTTTTGTTTACATTTCACTTAATTTAAAAGTGCTATTTCTTTTTTTTTTTTAATTTATTACTTGGTAGTAAAAAGTAACTCAACATCAACTACATTAACTTATAATTTTTTTTGTTGAATACTTATAAAATTAATGGACAGGAAGTGATTCAGTAAAGAACAATGAGGATATTGATGCAAGAGATACACAAAAAATGCCTCGAATGAGTTGGACTTCTGATCTTCATCTCAAATTTGAACAAGCTATAAGAACATTGGGTCTACAAAGTAATTTTAAAGATTTTTTTCTTTTTTTTTAAATTCTTAGTGTCTTTTCTTTTCTTTCTTTCTTTTTTTAATTGATTATAACTTATTTATTTTGTATGGTATCAATTCAGAGTCTCATCCTAAGGAAATTCTTAAGCTGATGGATGCACCTAAGTACGTTACAGTTCGCCATGTTTCAAGCCATTTGCAGGTTTCTATTGCACTTTTAGTCCCGCATATTATAGAATTGCACTTTTGGTTCCAATTCTTTAAAATTATTTGCACTTGAATCAAACTTTTTCTAATGTCTTGCACTTTTGGTCCCGCACTTTATATAATTGCATTTTTAGTCTCAATTCTTTTGAAATAGTTTGTACTTTTGGTTCTACAAAATAGTCCCCATTCCACATTCTTGATCATGTGAGATTGTCTCAGTTTTGCACTTTTGATTTCACATGATGCGACAGGACTAAGCTTCATAATATTTTTAAACTTTTAGTTCCGCATATTTTAGAACTATACTTTTGGTTCCAATTCTTTAAATTTATTTGTATTTGAACCTAAGTTTTTGTAATGTTTTGCACTTTTGATCCCGCACTATAAATTATTGCACTTTTTCCCCAATTTGGTTCCATAAAATAGTCCCTATTTAGCATTCTTGGTTCCTTGAGATTGTCTCGGTTTTTCACTTTTAATTTCACATGATGTGATGGGACCAAGTTGCAAAATATTTTAAAGCTTTTAGTCCCGCATATTATAGAACTGCACTTTTGGTTCCAATTCCTTAAACTTATTTGCACTTGAACCGAAAGTTTTTCTAATGTTTTGTAATTTTGGTCCCGCACTTTATCTAATTGCACTTTTGATCCCAATTTTTTTTAATTCTGTTTCATAAATAGTCCCTATTTAGCATTCTTGGTCCCATGAGATTGTCTCAGTTCTGCACTTTTGGTTCCATATGATGATAAGATGGGACCAAGATCCAAAACATATTTAAGCTTTTAGTCCCGCGTTTATTATAGAATTGCACTTGTGGTTTAGTTCTTTAAACTTATTTGCACTTGAACCGAAGTTTTTTTTAATTATTTGCACTTTTGGTCCCTGCACCTTATATAATTGCATATTTAGTCACAATTCTTTTGAAATATTTTGTATTTTGGTTCCATAAAACAGTCCCTATTCAACATTCTTGATCCGTGAGATTTTCTCATTTCTGCACTTTTGGTTCACGGGACCAAGTTGCAAAATATTTTTAATAATATGGATCAAAAGTGCATTTTTACAAAATACGGAATCAAAAATATTGCTGAGAATCAAGTCTTTGAGAGTTGTGACTAAAAATTTAATCATCCCACTTGGATGATATATTAATTGTGTTTCCTTTATTCCTGCATTAATACTTTATGATAATATTATTTGGTTTCTTATGTTTCCTCTTTCTTTCCTAATCAGAAATACAGAGAGAAATTAAACCGGAAAGGTGTTATGTACGAGCATTAATGGAAGCTAGATCTGAAGAATTTATGCTGTGATTATGAGTTTAATATAATTATATATGTAGTCAGGAAAATTTAAAATGACGCTAGGAAAGAAAATTATATCCAAACTTTTATTTAAATTATTTTTGCTAGATTAACCCTATTTATCAAATGTACTCGATCCATTAATTATAAAATTCTCCTAGATATTTTTTCAGATTTTCATTATTAATGTCATAAAATTTGTTTGTATCCGTTGGCAATTAGCAAATGAACAATAGCTATGCAATATAAGAAATTAATGGCAATTTAATCGGTGATTTAAAAATTAAAATAACATTTTACCTCCACGTAATCTTATAAAATATTTCACTTTGTTTGTCTCTATGACATTTCAAAATTTAAAAAAATGTGAACTGACAAAACTAATCTTCCTATTTGTTTCATTTTACCCCCTATATTATGATAATGTGACAATTTACCCTCTGTGTTATGATAAATATAGCAGTTTAGCTCCCTATATTATGATAAATATTGCACTTTACCCCCTCCCATGTTACAAAAACGTTACTTATATTATGAGAAAATATATAATCATATCATTTTTCGTGTTTAGACTAGATCTCAACTTTATGATGAGAACGAAATATTTTTCTACCACAACCACGAAAAATTTAAAATTATCTTAAAATGGGAAATTATAAAAAATATGTCACTAAAATTGAAAATGTTTTTCTATTAATTATCCACACTACTAATGTTCGATACTTTCCTTATAAAGAGTAAAGACCACCAGATTTTTTGCTTTTAAAAATTAAAAAATATATATGTACTCATGATTTATGTACATATGGAAAGTACATATGGAAAGATACTCATTAGAATTTAAAATTGGTTTCCAATTTAAATAATGTAGCAAATTGCTTTCATTTTTGTGCTCTATCTTTCAAGCTTACTCCATATATATATATATATAATATACGGAGTAGTATATTGTACGTAGTAGTTAAATAGTTAATTAACTTACATATATAATGTATAACGAAAATATGACTCAAAAAATTACTTCCAATATTCCAAAACCTTTTCGTGGCCTTGGGGTGCTACTAGTTGATAATGATACGACGTCGTTGTTACATATAGCATCTGTGCTTGAAGATCATTCTTATAGAGGTATGTACGTTGTTTTTCAATTCCTCGAATAATCGTTATGATATTGTAATAATCGAATATATATTTGATTTTCGAGTAAATTGCATTTATGGTCCTCCTTATGGTTAACTTTTGCATTTTTTTCCCTTTTAAATTTTTTTGTAGCAGATTCGCCCCTCTTATCAATATAGTATATCACATTCGTCTCTCTTATCAATATAATGTAAAACATTAGACCATTTTAAATACAAAATACATCACTTAAATCCAAAATATATTTTAAAATGGATGAAAGTTGATGTATATTTAATTTCAGAGGGACGAATATGATACATTACATTGATAAGAGGGACGAATCTGCTACAAAAAATTTAAGAAGAACGAATGTTTTATAAGAGGGACAAATTTGATACACTACATTGATAAGATGAACGAATCTGCTTCAGAAAATTTAAGAGGGACGAAAGTGTGAAAGTTGGCCCATAAAGGACCAAAATGCTATTCACTCTTGATTTTCTTATGTTTTGGAGTGAGATTTTCTTATGTAATTACGAGTTTCATGTCAAAATAAGACTAAAGTTGCCAAAAAAAAAAACAAATTACATGACGTAACTCTGAGTCCGATTTGCAATGAGTAACACATGGAGTATATATATGTAAAAATACCCATATATTATTTCTAATTGATTAAACAAAATTATATTAACTTTTTCTATTAAAAAAAATCCTTGTGTTAACATTTTATTGGAAAACTCCGCTATTTTATCATTTATTAGTTCATTGCAATCATTTGAAATTTAAGAGCTATCCGCTGGGGGTTATTGTCAATATTTTAAGAGTACATGGAGGTCATTGTCAATTTTTAAAGTTTATAGGCGTGGTATTGCCAATTTCTTTAAAATTGGTGTTATGCAATTTATTTCAAAAATTTTTAGGAATATTTGTCACTTATTTTACTAATCAAGTGAAATTCAAAATGGCCTTGGAAGGAGGTAAATGTATTTTACTTGTAAAAACATGGGTTTTTTTTCCGCTAATAGTGTTATGATAATGTGTCAATTTACTCTCATGTGTTATGATAAATGTGGTAAATTGCTGAAAGAGCATAAATTGCTTCTTTAAAATTTTTACAGGGATAAAATATTCTTTTACAAATAATAAAAAAATAAATTGAATATTATACATTTCACAGGGTGGCATTAACTCCAACAATTGTGTTTTTGCACTCCAATCTATATGAAAGGAATTTTCTCCCATATATATATTCCTGTTTTCTTACATGAATAAAATATCTTAGTCTTTTACCACTACATAGCTTGTGAGTTTCGTTAACGAGTGAATAGCATTTCTGGTTCTCTTTATGTGCCAAATTTTACACTTTCGTCCCTCTTAAACGACTTTTTTCAGTAGATTTGTCTCTCTTATTAATGTAATGTATCACACTTGTCCCTCTTATAACACATTTGTTCTTCTTAATCTTTTTTGTAGCAGATTTATCCCTCTTATCAATATAGTGTATCATATTTGTCCCTTTTAAATTAAAAATACATCATCTTTCGTCTATTTTAGAATATATTTTGGATTTAAGTGATGTATTTTGTATTTAAAAGGGACTAATGTGTTACACTATATTGATAAGATGGACGAATCCACTATGAAAAATTTAAGAGAGCCGAACATGTTACACTATATTTGATAAGAGGAACGAATATGTTATACTACATTGATGAGAGAGAAGAATCTACTACCTAAAATTTAAGAGGGACGACAGTGCAAATGTTAACCCATAAGAAGGACCAAAAATACGATATACTCTTCCTTAACCAGAGTAAGATTGTGGCAGTTTTGCAATAAATTAAAGATTAAAATATAATACCCTCTTTATGTTATTTTTCTCAGTGTCGTAGAAAAAATGACAATTTTATCCCATCATAAAATGCAAAAACACCCCAATTCACCTAAAAAATTGATAATAATTCTCAAATTAACTTTGAAAAATTGACAATAACCCAGATGTTAACTTAAAAAATTGACAATAACCCCCTCGTATTCTTGTATTCTTACAGTTACAACAACTGAGTTAGCTGAGGTTGCACTCTCCATTCTTAAAGAACGCAAAGATCATTTCGACGTTGTCATAGCTGATTTCAACATGCCAGAAATGGACTTCTTCAATTTCATGAAAAAAGTACAGATTATAATCAACAACTTCCCCATTATATGTAAGAAAAATTAATAACATTACTTAATTACTAATCAGTTTCTTATTTTTTCTTTCCCATATGATTTTCATTTCTTACAAAGTTTCAATAAATTCAGTGATGTCTTCGGAATTAAAGAAGGATGTAATAAAAGAGGCCATGAAAAAGGGTGCTTGTTTCTTTCTCAAGAAACCGATTTCTACGAATAAACTCAAGAACGTATGGCAGCACGTATACAGAACGAGGAAATACAAAGAGTTGAAAGTTGATGGAGATCAAGAAATCGAATCAAAAAGTGATAAGATTGAAGAGGAGGACAAAGTCCATGAAACTCATGAGAATCATGAACATGTTTGGGCCAATGATCAATTTGACAATAACGTTGAACTATCGGAAGTTTGCAAGAAAACGCTTCTTTCAATCGAAGCCGATGATGAATTTGAAGATCTGAAGGCTATGTTTGATTTTTGAATATCATTGAGTTAAATGTAAAAGAAAATATTTTCTCTTGAATCAAATGATGCACCATTGAACTTCACTTCTTGTTCATTTGCATTTTATTCATTGAAATCCTTAAATAAAGAAATGACTGCTAATTGACAAGGAAAGAGAGAGAGAGAGAATTATGTAAGAATTTTATATGTTTACGGCGGAAGTTGTGGTTCTTTCTCCTTCATTCATCTTCTCAAAAATCTACTTCATTTGTGGTGAAGACCCCTTTGTGCGCAGAGTATACAACAGTATGGTGGGATTCCGAGGCTTGGTGGAGGCACATCCTGTGATTTACATCCTTCGGGGTTCTAGGGCAAGGGTTCTGAAGGTCCAGGATTAGTCTAGCGTAAGCTTGGACACCTGGATTATAAAAAAAAAAAAAAATCTACTTCCTTCAAATATATGCATGCTTCAATGTTTATTAAAACAAAAATTGCAATTAAAGGATCTGTATGTTCTGCTATGCGGTTAACTAGCTCCGCTATTCAATTTTGAATTATTGTCATGAGTCTCATGACTCATGATATTCATTGCAAGTGCAGTAACATAACAATTTTGATAAAAGGCGACTAAAAAAAATATAGAAATTAAATCAAACTATTCTATTTTATATTTGAGTTTGAACGTAAAATCCTTTTAAGCCGATTTATTTATATATTAAATTAAATTTGGGTAATTATCTTTTAATAGTTTTTGGAGTTCAATTTTAGGTCGATTGGGAAACTAAATTGGGGTGAAAAGAAGTGTAGATTTTACTTGATCTCGACTGATGTTTTGCGCGACTCCAATTAAGTTCATTCGTGCTAGGTTAGTTGAAGGTTCTAATGATCTTCAATAATCCATTAATGACATTTTAGTCTCTTGAAATATATCGAAAAGGCATATGCAAATCAAAGTCAAAGGATGACGGAAATTATCAATCAATGAAAGTCTGGTTGAGATTTTGAGAAGAAAGGTGAAAGAAGCCATGGATTCGGCCATAAAAATGCAAAAATTCTGTTTCCTTATTTTTTGTTTTCTTGTCTTTCTTTGTTTATTCAACAATTATTTCTTTATGTAAATAACATAGAATTTCATATCCATTAAGTGTAATGCTATTATACATACTTCGTTTTAAGAGGGGAGATACGTGTCAATGACGTATTGGTGTGACATCAATATGTGATAGAAAATCCACTCCGCTATATCAAATGTTTGGTTTGACAGATTATTTTCCAGGCCTACCCGAAAAGGTGGGTCACCTCCTCTTATTTTGGAAAGTTACTCCCTTATTTGTTCATATAACAATTGCACCACTTCCTCTAAGACCCAACAATCTGTTCAAGATTTGATTGCAATTGACTATTTAGTTCAATCTCATAAGACTAACCGAACGCCCCCATAAATAATTCACCGATTTATATTTGTTACAGGACCTCTAAACCAGTGCCTAGCATTTAGGATCCATAAAATATATTCTAAACGAATCAATTTTGTGAATACGGGTGAATTGAAGTTAAATTGATATTTGGCTCATAATTAATTAATTAGATCATAATTTAAAATTCTAGATTATTTTTCTACATTAAGGTTATGTACATTGAGGATCGAATATAGATCATTCTATTATTGATTTGTAACGTTAATTAACCAAAGTCAACATTGTTGACCTTAAAGTTATGTACATTGAGGTTATTCGAAATAAAATTGACACTTGGCTCGGAATTAATTAATTAGTCTCTTATTCAAAATTATTGACCTTAAGGTTATGTACATTGATGTTACTCAAAATTAGACCGACCGATTCTCGATTTATAACGTTATTTGACAAAAGTCAACATTGTTAACCTTAGGGTTATGTACATTTATGGTATTCGAAGTTAAATTGATCGATTATTAATTTGTAACATTAATTGACCAAAGTCAACCATGTTAAACTTAAGGTTATGTATATACTCATACAATTAGGTTATATATACTCATACAAGCAGTGGATTAAAGAATAAATTAATAATTGTTCTTAGTAGTGTTCTTTAATTTGCACAAGTTCTAGCTAATTCATAGGATGGTATTTTATTTGAAGATAATTAAACTTTCATACAAAAGTTGAACATGCACGGATAATTTTAAAAAAGGGAAAATTGTTTCTCATCGACCTTCTTGAATCAATCATATATCTGTTACTGTTTGGTTTTGTAGAAGGGATTAATCTCATAACATGAAGAGATCGAATCGATGCTCATATAATGTAGGGATTTTTGCACGTCACCCCCCAGTTTTTTTCAATTTTTGCACTTTCCCCCCCGAAACACATTAAATGTGATCATGCCCCCTGCTTTTATGTATTTTGTGCACTTACCCCCCCGAAACGTCTTAAATGTGACAGTGCCCCCTGCTTTTATGTATGTTTGTGCACTTACCCCCCCGAAACTCTTAAATGTGACTGTGCCCCCTGCTTTTATGTATGTTTGTGCACTTGCCCCCCCCTCCCCCCCCCACCCCCTCATACCAAATTCTGACCAGATTCTTCGCCGGAACTAAAGTACTTGCAAAGCACACAAAATTTAAGAGGGCAAAAGGGTAAAATTATCCTTATTTTCCACAAAACCTAAACATCAGTTAAAAACGTGAATTAAAATTGAGAAAAAAAATTACGGTTTATCTCAGTTAGGCTCAATTTCTCCTCCATTTACTGAAATTGAGTGAATCATGAACAATTTTACAAATTCATATCGTCTCTCTCTCACGCAAAACTCATGATTTAGAGAAATCAATATCAACATTTCTTGTTGCTTTCTTATTCATTTTTTTATGGAGACCCCTTCATTACATATATACACCGAAAAATAAAGTCACCTAGGAATTGGAACTGGATATGGAACGTTGCCGCACCACTGGTAATATTATCCTTTTGCCCTCTTAAATTTTGTGTGCTTTGCAGGTGCTTTAGTTCCGGTGGAAAATCTGACCGGAATTTGGTATGGGGGTTTGGGGGGGGGGGGGGGGATAAGTGCACAAACATACATAAAAGCAGGGGGCACAGTCACATTTAAGACGTTTCGGGGGGCTAAATGCACAAACATACATAAAAGCAGGGGGCACTGTCACATTTAAGATGTTTCGGGGGGATAAGTGCACAAAATACATAAAAGCAGGGGGCATGGTCACATTTAATGTGTTTCGGGGGGGAAAGTGCAAAAATTGAAAAAAACTGGGGGGTGATGTGCAAAAATCCCTATAATGTATCTTAAAAAGGAACATTAAGTCAGATTTAACACATAGATACTTTTGAAAAACTAAAAAAATTAATTTTAGCAAGCAATGCGGAAGCCAACGTCGATCGATATTACGTAATTGGCCGGGATTGAATGGGTTAGATCCAAAAGCTTCTAGTGGAATAGTCCGAGTAACGTTGGAGTTCAAAATTGGACAGCATCTTCTAAAATTAGGCTGAAAGAACAAATAAAAAAATCTCCAAAATTATTCTTTTAAGCCCAAGCTCATGATCGGATCAGTTGGTTAGCACACTACAAGAAAAAACGGGAATTTCCAACGGATTTTCCCACCGATTTCGAGCAAAATCCGTCGGAAAATGGATTTTCCGACAGATTTCTTTCCGACGGATTTTGGGAAATCCGTCGGAAAAAGTGGCGCAGGTATGTGTATGTAACTATAATGTATGATCAAACTGAAGCCCACCTAAAAGTATTTCTTTTCTATATAAAGTAAAAAACTTATGTATTGTCGGGTCATCAATATGGGTTGGGTACTCTTCTGACGTCCTTTTTAGTTTGGATCATACAAACCAACAAAAAAAGAAGTTGGAATCGAAACCACTTTAAATCCACTCATTTTAGACACAATTTCTACTTAAATTAATAAAACTATTAGTGTTTGTTTAAAATCAAAGGTTAATATAATTAGCCATTAAAAAAGAAAAGTTTATCACCAAATAAGCAGATTCGTTTCACTACAAATATTTGTCCCTATTAAATTAAAAATACATCAACTTTCGTCCATTATAGAATATATTTTAGATTTAAGTGATGTATTTTGTATTTAAAAGGGACTAATGTGTTACACTATATTGATAAGAAGAACGAATTCGCTATGAAAAATTTAAGAGAGCCGAACATGTTACATTATATTGATAAGAGGAACGAATATGTTTTACTACATTGATAGAGAGAAGAATCTGCTACCTAAAATTTAAGAGGGACAAAAGTGCAAATGTTAACCAATAAAGAGGACCAAAAATATGATTTACTCTTCGTTAACCATAGTAAGATTGTTGCAGTTACGTTTTGCAATAAAGATTAAAATATAATACCCTCTTTATGCTATTTTTTGCAGTGTCGTAGAAAAAATGACAATTTTTTTCCATCATAAAATGCAAAAACACCCCAATTTACCTAAAAAATTAATAATAATTCTCAGAGTGAATAGCAAATTAATTTCCTGTGTTATTCTAAATAGGCAATTTAACTCCCAGTGATAAATTAAAGGGCAAAATACTTCCCTGTGATATCTAAGGCCATCTCCAGCCGAAGAGGGGAGGCAAGCAACAGCCCCCTCTTCGGCTGGAGAAGAGCTCCCCCCGAAGCTGGCAGGCAAGCATCCTGGGGGAGATGCTTGCCTGCTGGCAGGCAGGGAGGCAATGGTTGCCTCCCTCCCTGCCAGGAGGCTCACGCTCCTGTCCCTTTTTTTTTTTTTTTGGTTTTTTGTCAATTGCCTTCTTTCTTTCTTTGTTTATTTTAGTGTATTATTGCCGGCTGTGTCTTATTGCCGTGCCTTCCATTTTTCTTTTTTTTTTTTTGTTTTTTTTTGTTTTTTTTTGTTGTTTTGCCTATAAGTTATAAGTTAATTGTAGGACAAATTTATAAGTTATAAGTCATGTAAGAATATAATTTAAATGTATAAAAAAGATATAAGTTAATTCACTATAGATCTCGTTCGATAAATTTAATTCACTATTATTAATTTCTTTTAAGTTGAACGTTTATTATTAATATTATTATTATTATTGTTGTTGTTGTTGTTGTTGTTGTTGTTGTTGTTGTTGTTATAGTTAAGTGAGAGTGGAGAAAGTTTGAGATTATAATAAATATTTTGAATTGTTGGTTCGGTTGGAGATGACTAACTTGGCAAAGTAGGCAGGCAAGCAGGCAGGCAGGCAGGCATGCAGGAAGGAGGGGGCTATTGCCTGCTTCGGCTGGAGATGGCCTAAATAGGCAATTTAACTCCCTGTGATAAGAAAAAAGGGCAAAATGCCTCCCTGTGTTCTTATAATAGAAGCACATTGCTTCCCTCTAAATTGCTCATTTATTCATATCACAGGGAGGTAAATTGCTCCTTAATTCATTTCACAGGGAGGTAAATTGCCTATTTTTATATCACAAGAAGGTAAATTGCTCATTATAGGGAGTTAAATTGCCTATTTTTATTTCACAGGGAGGTAAATCGCCCATTAGACATATCATAGGAAGTTAACTTGCAAAAAACCCCTAATTCTCAAGTTAACTTTTTTGAGAAATTGACAATTACCCATATGTTCACTTAAAAAATTGACAAAAACCTCCTTGTATTCTTGTTTTCTTACAGTTACAACAACTGAGTTAGCTGAGGTTGCACTCTCCATTCTGAAAGAACGCAAAGATCATTTCGACGTTGTCATAGCTGATTTCAACATGCCAGAAATGGACTTCTTCAATTTTATGAAAAAAGTACAAATTATAATCAACAACTTCCCCATTATATGTAAGAAAAATAAATAACACTACCTAATTAATTACTAACCATTTTCTTATTTTTTCGTTCCCATATGATTTAATTTTCATTTCTTACAAAAGTTTCAATGAATTCAGTGATGTCTTCGGAATTAAAGAAGGATGTAATAAAAGAGGCCATGAAAAAGGGTGCTTGTTTCTTTCTCAAGAAACCGATTTCTACGAATAAACTCAAAAACGTATGGTAGCACGTATACAGAACGAGGAAATACAAAGAGTTGAAAGTTGATGGAGATCAAGAAATCGAATCAAAAAGTGATAAGATTGAAGAGGAGGACAAAGTCCATGAAACTCATGAGAATCATGAACATGTTTGAAACTCATGAGAATCATGAACATGTTTGGGCCAATGATCAATTTATTGAAGCTAAAATCAAGCTCTATTGAAGAAATTGAGAAAGAAGGAAAGGAAGAAGAAACCTAGTTTCAGTTTAGGGATTTAAATTGATTAGCTGTGCCGTCTGTTTGTTTAATATTTTTAGGTCGGTTATAGATTAGTTATTTTTCTTTTGTGTTTTCTCTGTTTTGCCCTTGTATTCTTTTCCTATTTAAAGATGCTTTGGCTTTGTATTTTGTACAGATTCATTCTTTCAGATTAACAAGATATATACTTTTTCTCTCAATCAAATATATACATAATCATCTTCTTCTACATATTATAATCAGTTCATATCTACATATTCACATATCAAATTCAAGATTCATAGCTAATATGGTATCAGTAAGGGATTGATTCCTTTACCATCACTTCTATTCCGCTGCAAGATCTTCATCATTCTCTCTGGTTTTTCTTCAATCTTTCTCCCTCTGGTATCATCACATCTTCGTATCTCGGTTCCCATTCTTTCTTGTTTTCTGCCTTTCTTTTCCTTATTCTTCTCTTCTTGGACCCTTCTTCTCCTTTTCTTGCCATTCATTATGGATGATACACCCACTGAAACCACTACACCCACTGTCTCCTCTTCCCGTACCAGATCACCACTTGAGGATCCTTCAAGTCCTTACTACATCCACCCTGCTGATGGACCTGGTATTCCCCTCGTTTCTGAAAAATTAACAC
Organism: Penstemon barbatus; assembly: GCA_003313485.2. Classification (NCBI taxonomy): domain Eukaryota; kingdom Viridiplantae; phylum Streptophyta; class Magnoliopsida; order Lamiales; family Plantaginaceae; genus Penstemon; species Penstemon barbatus. Next base: position 30,444,315 of record CM064881.1, read on the forward strand.
ACAACAATTACCAAACTTGGACCAGATCATTTTCAATGGCACTTTCAGTAAAGAATAAAATCGGTTTCATTGATGGTTCTCTCCCTAAACCAGTCAATGATCCCATTATGGCTAATTTCTGGGATAGGAACAATCTCCTTGTAGTCAACTGGATCACAAATTCTCTATCAAAAGAAATACACCGCACAATTCAATATCATCTTTCTGCTATCAATCTTTGGAAAGAATTACAACAACGGTTTGAACAAGCTAGTGGTCCTAGATTATTTTCACTTATGCGTGATGCTGTTACTCTACACCAACAGAATCTTTCTGTCAATACATATTTTTCTGAATTAAAGGTTCTTTGGGATGAGATCACTAACTTTCGTCCTAAGTGTGAATGTGGAAAATTAGAAGATTTCTTTGAAAAGCTATATTTGATCATCTTTTTAATGGGCTTGCATGAATCTTTATCTCATACCCGCAGTCAATTACTCCTAATGGACCCTCTACCCCCTGTCACTAAAGCCCTTTCCTTAATCACTCAGGAAGAAACCCAAATCTCCATTCACCAAAACTAAAAACCACCTGACAACTCAAACTCCATGGCCTTCTCCACCAGAAATTCCCCTTCTAATTACACTCCTAGACCACCTACATCAACCCCTAATCCCGCCCCCTCTTTCAGACCACAATTCAATCCTTCTACTTCCTACAGACCACCTTTCCATCCTGCTTTCAGAAGGAATGGAAGACCATATTGCACAAACTGCCAAATAGCAGGACATACAATAGAAACCTGTTTCAAAATTCATGGATACCCCCCTGGTTACAGGGGTCCTGCTCCTAGACAACAGACCTTTCAACAAAACAAAACCAACAACATAAATTATGATCATCAACCTAATATTCAACAACAAACCACTACAGCTCAAGAATTCATGCATACACTTTCCCCTGAGCAACTCAATCAATTATCCAGTTTGCTATCTCCACAACTCAATGGTTCCTTACCTACTCAATCTGGTCCTTCTCCCACCACCTCTTTCAATGTTACTACTACATCAGGTAAGTGTTCCTCAGCTCATACTTCTACTTTATCCTTTAATTCTACTTCTTGGATTATAGACTCTGGTGCCACTCACCATATCTGTAATTCACTGATTTTCTTTATATCTATGTATCCTGCTTCAAACACTACAATTACACTTCCTAATAATTTCAGTATCCCAGTGTACTTCACAGGTTCAGTTTCCATTGTCCCTGACTTAATCTTACGTAATGTGTTCTATGTTCCTACTTTTCACATTAATCTTCTTTCTGTTGGAGCATTACTCCAATCTAATCATTATTCTATGTCATTTTTTTCTAATCATTTTTTTATACAGGATTTGATGACACAGAAGCTGATTGGCAGGGGTGAATTCATTCAAGGATTATACCTCATGCAACAACCTACTGTGGATAGTCATTCTACATGCACTTCTATTTCTTTTCAAACTTGGCACAATAGATTAGGTCACCCTGCCACTGACAGGATACAATTGTTGCACTCTGATTTACATTTACATCATACACTTAATTCTACCCCCTGTGACATTTGCCCCCTTGCTAAACAAAAATGTTTACCCTTTATTTCTAGAAATTCTATGTCTTCTAATTGTTTTGATCTTATTCATTGTGACATTTGGGGACCCTATCAAGTTCCCTCCCATAATAATTTCAGATTCTTTCTTACTTTGGTTGATGATTGTTCTAGGTTCACTTGGGTTCATTTATTAAAATTTAAATCTGATGTGATCAAAATTATTCCCAAATTTATTACTATGGTCCAGACTCAATTTAATATCACTATCAAACAATTTAGGAGTGATAATGCTAAGGAATTAATTTTTCAGGATTTATTCTCTAAAATGGGCATCTTACATCAATTCTCGTGTGTTGAAACTCCACAACAAAATTCAGTTGTGGAGAGGAAACACCAACATATTCTTAATGTGGCTAGATCTCTTTTATTTCAATCAAAAATACCTATTCAATATTGGAATGAAACTATTTTAACTGCTATCTTTTTAATCAACAAAATTCCTACTCCTAATCTTAAAAATCAATCTCCATTTTTTGTTCTTTACAAAACCAACTTTGATTTTGCCTCTCTAAGAGTCTTTGGGTGTTTAGCCTTTGCTTCCACCTTAAAGGACCATAGGACAAAATTCCAGCCAAGAGCTAGAAAGTGTTGTTTTTTAGGTTACTCTCCTGGTTTCAAAGGTTATAAACTTTTAGACCTCATTACTAAAGAGATTTTCATTTCTAGAAATGTAGTTTTTTATGAAAACTCATTTCCTTTTCATGACCCTACCATTATCAATTCATTCACCTCTGACTCTTCTTTAATCAGACCCATTGAAGCCCCTTCCCCTTTTAATACCTTTCCTGTTTCACCTCCTTCTTCTCCCCTCCCTTCTCCCCCTTCTTCCCCTCACTCTTCTCCACCACCCTCTCCCCAACCTTCTACCTCTCCTCCTATCAGGAAGTCATCTAAGACTCACCAAATTCCTTCATATCTTAAGGATTATGTTTGCAACTTTAATACCCCTATTCAATCTAAATACCCTATCACCTCTGTTCTCACTTACTCAAATATCTCTAATACTCATAAAGCTTTCATAGCAAACCTCTCCACCCAGATTGAACCACATACTTACAATCAAGCTATCAAATACCCTGAATGGGTCAAGGCTATACAAGAAGAACTTTCAGCTATGGCATCTAACAACACTTGGACTATTCAGCAACTTCCTCCTAATAAAATACCTATTGGTTCAAAATGGGTTTTCAAACTAAAAAGGCACTCAGATGGGACTGTTGAAAGACAAAAAGCCAGGCTTGTTGCCCAAGGCTTCACTCAACTAGAGAGAGTGGATTACACAGCCACATTCTCTCCAGTAGCCAAACTTGTAACTGTGAGGGTACTTCTTGCTCTATCTATGACACAACATTGGCACCTTCACCAACTGGACATCACTAATGCATTCCTAAATGGGGATCTAGAAGAAGAGGTTTACATGTCCTTACCTAAGGGTCTTACTCCACCTACCACTCCAGGTATTTCAGGTACTTTAGTTTGCAAATTAAATAAATCAATTTATGGTTTAAAACAGGCTAGCAGGCAATGGAATCACAAGTTAACTAATGTTCTTCAATCAATGGGTTTTACACAATCTAAAGCAGATTATTCATTGTACATATCAGGTACTGATTCTACCTTTTTAGTGATTCTAGTATATGTGGATGACATGATTATTGCTGGCCCTAATCTCCCCCTTATTTCTCACACTAAAACTGTTTTAAGAAAGGCATTCAAACTAAGAGACCTAGGGAAACTTAAGTTCTTCTTAGGTATTGAACTGGCCTATTCAAATGTGGGATTGGTTATATCACAAAGGCAATACACTTTACAGATTTTAAAAGATACTGGTTACTTAGAGAGTAAACCAGCCTCTACACCTATGGACTACCATAATAATTTGAGAAATGATCCTACTGATTTTCTATCTGACCCAACTCCGTATAGAAGGCTTATGGGTAGGTTAATTTACTTAACTATAACTAGGCCTGACATATCCTACTCAGTTCACAAACTAAGTCAATTTGTTGCTAATCCAACAAACACTCACTTAACTGCTGTTCATCACCTCCTACGATATCTAAAGTCATCACCAGGCTAGGGCTTATTTTATTCAAATTCTTCTACTCTAACTTTGAAAGGTTTTTGTGACTCTGATTGGGGTGCTTGTTTAGATTCAAGACGCTCTACTACAGGTTATTGCACATATTTAGGAACATCATTAATATCATGGAAAGCAAAACGTCAGCCTACTGTTTCTAAGTCATCCGCGGAGGCAGAGTACAGAAGTTTAGCATCAATTTCTACTGAAATTCTATGGCTAAAACAATTATTAAAAGACTTACATGTTTGCTTAGCTCAACCTCCTGTCATTTATTGTGACAATCAATCCGCCATTTCACTTGCTCACAACCATATCATTCACGAGCGAACCAAGCATCTGGAGATCGACCTTCACTTTGTTCGTGAACACCTCGCCCGCAATGACTTCAAATTACTCCCAATTGGCTCTGAATTTCAACTGGCGGATATATTCAGCAAGCCATTACCTAAGCTACGATTCCAAACAATTTTATCCAAGATAGGATCTCACAACTTGTATGCTCCATCTTGCGGGGGGTATTGAAGCTAAAATCAAGCTTTATTGAAGAAATTGAGAAAGAAGGAAAGGAAGAAGAAACCTAGTTTCAGTTTAGGGATTTAAATTGATTAGCTGTGCCGTCTGTTTGTTTAATATTTTTAGGTCGGTTATAGATTAGTTATTTTTCTTTTGTGTTTTCTCTGTTTTGCCCTTGTATTCTTTTCCTATTTAAAGATGCTTTGGCTTTGTATTTTGTACAGATTCATTCTTTCAGATTAACAAGATATATACTTTTTCTCTCAATCAAATATATACATAATCATCTTCTTCTACATATTATAATCAGTTCATATCTACATATTCACATATCAAATTCAAGATTCATAGCTAATATGGTATCAGTAAGGGATTGATTCCTTTACCATCACTTCTATTCCGCTGCAAGATCTTCATCATTCTCTCTGGTTTTTCTTCAATCTTTCTCCCTCTGGTATCATCACATCTTCGTATCTCGGTTCCCATTCTTTCTTGTTTTCTGCCTTTCTTTTCCTTATTCTTCTCTTCTTGGACCCTTCTTCTCCTTTTCTTGCCATTCATTATGGATGATACACCCACTGAAACCACTACACCCACTGTCTCCTCTTCCCGTACCAGATCACCACTTGAGGATCCTTCAAGTCCTTACTACATCCACCCTGCTGATGGACCTGGTATTCCCCTCGTTTCTAAAAAATTAACACACAACAATTTACGACCATGTACAAACATAATTGCATTTTGAGAAAATGATTCATCAGCATAATCAATAATCATAATTGTGGTTCATCTTGAGAAATGAATTATAATTTTTTAAGAGTGAATATTTTTTTAAGAGTGAATATATTGAAAGAAACTGAGATACTTGTTAAATATACAAAATTTGTAGAATTTTGCACCAGCTCTGCACCATTCAAATTATGCACTACCTCTGCACCATACGAATTCTGCACCATACAAATTTTGTAAAATTACATAATACACCCTTCAGGCTTTTTAAAATTAAACAATGTCATATATGTTCTTGTTCTTCAATTCTAAATCAAAAAGAAAAGCAAACAGTGTAAGGCAAGGTCGACAAAATGGACTCATGCTGAACTTTAGCCTTGACAAAAACATACATGGAGGTCTCAGAGGACAACATGGTAGGTAGTAGCCAGGAAAAAGAAACATTTTTTACCAAAATTATATTCATAATGTATGCCCTGCTTGATACTATTGGGCAACAATTTCAAAGAAGAACAAAAAAGCTAATAACTAGTAGATGGAAATAACATATTTTCGGCAAGACGGAAAAATGGAACGAAGCAGTTGAAAGGGCCTCAAGAGAGCTCGAAAGTGGCGGTCAAATTATGGACTAGTTAAATGTTATGTTAATACTATTTTAAAATAAATTTATGTTATTAGCATTTTATAACACGGATATTAACTATTTTGGATCAATGGGTCCAAATAAGTCCATATGTAGCAGCTCCAAGATCATTCCAAATGATTGGTGCTTCTTACTTTTAAATGATGACTTGATTTGTTTACCCTTCTGACAGGCGTCACAGAGCTTATCTTTGTTCATGACTGTCTTTGGAATTCCTTCTACCAGATCATTCTTGATAAGTCTGTTTATGGTCTTGAAATTCACATGATTCATTTTTTTGTGCCAAAGCCAACTGACTTCAGTTGGTGTAGATACCACCAAACAAACATTTGAACTCTTGTCAACAGAATTCCAGTCCACTGTGTAGACATTTCCTTGTCGTCTTCCAGATAAAATTACCTTCTTTGTATCAATCTGTTCAATGTAGCACTTATCTGTTGAGAAGATGACTGAATATCCTTTGTCACAAAATTGACTTATGCTCAGCAAATTGTATTTGAGGCCTTTAACATAAGAGACGTCAGATATCTCAATGTTGCCTTTGATTAATCTTCCATTTGCTACAATCTTGCCTTCCTTGCTGTCTCCAAAAGTAACTTTAGGACCATCCACATCAACATCATCAGTCAGCTCATGTATGTTTCCACACATGTTTCTTGAACAGCCATTGTCCAAGTACCAAATCTTCTTTACTTTACTCCTACTCCTAATCCTAACCTACAAAACAAAATAAAATTATTTTAGCCACCCTTATTGAGAGGGTCCTGAAGGATTAGTTCCACCTTTGACAACCCAAGATGATGAAGTCTTAGGCTTCTGATTTTTGGCAGGAGCATGAACAGTTTCAACTTCATCATGTTTATCAGATTTGCTATGTTGTTGATAATCAGCATGATAAGGATAATGTTCATAAGCAGAATAAGATGCATGATAAGCAGGATATGCATGCATTGGATGAGCAGGATATGGTGCATAGTAAGTTAGAAATTGAGGTACATGGTACATAGGAGGATATGCAGCAGGTTGCACATAATATGACTCATTTCCATATCAATCATTTTGATTTTTCTTGTTTTTATGTTTCTTTGGTTTAATAGATGCTTGCTCATTAACAGACGGCTTAGCTTTACCACTAGTCTTATTGGTTCTAACCTTATCAGCAGACTTCTTAGGACTCTGCTCTCTAGTCTTATCAGTCTGTTTTCCTACACTAGGCTCATTGCTCTTTTTAGCCTTATGAGCTTTCTTCTCCTTTAATTCATTCTCAGGTGAAGCAAGTTTAGTAGTCTGAACATACAAGATGACCTTACTGTTGTCAGCCGATACAAATTTTTCAGTATGGTTCAGTTCTAACTTATCTTGTTCTAAAGGCATCTTCTGTTTATTAGAGATATGCATGGATGCACCAGATGACTTATCATGACACTCAATAATCTTTTCAAGCTCCATGATTTTACCCTTATACACTTCACATTCAGCTTTCAAAGATTCATTCTCTTGCTCAAGCAATTTGTATTCAACTGATTCTTTTGGCTTTTCAACTTTGAGTTTCAGTGAATTGTTTTGCTCTCTTAGCAATATCATCTCTTCCTTAAGCTTAGTAAATGCTTCAGCAATACCAGTATTGTTTAGCATCATTTGTTGAAAAGAATCAAATAATTTATTTTCAAGTGGAGTTACCTCATCATCCCCAGAGTTATCAGATTCTTTGGCCATCAGGCAGATAAGAGCAGAACTCTCTTCTTCAAAAGACTCTTCATCAGAAATTTTTGAGTCTGAAATAAACAATTGGTATCGATGAACAAACCCGAGTGCTTATAAAGTCCGAAGCATATGGCCGATAATAAAAAGTATATACAACGTACCAATTGAAAACACAAATAAGGAATAACATATTTAGACTGAGACAAAAGAAAACAAAATAAATAGAGTAATAATCAAAATTAAACTCTAACGAAAGTATTAAAAAAAACGAAATTCAAGTAAGAGCGAATGATCATGAAAAGGAACGGCGCTATTTTATGATTATACCGTTTAAAACAAAAACCCAAAAGATATTGTGCTAGAATCTCACGGCCCAAACATGTAAACTCCTCAACCGGGCTCACAGAGATATTAAACCAATTTAAAAAAAGCAAGAGTATTATGTGTTCGATTTGTGTACGTCGAATTGCATATCGATAGTGATATGCAATCGTACATAGTTTTGGTAAAAATTAAACACGTCGAATGGAAAACCGAGGTCGATGGGTAAGATTCAAATCGAAATAAAAATATTAAACTTGCAAGCAAGAGCAAATAATTCTGGAAAGCATAATCAAAAGCATGATCAGATTTAGATTCCAAATGAAAGTATAAAACTTTCAATCAAAAGCAAATAATTCCGGCAAGAAACGGTGCCATTTTATGATTATACCATTTCGAAAAATTAGGGAAAAGTATATTGCTTTGGAATCCTACGACCCAATCTATTCTGCCGAAAAGGACAACCGATTTTTTTAATTAAAGTAAAATCGGAAAGCAAGTTCGGAATTACAAATACAAGCAAGAGCAAATAATTCAATCACGAAACGGCGCCGTTTCGTGATTATACCATTTTTCAAAAAAGGCAAAAGCAGGCTTGCACGACCAAAATTTCCCTGTCGGGCCCACAAGTCGCAAACGGACGGTGAAAAAAGCATTAAATAAAAAGAGAAAAGAAATTCAACGAATAGCAAATAATTCCGAAAAATAAAGAAACGCCGCCGTTTTTCAATTAAATCGATTTAACAAAAATCGAAAGTAAATTATGTTGTACTGTTTCTTGTCCGCTTCGGCTCATATATTTTAATATATATATATATATATATATATATATATATATATATATATATACATACATACTGATATATAGTAAAAATTAAGAACATAAAAGAAATCAATATTAGAGGATATATATATATACACGAGCCAATTGAGGCTCAATCTAAAAATTGGCTCTAAATTCCCTATGTACGAGCCAATTCGCATGTCACAGAAGCCATGCTTGGGGATTTTGGGCAAATTTTGAAATTGAGCCTCAATTAGCATCAAAATTGTCATCAATGTTGAAGTTGTGTAACCAATTGTGCTAGACTGGAATGATACGGGGTAAAAAGACCATCAAGCTAGAGTTGTGACACCAAAAATACAATGATCCCCATATTAATGTGTATCGGTGTATATATTGATCCATATAATCTTATTAATAATTTGCAAAAGATTAAAAAAAATCTTAGAACATTTAAATAAAAAAAAGTCTTATTAATCACCGAAGTATAAAGAAAGGAAATTCCATTTTCAGGAAGAAATTGGTTTAATACCTTTAACTTTTCCTTTTTCTTTGTCTACTTCTTGTTGGATTTTTTTTATTTATTTTAATCTAATTAAGTATGAAATGTGATTAATATTATTTATTAAGATTGATAATGCCATTGTTGACAGGGAATAAACTAGAGAGTTTTGGTTGGAGGAGCAAATTTTTTTCCAGTACGAAAAAATTTCTATGTTGTGATAAACTAATAACTAGACGATAACAAAGTAACATTGTCTATTTATCCAATAAAAGGTGAAAAAATAAACTAGTCAAAAAATGTTATAATATAGATTTGTATTTTTTGTACCAAAACTATAGCTCGCTATCGTTTCTATCCCATATCTTTTCGAGCTGCCACGTTTGGTGCCACAACTTTAAAATTGATGGCAATTTTGGTGCCACTAATACCCACATAGGAGATTTCGAGCTAATTTTGGAATTGGGCATTAATTGACATCCAAATTGCCCTGTAAATTGTAAATTGCTTAATGAAATAATAATTGAACTGAGAGAAATTGATTGGAAAGAAATTATATGTACTGATTGAATGAAAAATCTGTACATTCAGTAAAGTAACTATATCTATATATACAATATATACAATAAGATAAGGGCAAGAAAGTAAAACTACTATAACCGCCTATAACACTATAACAGAAACGCTACTTATGTTATAATATAAACTAAAATATAAACAAGTAAAGATTAGAGAGTAGAGTAGGGAGAAAGGATTTCATTTTATTGATATCTAATGCACAATACAAATCCTCTATTTATTGGGCTATACAAGACTACCAAAACTCATAAGTTACATAAGTTATGAATATTGATTATCCACTACCTAGCCTCATTACAATAGCTCATTAAAATGAGCATCCACTACTATGATATTTATAACACTCCCCCTTGGATGTTCATTTTATTGCCTCGTTAAAAACCTTACTAGAAAAAAACCCATTGGGATAAAAAACCTAGTTAAGGAAAAAAGAGTGCAATATGTCGTTTACTCCCCCTGATAACAAAATCACTTAATATCTTTAAGTCGGCACATCCCGATTCCACTGATCAACTTCTCAAATGTGGCAGTCGGCAATGTTTTGGTTAACAAGTCTGCCAAATTTTCACATGAACGAATTTGTTGAACATCTATGTCACCATTATTCTGAAGTTCATGAGTGAAGAAATTTTTTGGTGAAATGTGTTTCGTTCTATCACCTTTGATGTATCCTTCTTTGAGTTGAGCTATGCAAGCTGTATTATCTTCATACAAAATTGTTGGGGTATTTTTGTCGAATGGTATACTACACATCCGTTGGATATGATGTGTCATCGATCTTAACCATACACATTCTCGACTTGCCTCATGCATTGCGATTACTTCTGCATGATTTGATGAAGTGGCAACTAAAGTTTGTTTTGTAGAACGCCATGATATAACAGTTCCTCCGCTAGTAAATACATAGCCAGTTTGAGATCGAGCTTTATGTGGATCAGATAAGTATCCAGCGTCAGCATAGCCAACCAAGTGTAATTTTTCATCATTCCGATAAAGTAACCCCATATCAACCGTTCCTCGGAGATATCGAAGTATGTGCTTAACTCCATTCCAATGTCAACGTGTCGAAGAAGAATTAAATCTTGCGAACAAACTTACAGCAAAAGATATATCCGGATGTGTACTATTAGCAAGATACATCAATGCTCCTATAGCACTAAGATATGGTACTTCAGGACCTAGAAAAAAAATTATTTTTTCAAGGTCATTCATTTCAAATTCTTTCTTTAAATAATCAACCGCTTTTGGAAGCTCTTCTGGAGTTCCAATAATATTTAGATCATCGACATATACAGCAATTATAACAAATTCTGATCCGGATCTCTTTATAAAAACACATGGGCAAATTGGATCACTTTTATAACCTTGTTTTGACAAATATTCACTTAGTCGGTTGTACCACATACGCCCTGATTGTTTTAATCCATATAAAGATTTACGCAAGCGTATTGAATAATTTTCCCGAGAATTTTCATATGAAATTTTAAATCCATCAGGAATTTTCATATAAATTTCAGTATCAAGCGAGCCATATAAATAGGTTGTAACAACATCCATTAGACGCAAATCAAGTTTTTCACGTACTGCCAGACTAATCAGATATCTAAAAGTAATTGCATCCACCACAGGAGAATACATCTTTGCGAAAACCCTTGTGCTACTAGCCGTGCTTTATATCTAACGACTTCATTTTTCTCATTTCGTTTTCGCACAAATACCCATTTATATCCAACGGGCTTTATTCCTTTAGGGGTTTGGATTACTAGTACAAAAACTTAACGTTTGAAAGTGAACTTAATTCTGCTAGAATTGCGTCTTTCCATTTGGGCCAATCATTTCTATTTCTACATTCTTCAACTGATTTTGGTTCTAGATCCTCGTTCTCATTTAAAATTTCAACATCAATATTGTATGCAAAAATGTTGTCGACAACTATTTTATTTCGGTTCCATCTTTTTCTAGTAGTGATATAACTTATCGAGATCTCTTCATTTTCATTATTTGCAGGTACCTGAACCTCTTCTGAGGTGTTATGATTAGTTATGTCCTGCGACTCATCATGAGCAGTAGCCTCCACAATATGACCATCTTCGTCTTTTGCTCCTTTTCTTTTACGATGATTTTTATCATTGGAACAAAATGGTCTGCCACGTTTTAAGCGTGGCTTGCTTTTATTTGCACTAATAGATTGCCCTACTGGGACGTCAATCTGAATTGGAGCATTTTCAGCTGGTATATGAGATTTAGTAACTCTTTTAGATCAGTAAATGCATCTGGCAGTTGATTTGCAATATTTTGTAAATGAATTATCTTTTGAACTTCTTGTGTACACTGGCTTGTTCAAGGATCTAGATATGATAAAGATGATGCATTCCATGTTATTTCTTTTACCAGCTCTTTATTCTCTCCCCCTAAAGTTGGGAACATTGTTTCATCAAAATGGCAATCAGCAAAACGTGCTGAAAATAAATTCCCCGTTACTTGTTCTATATATTTAATTATAGAAGGGAATTCAAAACCGACATATATTCTCAACCTCCTTTGAGGACCCATCTTTGTGCGTTTGTGGTGGAGCAATTGGAACATATACCGAACATCCAAATATCCTTAGATGGGAAATGTCTGGCTCCTTGCCGAAAGTCAATTGTAATGGGGAGAATTTTTGATAACTTGTTGGTCTGATGAGTATAAGTGCTGCTGCATGTAGTACAACATGTCCCCATGCTGAAACAGGAAGGTTTGTTCTCATAAGTAATGGTCTAGCAATTAATTGGAGGCGTTTAATGAATGATTCTGCTAGACCATTTTGGGTGTAAACATGGGCAACGGGGCTTTCAATTGTTATTCCTATAGACATACAATAATCATTGAAAGCATGAGATGTGAATTCACCAGCATTGTCAAGGCGAATTGTCTTAATTGCATAATCTAGAAATTGTGCTCTCAGTTTAATTATTTGAGCAAGTAATCTCGCAAACGCCAAGTTGCGAGTTGATAATAAACACACATGTGACCATCTAGTAGATGCATCTATCAAAATCATAAAATATTTAAATGGTCCACATGGTGGATGTATGAGCCCGCATATATCTCCTTGAATGCGTTCCAGAAATGCTGGCGATTCTATCCCATTTTTAACCGGAGACGGTCTACTAATTAGTTTACCCTGAGAACAAGCAACGCATGAGAATTCTTGGAATTGAAGTATCTTTTGGTTTTTTAACGAATGACCATGTGAATTCTCTATAATTCTATTCATCATTGTTGATCCGGGATGGCCTAGCCGGTCATGCCAAATAATAAATGTCTTTGGATTAATAAACTTCTGATTAACTATAGCATGAGTTTCAACTATACTAATAGTTGTATAGTATAGACCAGAAGATAAGGCGGGTAATTTTTCCATAACATGTTTCTTTCCTGATATAACAACTATGATATGTAAGTACTCCTTATTATTCTCATTTGTAGTCTCAATATGATATCCATTTCGGTGGATATCCTTGAAACTTAATAAATTTCTTTTAGACTTACTAGAGAATAAAGCATCGTTTATATTAAACTTTGTCCCTCCAGGTAATAATATAGTAGCTTTTCCGAAGCCTTCAATTAGTTTTGCACTACCTGATATGGTATTAACGTTTGCATTAGTTGCTATTATTTCAGAAAAGTATTTCTTATCTTTAAGTATAGTATGCGTTGTAGCACAGTCTGCGAGACACATATCTTCATGATTGATCTTGAGTCCAACCAAAGATACCGGAAAATCCATTTTCTTCAATAAAGAAAATAATATATGATAAGAGTCACTTTATTTATTAGTGAAACGGAAATTACAACTAAAATAAAACAAACTAAAATAAAACTAACAAATACGAATTAAAATGCATAAAGTAAATAACATTGATAATGTGACTTCAAATATATATAACGACTTAATTCTTCTTTTCATTTCCATCCTCAAGCAAGATTTGCTTCAATACCGACATCATCATCTTCATAATCAAAATTGGCATTTGCATCGTTGTTTTGAAATGTCAAGTTAGTTTCCACATTATTTTCTATTGATGCTTGATAAAGTTTCACGAGATGCTCTGACGTACGACAAGTACGTGCCCAATGCCCTTTTATACCACATCGATGGCACACATTTTCATTACCTTTTGAAGGATTACTTGGACCACCATTTCCTTTCACTTCATCATTTGTTTTCTTTTGGTGACCTAAGTTATTGTTGCCACCATAATAACTGTTATAATTATGTCCACGACCGCGTCCACGTCCACGGCCACGACCACGACCACGGTATATTCCTGGTTCAAAGTTGCCATGTAGTGCTACATTCACTTCTGGGAATGGAGCACCACCAGTAGGTCGAATTTCATTGTTTTTCATCAACAGTTGATTGTTTTGCTCAGCCACCAGAAGGCATGAGATCAATTCAGAATACTTTTTAAAACCTTTTTCACGGTATTGCTGCTGCAGGAGCACATTAGATGCGTGAAAGGTTGAGAAAGTTTTCTCTAACAAGTCATCATCAGTTATATTTTCTCCACATAATTTTAATTGAGAACTGATCTTGAAAACTGCAGAATTATATTCGCTTACAGTTTTAAAATCTTGTAGTCTTAAATGTATCCAATCATAACGTGCTTTAGGTAATATTACTATTTTTTTATGGTCATAGCATTCTTTTAAATTATTCCATAGTTCAAGCGGGTCTTTTATTGTTAAATACTCCGCTTTTAATCCTTCATGTAGATGATGACGAAGGAATATCATTGCTTTTGCTTTATCTTGATTAGATGCTTCATTATCCATTACAATTGCATTTCCTAGACCCATAGCGGCTAGGTGAATTTCAGCATCTAATACCCATGACAGATAATTCTTGCCCGAAATGTCAAGGGCGGCAAACTCGAGTTTCGTGAGATTCGACATAGTGCAAGCTTAAATCAAATTAATATAATTGTTAGAATAATATATTACAAATATTAAACCAGTACACTAAATACCTTTTAAATATCTAAATAGTATTCATCATATAATCTCCAATAGGCATGATGTTCAATAGTTCTCCGAAAATGCATTAATATATTGCATGATTAATTATCTAATCAAATGGATTTTATACTTGTGATTAAAAGCATTTTCAAGCAGGCAATCATTATAAAATTCTAACAATATACTCATATTTTAAGACAAGTGCAAGTAGTCTTTTAAAAACTACTTTAAAAGTGCACGTACGTTGTACGTGTCTAGTTTTAATTTCATGGGTATTTTTCATAAATTTGAGTAAAATTAGTTATTTTTATATCATAGTTTATGACTAATCGATTTATTTTTTTGTAAAATTTATTTTTATTAATTATTATTGGTTTATAAAAAAATGATGGATTTAAATGGTTGTAATTAAATATAAAATAACGACTAATTTAGTCATTACATCTAATAAAATTGATTCTAAAATAAGATCATAAGAACATAAGTTAGTGCATTCCATAATAGTAGTTTTCATGTCATGTTTATCAGTTATTTACCGATGACAAAAAGTTTCATCCGTTTCTTCATAAATTCATAGATTTCACAAGCATTTTTCCTTACTGGTTTCACCCATTTCTTCACCAACCTTACCAATGTTCACCAATTTTACCCGAAGTTTCATTGATTCACATGTTTTCACCGTTTAATTGTTTTTATCGCTTTTTCCTCTTTTTAATCGATTATAACATTTTTCATTGTTTTCCCTTTTTGTCGTCTTTTTTTCAATTTTACTGGATTTCACTGGTTTCATCATTTTTCTTAGAAATTCCATTCTTTTCATTAATTTCACATATTTTCACTAACTTTACCTTAATTTTAACCGATTTTACCCATTTTCATCCGATTTTCACAAATTTGCCCCATTTTTTTCATTGATTTCAAATGTATTTAATATTTCACATTCATTTTTTTCACCGGTTTAAAATGCAAATACATTGTACGTGCTATTTAATTTCAGTGGTATTTTATTGTAAATCAGAGTAAAATTAACCTCATTATGTCATAAAATAGCACATATTAATGACCGTTGTTAAATTTATTAACTTCATTGATTAAATATGTTCTTACCAACTTTCCATTTTTGACCGATTTTACCCTTTTCACCGGTTTTACCAAATTTGACTGGATTTCACTGGTTTCATCATTTTTCTTAGAAATCATTCGAATTAATTTTCATCGATTTCACATTTTTTACCCATTTATTTTAACCGATTTTACCCGTTTTCATCTATTTTTCATATATTTTGCCCGATTTTTTTTATCGATTTCAAATGTATTTAAGATTTCACATGCATTTTTTTCACCAATTTAAAGTGTACATAATTATACGTGTTTATTTAATTTCAGTTGTATTTTGTTGTAAATCAGAGTAAAATTAATTCCATTATGTCATAAAATATCACATTAATGAATGTTATTCAATTAATTGACTTCATCATGTGTATTTTCATCGATTTCTTTAGTTTTTTCGGTTTAAACCATTTTTCTAATGGTTTGACATTGTTTTTATTGGTTGAACTTTTTTCATTTTATTGATTTCACTCATTTTAACCAATTTTCACATGTTTTCACTAAATGATTTCACCTGTATTTACCGAATTTTCAACTCAAATAATTATACATCTTCAATTACTCTTAAGTATATCTCAAATTATTTCACTTACCTTATCATTTGGTTTTAATGCTTGTGCCTGTCTTGTGATGATACTCTGTTAATTGTCCGTCAAATGTCATAGAGTTGGTGATGAGTGATGTTATTAATTGTAACTTGAGTGACTATATATGTTATTCCTGAAAGTTGAGTGACCATTGTGTATTTAGAGTTAAACTTGGGTAACTAAATTTGCAATTTTTCCCTCTAATTTGAATATACCTTTTTTTTTTTCTTCCATATTCATGGTGCTTGGTTAGAAAGAAAGGAAGTCACAAATTTTCTTAAAATATTTTCTTACCAAATTTTTGATGAAAATTTTTAAGGAATATTCATGTCTATTTACATTTTATTAATGTACTTAACAATTTGAATAAGGGCATTTTTGTCTTCACAAAAAAAGAAAAAAACTCATTATGTCATAAAATATCACATTAATGAATGTTATTCAATTTATTGACTTCATCATGTGTATTTTCATCGATTTCTTTAGTTTTTTCGGTTTAAACCATTTTTCTAATGGTTTGACATTGTTTTTGTTGGTTGAACTTTTTTCATTTTATTGATTTCACTCATTTTAACCAATTTTCACATGTTTTCACTCAATGATTTCACCTGTATTTACCGAATTTTCAACTCAAATAATTATACATCTTCAATTACTCTTACGTATATCTCAAATTATTTCACTTACCTTATCATTTGGTTTTAATGCTTGTGCCTGTCTCGTGATGATACTCTGTTATTTGTCCGTCAAATGTCATAGAGTTGGTGATGAGTGATGTTATTAATTGTAACTTGAGTGACTATATATGTTATTCCTGAAAGTTGAGTGACCATTGTGTGTTTAGAGTTAAACTTGGGTGACTAAATTTGCATTTTTCCCTCTAATTTGAATATACTTTTTTTTTTCTTCCATATTCATGGTGTTTGGTTAGAAAGAAAGGAAGTCACAAATTTTCTTAAAATATTTTCTTACCAAATTTTTGATGAAATTTTTTAAGGAATATTCACTTCTAATTACATTTTATTAATGTACTTAACAATTTGAATAAGGGCATTTTTGTCTTCACAAAAAAAGAAAAAAACTTAAAATATTCACACTTTTAGTAGTAGTATAGATATAGATATAGATTAAATAGCAGACTACATATGAATATTAACTGATAAAATTTGGAAAGCTCATACGTTGTTTAAGTAACATCAAACAACTAACAATTTTATAGCTTTGTAAAATATCATATAGATATTTTATTCAATATCAAAGCAGAACCAGAATTTTGTAATATATATAGATACAGAACAAAAAAAAATTGGAGAAGAAATATTTTAAAAATTCTGTAACTTTTGAGATTTTGAAATACTCTAAAACATAATCCAAAAACAATCTCTTGAGCTTTATAGGAATTTGAACAACATAAGATCCAATTAGCAGAAAATTGAAACTAAATAAAACAATATAATAGTAAACAGTCCACTACAATTAATTTGAAACAAAGGATGCTCTGGCTATAAGCATATAACATGTCTTTCGAGAAAAATTGATACTTTGCCGGAACAAATTATTATTTAAGAAATATATGTTAGTATGTAAACAATGAACTTGGATATTTCACCTTAGATCAAATGAACAAGAAAACGCTAGATGAATTAAGAAATTCGAGCGGATTCGTGCTGATAACGTGTTATAATATAAACTAAAATATAAACAAGTAAAGATTAGAGAGTAGAGTAGCTAGGGAGAAATGATTTCATTTTATTGATATCTAATACACAATACAAATCATCTATTTATAGGGCTATACAAGACTACCAAAAGTCATAAGTTACATAAGTTATGAATATTGATTATCCACTACCTAGCCTCATTACAAAAGCTCATTAAAATGAGCATCCACTACTATGATATTTATAACAACTTATATTTATAATTACATTTGGAATAATAGTTAAATTATAAACTGTTTTAACAAAACACCTTCTTCTTCAATTTTCGTTTCTTCTTCGATCTTTCTTCCTTTTTCTTCATTTATGTTCAATGATTATTTGTTCATTAATAATAATTATGACACAAAAAATGCAATAATCCCATCCTTATATGTCTCGAAGATTAATTCAGCTCGTTGAATCTAATATACACATGTATGAGCTTGTAATTCATCGTTTGTCAGCTTTCATTAATAAACTAACTTAATTAAGACAAATTGTGCATCTTGTTAATTTTTTTTCTTTCATTTTTTAGGCTTCCTTTTCTTGGCAAAATTACCTGCTATATATGAACGATATCAATATGAGGTGGAATCATGATATGAAGAATATGTTGAAAAAACCTTGATTCCAGGGTTCTTAACAAGATTCCTAGAGAATCTGTTAGACAAAAACGAAATTCTAAGATGTTTGTGTAGTTAAATTCAACTATGTGAAATTAATCGACTTTCAAATTGAAAATATAACCAATCCCTTTGTTGCTTCAATTAATTGTACATAAACTTTTTATATGTGTTAAATGAAACTTATATGCAATTACATTATTGTATATGATCTCTTCATCTTTATATTTTTTCTTTTGCGTGCATGTTACGGGCTCATTAATTTATTACAAACACAATCAGTTATAGTATATTTTGTCCATTTTACTATTAACACTTTGTAAAACATAGGACCCTTTATTTCACATGAAGGTAAATTGCCAATTATACATATCACATGGAGTTAACATGAAAAAAAAAAAAAAAAAAAAAAAACCTCATGTTAATTATGAGCCTAGTTGAATGCGACCAATTTGAGTTTCCAATGAACTTTTGGTATCAATATTATAATGTCAAATCATGAGTTGATTTTAAAATTAAGAAAACATTACTAAGTGTGGCATATATATAGGAACCAAAGATGGCCAGTGCAACTTAAAATTATACTACATGATATGAGTAGAATAGAAAATTCATGTTAACAACAAAAAGAAACTTTTCATTTTTTTAGTTGCCATTAGTTATGACCTCGTCCCTTTGTGAGTTCAGCTTTGATAACTTTCAGCCTCTTTAGAACAACTTTCATAGCAAGTCTCTCCTCAGGTACATTTGCAGTGCATGCTAGAGCTAGTTCCATAACAGACGTCAAACTCACCCGATGTGTTAGACTGATGGTTCTTTCGTCTTCTTTCAATAGCTTAGCATCAATTACCTGCATTATATAATTGGGAAATGATTCAAATATCCATTTTCTCATTGTTAACTCTCCAGAAAACATTTCATTTGTCGGGCTCTTCCTTGTAAACATTTCCATCAACAAAATCCCAAAGCTATAGGTATCCACCATTGTCGTGACTAATCCTGCTGATCCGTACTCTACAAAAATTGGAAAGTTAATTGTGCAAAATTGAGACGCTTACATTGTATTCACTAAAACTATATTCAAAGAACATAAATTGTACTTGTGTATTGATATTACTAGAGTGAATAACTTACCTGGTGCCATGTACCCGATGGTACCCAATGTCCTGGTTTGAGGCGTCTCCTGGTCTTCCATCAATAGCTTGGAAATGCCAAAGTCGCTTACATGTGCAATCATATCTTCGTCTAAGAGGATGTTGTTGGGTTTTATGTCACAATGGACTATAGGATATGAACAACCTTGATGTAGGTACTCTAGTGCAGATGCTACATCTATCATTATTCCTAATCTTTGACCAATATCTGAACGGAAATTGGGAGAGTGGAGCCACTTTTCAAGATTTCCATTAGGCATATATTCCATCACCAAAGCCTTAAAGTCGAAGTTAGAGCAACTAGTGATAACCTTCACGAGATTTTTGTGACGAATATTGCGCATTATCTGGCACTCGGTGTCAAAACTCTTAAATGCACTTTGCACGTCTAAATTGAAAATCTTAACAGCAGCAATCATCTCATCAGAAAACACCCCCCTGTAAACCAAGGCAAGGCCACCTCTCCCTATCAAATTTTCCTCATCAAAGTTGCTTGTGGCACGAACGATATCAAAATATGAGATCCTTTCATATGCTAAGCGAAGAGGTGTATTCAACAATGGTGAAAATGATGATGCTGCCCCTCGATGCCTCATAAATATGATTACAATAGTGATTGCAACAATTATTAAGGCTATTGATGGAAGTGTATATCTTAGAACTCTGTAGTTTACTAATGGCTTGTGCTCATTCTTTTTACAAACCTCAACTTTGAATCGAGAAGCTCCACACAAACCTTTGTTATGTACAAAGAAATCTGATGTGAAGTTTTTGAATGGGCCTCCATCTGGAATTTCTCCACTAAGCTTATTGAACGAAACATTGAAGTACCTAAGATTTGCAAGGCTCTCAAATGATGGGGGAATTGGACCAGAGATATTGTTGTGAGATATGTCTAAATGTTCCAATGCCTTCAAGGAATCAAAAGATTGAGTTATTTGGCCATCTAACTTGTTATTTGATAAATCGAGATAAGTTAGAAACTGAAGTTTATCGATAGAACTTGGAATGCCGCCAGAAAATTGGTTCTTAGATAAACTTATCTCCATCGCACTCTTCATATTACCAATTTCTGGAGGCATGGGACCGTCAAATAAATTGTTATCCAAATATATCTTTCGAATGAATTCATTGGACCAGAAGTTTGTTGGAATGGAATTGAAGGCGTTGTCTTCCAAATATATTTCTTGCAAAAAAGTAAGGTCTCCTAAACAGCTTGGAAATTGCCCATACAACTTATTTCCCATTAGATTTAGATGATACAACCTTTTAAGATCACAAAAGCTAAGGGGAATGGAGCCCTGCAGCTTATTGTTTTCGATTTGTAATTCTTGCAAGCTCGTTAACTTCCCCAAACTCTCTGGAATTACTCCATTCAAGAAATTATCTCCAAGTCCTAACAACCACAAGTTGCAGCTACTCCTATTACACTTTGTCAAGGGAGTAAGAAAATCTTGTTCAGGTTTTGATAGATTATTTGTGAATTGATTTTTATTCAACAATAGAAATTGGAGTTCTTGTAAGTTCCCAAGAGTAATTGGTATGTGTCCGCTTAACAAGTTGTCTGCAATATGAAGGTGACTGAGTTTTGAGAGATTTGAGATGGATTCAGGAATCTTCCCACTAAACTGATTGGCGTAAAGAGCGAATATTGAAAGACGTGGAAGCCCTTTGTCAATGGAGAATGGAATATAGCCAGACAGTTCATTATCTGAAAGTTCAAGCAATTCCAGTTTCGAGAGATTGAAAATGGATTGTGGTACGTCCCCATCTAACTTATTTTTCCAAAGGAGTAACCATGTTAAGCTGGATAGACGCCCCATTTCTGAAGAAACTTCCCCATGAAGACTATTTGAATGCAAGTCAAATATCTCCAAATTAGATATATTAGTAACTGAGATAGGAATAGTACCTATAAAGAATATCACAGGTCAAATCTATCAATAAAAATAAGGAAGTGTCAAAATTTATTTAAAATATCTTTCATGGACTTCATATTTCTTTTTATGACATCATGATCTTAGTTAACAAAATTTTAAACCTGCAAGAATAGATGTAATGTGTCTATGTAGTTAATGTTTTTTTCCCAATTTATGCGTATGAAATCATATCTATTGGACGAACTAGACAAAATTTACTCAAGAAGTATAATGAAGCATATAGTTAACATGTGTCACCTAATTTGAGTATTAAAATTCAGTCTCTAAACTCCTACTACAGCACATTGAAAGGCCAAAATGAAGATACTAAATCACGTCTCTCTTAAATTAGCTTCTAATAAGTAATAATATTGGAACCATTTTGGATCCGATCCATTTGAGGTATGAATGGCAAGGAATATCCAATCCAAATTCAGATTGGTTGATCCATTGCCACTACTTAATGTATCATCCCAAAAATTAAATACAGGCACAAGCAGAGAAACCACTGAATCCCAATATAATTCTCTTCTTCCCATAAACTTTTCAAAAATCTACCAATATCCTAAAACTTAAATATATATATATTATTAATGTCATTTCTAGAAACTTAAACAAATAATTATTTTCAATCACATGACAATCTCGAACATCTTCAAAATATCTCAAACCAAAATCCAAAATAGAGCGTAACCAGTACAATCAAAATAGGCTATATGGGTAAAATATAGACTACACAACTCACAGTTGTTTTGCGAGTGAATTAGGATTAGTTTAGTAAACTTTCTAATAAAGAATTCGGGAAAATTGCTTTTTTTGATACCATATGATAGACTAACTTGCACTTTTAGTCTTATCGAATATGAAAATGCATATATGGTATCATAGGATTGGTTTTCATTACATATTTGGTATCAAGCCCAATTTTTTTCCAAAGGTAATGGCAATTTTCCTCTTATGAAATGCATAATGTTTACTTTACCCTTCTATAATTTGGAAAAAAATTAATTTACTCCCCCTAAAATTTTTACTGAAGCAATGTACCCCTTCAGGGGGAGAGTGTAACTCCCTTGCCGAATTTGAGAGTAGGAATGCAAACTATTTTATAACTTAGGAGGGATAATATGCCACATTTATCATAATACAAGGTGTAAAATGCCACATTATCATAATAAAAGTGGATAAAGGCCGCCTATAAAAATATCAGGGAGGCGTTGTAAAACTTTTACAAAATTTCAGGGGGTAAAATGTTTTTTTTTTAAATCACAAGGGGGTAAATTGAATATTATGTATTTCATAGGGGGGTAAATTATCATTAACTTTAGGAGAAAATTTGGGTTTGGTTTTAAAGTTGCAATGAAAACCTATCATATGATACCAAATTTGCATTTTCGTATTCAATAGTATTAAAGTAGCAAGTAGGTTTATTATATGGTACCAAAAAAGCAATTTTCCCATTCAAAAGGTATCCACATGTAATAATTCATTGATTATGGATATTTGGGGGATCATGAAATTTTACCTGTCAAATTATTTTCAGCTAAAGAAAGAAACTCGAGCTGTGACAAGTTCCCAATCTGCGTTGGAATGTTTCCAGTGAAATAGTTGAAACCTAAATCAATTTGATTTAGCTCCGCACATGTGGTTAAACTTGGCGGAATATTCCCACTTAATTGATTACGCGAAAGGTCTAATTTTTTCAGCTTTGGTAAATGATGGCAAATGCTTGGGGGAAGAGTACCAGAGAGCTGGTTTTTGTAAAGACCAATTGCTTGCAAAGAAGAAAGGTTGAATATGCTCCAAGGAATAGTCCCAGTCAGATTATTTTGCCCAAGGTTTAAATATGTTAAGCTGGATAGACGTCCCATTTCTGAACGGACTTCCCCATGAAAATTATTCCGATACAAGTCAAATATGCTCCAAGGAATAGTACCTATAAAGAATGTAAAATGTCAAATCTATCAATTAAAATAAGTTAATGTCAAATTTTATTTGGAATATCTTTCATGGACTTCATATTTCTTTTTATGACTTCATGATCTTACTTTACAAAATTTTAATACAACAAGAATAGATGTTATGTGTCTATAAAGTTAATGTTTGTTATTACGACATGATAGTGTGTGTGTGTGTGTGAAAATAAAAATAATTATATATCTATAATCTACTGGATGACCAAACAAAATTTACTCAAGAAGTATAATCAGGCAGATAGTTAACATGTGTCACCTAATTTTGAGTATTAAAATTCAGTCTCTAAACTCCTACTACAACACATGGAAAGGCAAAAATGATGATAACGAATCAAATCTCCCTTAAATTAGTTTCTAATAAGTAATAATATTGGATCCACTTAGAATCTAATCCATTTGAGGTATGAATAGCAAGGATCCAATCCAAATTCAGTTTGGTTGATCCATTACCACTCCTTAAGATATCATCCCAAAAATTAAATACAGGAAAAATCAGCCATACGCGGAGAACCCTTTGAATTCCCCAAAAAAAAAAAAAAAAAAAGGCCAAAAAAGATAGAAAACAATTTTACGAATACATTTCTCTTCTTCCGGTAATCTTTTAGAAATCAACCAATGTCCTAAAAATTAAATATATATATATATATATATATATATATATATATATATATATATATATATATATATATATTATTTATTTCATTTCGAGAAACTCAAACAAACAGCTATTTTCAATCACATGACAATCTAGAACATCTTCAAAATCCAAAATCTCTAAAAACAATCTAAGAAATCCAAACAAATCCTTTAAATCTCAAAACCAAATCCAAAAAAGTGCGTAACCACTACAATCAAAATAGCTATATTAATAAATAGGCTATATGGGTAAAATATAGACTACTCGACTCAGAGAGTTGTTATGTGAGTGAATTAGGATAAGTTTGGTAAACTTTCTAATTAAATATTCGGGAAAATTACTTTTTTGGTATCATATAATAGACTAACTTGCGCTTTTGGTACCATCGGATACAAAAATGCATATATGGTAACATAGGATAGGTTTTTATTACAATTTTGATGTCAAACCCAATTTTTCTCCAAATGTAATGGCAATTTTCCTCTTATGAAATGCATAATGTTCACTTTACCCCTCTATAATTTTGAAAAAAAAATCAATTTACACCCTGTAAAATTTTTAATGAAGCAATTTACTCCCTTCAGTCGGAGAGTGTAACTCACTTGCCAAAATTGAGAGTAGGCATGCAAACTATTTTATAACATAGGGGGGGATAAATTGCCACATTTATCATAGAACATGGGGTAAATTAATTGCCACATTATCAGAATAAAAGTGGATAAAGGGTAGCCTATGAAAGTACCAGGGAGGCGATGTAAAACTTTTACAAAATTTCAGGGGTTAGATTGCAGTTTTTTAAACCACAAGGGGATAAATTGAATATTATGCATTTCGTAGGGGGTAAATTATCATTAACTTTTGGAAAAAAATTGGATTTGGTACCAAAGATGCAATGAAAACCTATCATATGATACCAAATTTGTTTTTTTTTTTTTTTTTTTTTGTATTCAATTGTACCAAAATTGCAAGTAGGTCCATCCTAAGATACCAAAAAAGTAATTTTCCCATTCAAGAGGTATCCACATGTAATAATTCAGTGATTATGGATATTTGGGATCATGAAATTTTACCTGTCAATTTATTATCTCCAAAAGAAAGATATTGGAGTTGTGACAAGTTCCCAATCTGCGTTGGAATGTTTCCAGTGAAATAGTTGGACTTCAAATTAATTACATTTAGCTCCGCACAACTGGTTAAACTTGGCAGAATATTCCCACTTAATTGATTATTCCAAAGGATTAAAAATTTCAGCTTTGGTAAATGATGGCAAATGCTTGGGGGTAGAGTACCAGAGAGCTGGTTTTCGTGAATACTAATTATTTGCAAAGAAGAAAGGTTGAATATGCTCCAAGGAATAGTACCAGTCAGATTATTTCCCCCAAGAGACAACATTTCAAGATTGCTTAATAATCCAATACTCAAAGGTATTTGACCATTAAGTTGATTATACCTAAAGCTTAATTCACGGAGTCTTTTAAGGTGTCCGATTTCATAAGGGATTTGGCCGATGAAGCTATTGTTACCGATGTTTAAGTGTTTTAGAAAAGAGAGGTTGCCGATTTCATTTGCGATTGTGCCTTGTAAACCCATATTGAAAAGATTCAAACCCGTGACTCTAGGGCGCCTTCGACTGCAGGTGACTCCAATCCAAGTACAAAAAGAGCTTCCTTTTGTCCAGTTATTAACCATAATGTTGTTTGGGTCATAAGTTATTTGAGCTTTGAGGGCTAAAAGAGAGGATTCATCGGTGAACATGTTGAAAGAAGGAAGGAGCCATATTTGTGTGATCATGAGGTAAAGTGCCACCAATAAAATCCAATTTGATGTAGCCAATTTTCCCATGTTATGTGAACTTTGAGAAATTTAGAAGAGACTTCAACTGGATTTATTGAGAACTAGGAAACTGAATTCGCTTTATTAAGTGCTGAGAAAATAAATAGATGGCCGAGTCTTTGAATATTAGAGACCACATATCATAAAGGTACCACTGGCCCACTTCCAAATGGGCCAATTTACTAAGGTTTTTGGCCAATTTATGATTATGATTATGTGTTATTTTAGTGAACTCATGTTTCAATAGTATATAGGGTGGTGTCAATTATCTCCTAAATATCCTAAATATTATTTGTAATTTATAATGTTGAACACTTTATTCCATTACTATCCCTCCCCTTTTATATGAAATAAATTGTTTCCTTATTAATTTATAAAAGAAAAAGTTTATCAATTCACCAAATAATAATATGTTTCTATTTTTTCATGCTTTCTGTTACCTTCAGTTTTCTGGTCTCAATTTTATCTTCATTTTCATCAAAAAATTTCTCTTTTTACCGTTTCAATTTTTTTTTTCTTTCTATTTTTTTCTTCATTTATATCTCGATTTTTTTTTCTATACAATTTTCCTTAAGTTTGATTTGCTGATAATTATCTCCTTAATTTTTGTTACAAATTATAATTCAAATTTTTGATTAATTCTCCTTCTAAATTTTACTCAAAAAATTCGTACAAAAAATAATTAAGATAATTATCAAAAATAAAAACCAATAAAAATATAAAGAAAACACTGAGATAGGAGTAAAAAAACTAAAATAGAAAACAATGAAAAAAAATTTAACATAAGTAAAGAAAAAATGAGATGAAAATAAAGAAAAAATTTGAGATTGAAAAAAAGAATGAAACAATAGAAACAAAGATATTTAAGCATAATGTTGTATGGTGGATGGATCTATTCATAATTAATAAAAAAACATTTTTATGATAAATTAATAAAGAAATTATTATTTATAAAAGTGTTGGGGGTATCATTGGAATAAAAACTCTAAAACTATAATAGAAGGGGGATAAGTGTTACAAATGATAATTTAGAGGGCTGACTAATGTTACCCAATACTTTTGGAGGGGACTGTATTTCACGCTTTAGATTTATAAAATACAATGGTTTGATATATTCCACCTATTTTTTCCCATAAAAGATATTTATGTAATACTTACTACTTACTTTTTCTCTTCAAACTTCAACATTCAAACTCAACCAAAATAGGATTTCAATTTTTTTTAAAAATTGTTCAATCATACTCACTCTAAATAAGATTTTATGAGTTTCATTGTAGCCAATGTTTTCAGAACCGGACTGGACAGTAAACCGGTGAGCCGAAATTGGCCACTGGTTTTACTGGTCTAACCAGTCGGATCATTGGTCGGACCGGATGACATCATAATAATGTAATAAATATATTTAATTTTAATGTACATGTAATATGCATAAAATTTAAACATTATACTACAAGTGATTAAAAATATAATTTTTTTATAATATATTAAAATTAAATCAGATTATGTTTATTTAACTTATATCATAACGGTAATATGGTACTAGTTTGTATGCTCAAATAAATATAATATGATTATATTTCTTTATAAAATTTAAAAGTTTAAGTTAAAAATACAACAAACTAATAAATTCTTTAAAATATGGTTATTTATAAATGTCTAATATTCAAAGTCGAACTTACATATTCTATCGATTTGACTCTTTATCCTAAAAATAATATTGAAAAGAAATATTTTATAGAAATTTTTATATTTTTATATTTTATTTTTCAAATTTTAGTTTATCATATTGAGTTGAGCTCGGAACATAGCTTCAAAAGTTATTAAATGAGAAATTTAGTTTAAGTTTGTTTAATTTATATAATAAACCGAAATCAAACGATTATTGATTGGATAAGTTCACATCGAGTATCAAATAATTTAATTTAATTTTACGCTAAATTGGACCATCCACGAGGCCACGATGGACTGGAATTGACTTGACCTCAGTAGCTTGCACCATTTTAAGTCTTCTCAACATGGTTGGATATTTTATTATTATCAAACAAAAACATGGTTGGATGAATTTAGTATTGATTCTGAAGTTGTATTTGAGTTTGGTTTTGATTTCTTAACAAAACGTGTTCAAGTTGTGTTTCTGATATTTTTAGATTTGATTTTTCAAATTTTAGTTTATCCTTTTAAGTCACGATGGAATAGGATAATCTCTTAACAAAAGGTGTTCAAGTTATGAATAGGACCATCGACGTTAATTGGAATTGACTTGACCTCAATAGCTTGCATCTTTTTAAGTCTTCTCAAATTCTAACTTGTTTTTTTGTACTAAATTCTATTCGAAGTCACTATTATTACTTGAGATAAATACACTGAACTATTCTTTTTAATTATGAATAATATGTAGAATAAATATATGTGATATGAATGTGATTCACACCGAGACGGCCCTAGATATTTGTGTGCCTAGGCGAAAGTAAATTTGTGGCGTTATATTTAAGAAAATTAGGTAATAATTATTTATTACAAATATAATGTATATCAAACATTCATATTATTAATTTAAAGAAAATTGAAATGATTAATTACGTGAATGAATTAAAAGTGATTAACAAAATTAAAAAATAGAATAATTTGGGACACAAATGGATGTAAAAAAAGTGAACAGTGATTTGGAGAAACTGTTCAAAACTCCAGAATTGGTGTTTGCAATTTAGTTCCTCCCCCATATTCATCAAACTTGGAGGTAGGTGGAAGAGTGGTTTCACCTTCAAATCTCCCAATTTTGAGATTTGGAGGTGGATGAGAGATGCTATAAACAATTCAAAATCTAGTAAAATTAAAAAATCAATTAAGAGATAAAATTGGGGGGCTTCTTAGGATCCGTTTTTCTGACGTGAAGGAAATCTGATTCTGCGTATTTAAGTTTAGTAATCTAATTTCATTAAATATGATTCGATTATAGTGTTTGGGTATCACTTGGAATTGTACCAAGGAAATTAATCTAATTTCTTTTCAAATGTTTGATAATAATGCGCATGGAATAGATTACATATTTAAAAAGCTCATAAAAATACGCCATATATTTTTAATAGATTATAAAGATGCAGCATGTATTATACGGTATTATTAATAATATATTGATTTAAAAAAACTACACAAAATTTGGAGTAATTCTCCTTCAAGATCATACTAAAAGAACTACGTAAAATTTATGTCAAATCATAGTAGAGTTTGTGTAGGTTTTATTTAGAGATAAGAAAATTGTTGTTTATTTGACTTTTAAGAGAGTAGTTTGAGAATTGAGAAAAACTAAGAGATGAAAATTTTATTTCAGAAAATTAAAAACATGTTTATTTGGTATTTCCCAAACGTAAAGTATTTTTGAAAAATGCGAAACAAACATGCCCTAAACCTTGATGTCAAAAGCAAAGTTCCCAAACGAAATGCCAAGAGAATTAAAGGGTAATTTCCTTTTTGAATCAGGTTTGGTTGAATTCTATAAATTCATTTGACAAAAACCGTAAACTTATTTTATGATTGAATAAAATGGTAAGAGAATTTTTAATCACAAAATAAGTGCAATTAACTTTTGATTGAATAAATTCTTCCAAATCAAATCTGAAATAGAATTTTGAAAATTTATTCAGTATTATGATATAGGTAGAACTAGGAGCATAAAGGAGAAGAGTATTATCAAACGTAAAATAGTTCAAGTTTAGTATGAATTTAGTAATGAGTCTGAAATTGTGTTTGAGTTTGATTTTGATTTCTTAACGTAGTGTGTTCGAGTTGTGTTTTTGAAATTTTTATGCTTGATTTTCTAAATTTTACTTTATCAAGTTGAGCTTGGGACATATTTTCAAAAGTTATGTTGGAAGAATTTATTAACTCAAGAATAGCTAAGTGATCTTATCAGTTGAGTTAAATAAGTTAGTTAAAGGTTTTGATGATAACAAAAATGTGTCATCAACTAAGTTATTGAAGCTTAGTAAACCTTTGAAGATTGGATATTTGGTTTAAAAGAAAATCATTCAAGAACAGAAGTATTCAAGAAATGAAGATTCAATCTTATGAGAAGAGTGAAAATCAGATTAGTGGAAGATTGAAAATTAGATTAGTAAAAATCAGCTTAGTGGAAAAAGATGAGTGATCATCAGACTAGTGATCATCTTAGTGCATCAGACTAGTTCATCAGACTAGTGATCATCAGCGGAGTGGATCCCATCAGCTAAGTAAAATCGGTCAGTAAGCTCTCCAACGGTAACAAGCTAAGTGCATTAAATGCTGCTGACAGAAAGTACAACAGAGTGTACCGTAAACAGTGCAGAAAGTACAGCAGAGTGTACATTGAACAGTGCGACAGTTTGCAAAAGTTACCATTCAAATTATGACCGTTGCTCAAGGACTAAAATGCAATTTTGCCAACCTTCAACAGGCAAAATTACAAATCCAAGAGTATAAATAGATGGTTAACTGAAGATTCAAAAGAGACTTGCACACTTTCAAGATCAAATCTTTAGAGCAAGAATCCATCAGTTGAGTCATCTTCTCATAAGCGGAGTCATCTTATGACGAAGCTGATTGTTGAAGAACAAGATTAAACCCTTGCATATCTGAGTGATATTCAACTGAGTGTTGTGAGAAGTAGATATCCATCTTTGTGAGTGATATTACTTCGGAGTATATGTCTTCTTTGTGATTTCCTATTGTGCGCTTACGGCCTTTTCATTTGTTGTTTTGGCGTAAGTAGAGTATATTGTAGAATGTGTGTTTATAGTATAACCCAAGATCTAAGTGACTTGGAAGAGTGGATTAAGAGGATTTGTTCCTGTATAACCACTATAAAAATTCCTTGTGTTATTTACTTTATTTGTCTTGCATTGCATATTTCATAAGCTAAGTAAATACTTTAAAAGAAGAGTCTTTTAAATTAAGGAATTTTCAACTTGGGGTAGAACTTTCTTTTTGCTTTAAAAGTTTAATTGAGTTAAAAACATTGTTTGAAAAACACATATACATTATCCGCTGCATCATTGTTTGAAACTCTGATTATATAAGTTTGATGAGCAAAATCAGCATAGTAGTCTACTTTACTGAATAAGCTAAGTGCTAAATCAGCATAGTAGTCTCACGAATAAGATCAGCTTACTCTGCTGATAAGCTGAGTGCAAAATCAGCTCAGTCATCTTATTTTGCTGATGAGCGAACTCTACTTATAGAAGAATAGTTTAAGAAATTTTTTAAAGATTTGAGGTCTATTCACCCCCCCCCCCCTCTAGACCTCAACTGACCACTTGGGACCAACAAGTGGTATCAAAGCGGGTGGTTCATTAGAATCAGCTTCCTGATCAACGAGCTTGATCCTAGTGTTTTTCAAATGTTTTCAAACTTTTTCAAAAGAGCATATTTTGAAAAACAAAACTTTTTGAAAATGGAGTGCATAAGCCATGTTCCTCACATTGGCCATATGGACTTCGAAGATTGAAAAAACAGAATGGAAATCCTTATTGCTGGTTATAATGATAACATGTTTACATGTATTACACGAGGACCATTCAGGTTTAAGAAGACTGTAAAGGTTGCTGACCTGCCTGATCAGATCCTTGACAAAAAGCTGGATGAACTAACTCCCTAATAAGTCAGATTAGTCAATCTAGACAAGGTGGCTAAGTTCATAATGTTCAAAGCTCTAGATGAAGACAAATTCCAGAAGGTAAAGCATCTCAAAACAGCCAAGGAGATGTGGGATAAAGTTTGTGAGCTGAGCAAAGGAAACGACGCTATCAAAGAACATAAGCTTAGTGTGGTTCTTGAGGAGTTTGAAAATTTCAAGATGAAGTCTGGTGAAATGATTGATCAAATGGATACCAGATTTACCAAAACTTTGAACGAAGTTCTAAGACTTGGTAAAACATTTTCAGACAAGGAGATCACCATGAAGGTTCTCAAGGCTCTTTCACCTAAATTCAACATGAAGGTGACAGCCATGGAAGAATCAAGGGACTTAGGGAAGATTTCCCTTTCTGAACTGTTCTCGTCACTCAAAGCTTATGAGTTTAAGATGCCTAGAATGGGAATAGATGAGTCATCTGGTTCAGACCCTACTGTTGCTCTTACCGCATCAGACAAGTCAAGAAAATCAGCGGACAAGTTCGAAGAAAAGACTCTGCTGAATTCAGAAAAAGCATACACTGCTGACGACGTTGCCCTACTTCTGAATGATTTCAAAAAGTTCTATAAAGAGAAAATGAAATTAAAATATGAAAATGCTATTTCATCTTCTTCTGATCATTTTCAGGAAAACAGGGATTCCTCAAAAGCAAAACTTGGAGACCAAAATTGCAAGGAGTATGGACTCTTCACCAAAGATAGTCCGCATCTAATCTCTCAAAAGTTTACTAACAAGGAAAAAGGTGCCAAAAAGGAGTATAAGCCAAATAAGAGCAAAGCAAAGCAAAGTTAGCTGTGGCAGCAAAGCTAACAAACTCCGGCATATCTTATTCAGACAACCAGTCGTCTGATAAAGAATTTGAAGAAGTACCCGAAACTCTATGCTTAATGGCCAAGGAATCTGATGATTCTGAAACTGAGGTAACTTCTACAAATTAATGAACTTGCATTATTTGAATCGTTTGAACAAATGTTAATTTCAAATTCAAATATTGTTGGTGTATTTGCCAAGCTTAAGGAAGAGATGACTCTGCTAAAAGAGCAAAACAGATCACTGAAACTTCAGGTTGAAAAACCTCAAGAATCAACTGACTTCAAAAAGCTTGGGCATGAGAATGAAACTCTAAAAGCTGAGTATGCAATTCGTATAGAAAATATAAATGAATTTGAAAGAAGTAATTGCATCATTCTCTATAAAGAAATCAGAGGCTAAAGAGAAGAAGCCTACTGAAGCTCAAAAGGTTAAGAAACCTAATAAGCAACCTAAGACTAAACAGACTAGTAAAACTCATCAGCTTAGTAAGTTGAAAGATGCTGCTGATTGGAGTGAAATTAAAAATGTTAAGTCTGCTCAATCTATAGGAGAGTTATCAGTTAACTCAGCTTATCACTTACTTCATGCATCTTACCTTGCCTATGAGAACTGTTTTCATCATGAAAATTATTACCATGCTAAATTTACTGAAATTCATGATAAAACTGAGTCACATAATCATCTCATGTTAAAGGTTATACTAACCATGCAGGACCCAATATAAGGGGTACCAAAAACAGCAATCTGTTTTGTAGGAAAAAACGCATGTGTGATGACAAAGGTGAGTTGACTGCCCTTGCTGATTTCAACAAGTTCAACAAATGGTTTTACCATCGAGTGGGAGAATATCAACAATTGGTATCCAGTACTGTATCAACATGTGATATCAACCAACAAGTGGTAGCCGCGTTGTTTGAAAATAACAAGGAAAGCAAGATTGTTGGAAAATTGAAGTTTATCAAGTGAATCAACGTTTGTATCCAACCAGTGGTATAGTCAATCATGTGACAACAATCTTTCAGCTCTCAAGAGTTGAAAATGGGTTTGTTGAAATTGGATTCATGAGCTGAGGGGGAACATATCAGAAAAATCATCTCAATAGCTTATTGGAATTCAATGGCTGAGTATCTTTCGAGACTGACTCTCATAAGACCACTTGACCACATATTCTTGAACTAAGGGGGAATGTGTACGACGAGCGGTACTCCTGATTAGAGATGATGTTCTCAATAAGTCAAATGAAGTTATCAGAAGACTGCTTCTCATCAGCCGACTGAAACTCAACAACTACGTGACATTAAAGAATACACTTCAAAAAGGGTGAAGGAAGTAACCTACAAGTGGTATCAATTCTTGAAGTCAGGGGGAACAGTTATTCTAACTGGAGTGATAAACAGCAAAGAAGACTACAAACTGCTGGCTTGCGTATAAAGAAGAATTAATTAAAAGCCAACGACCCCAAACAGCTATGTATTCACTTACTTGTCTTCAGCATACTAAGCTTTGGTGTTGATGACAAAAAGGGGGAAAAGTGAGATGCAACTAAGAACTCTCAAAGGTTGCATTGGATCTAATGATTTTAATCCTAGAGTATGAAAACTAAACTGAAGACTTGGAAGAAGTTCTTAGTTGAAGGTTTTGTCATCATCAAAAAGGGAAAAATTGTTGGAAGAATTTATTAACTCAAGAACAGCTAAGTGGTCTTATCAGTTGAGTTAAATAAGTTAGTTAAAGGTTTTGATGATAACAAAAAGGTGTCATCAACTAAGTTATTGAAGCTTAGTAAACCTTTGAAGATTGGATACTTGGTTTAAAAGAAAATCATTCAAGAACAGAAGTAATCAAGAAATGAAGATTCAATCTTATGAGAAGAGTGAAAATCAGATTAGTGGAAGATTGAAAATTAGATTAGTAAAAATCAGCTTAGTGGAAAAAGATGAGTGATCATCAGACTAGTGATCAGCTTAGTGCATTAGACTTGTGCATCAGACTTGTGCATCAGACTAGTGCATCAGACTAGTGATCATCAGCGGCGTGGATCCCATCAGCTAAGTAAAATCGGTCAGTAAGCTCTCTAACGGTAACAAGCTAAGTGCATTAAATGCTGCTGACAGAAAGTACAACAGAGTGTACCGTAAACAGTGCAGAAAGTACAGCAGAGTGTACATTGAACAGTGCGACAGTCTGCAAAAGTTACCATTCAAATTATGACCGTTGCTCAAGGACTAAAATGCAATTTTGCCAACCTTCAGCTGTTGGGATATTTTGGTTAGGTCTCGATTGTCAATACAACAAAGTGCGGAATTTTAAAATTTTTCGAGTTCCTAATAGTCCCATGAATTCTTTCTCCATAGTTATTATACGAATAAGGATGAATCAAACATCAATAAAAACACAGGGGGTTAATCGCCAATTACCTGACCACCAAGTTGTGGTTGTCATGTCCTCCAAGTGTTTGGTTCGATCCACAGATTGAGTGATCCATATGTCTCACTTCCAGAGCTAGTCCACACCAATCGGATTGTAGTGACACCTACAAGTCTTAGGCTACGAACTGGATCTCGCAGGTTTGTCAGCAAAGGAACGGAGAAAACAATGGAAGAATCGACTCACAGAGCTTATGTGGTCGAGCAGGGTTCGGCCAGGGTCAGGTCTGGTCCGATTTGGGTTCGGCCAAGGCTAATTGGGCGACTAGGGTTTTGGGGCGGAAACTATGGGGGCGATTTTGTAATTAAAACTTCTTGTTTGAAAAATAATCTTACTCGATTTTTCTCACTCAGTTTTTAGCAAAAATATTTTTCTCTCAAAAGCTTTTAGGGTTTTAAAACTTTGTGCAAAAACTTGTTCTCTTTAATGAAGAGAAGAGAATGAGTATTTATAGGAGAAGAGTCCTTATCTAAAAAGATCTCCTTCCCTTGTTTATCAAATCTTCATTCCTTATCAACTTAGGAATGTGAGATTTGATAAATCTCTTCAAACTTGCTTTTCAAGAAACAAAACTCCTTTTCCTTTTAACTACTAGAAATCGCCCCTAGCCCCTAATTTAAGATAATTCCAAAATCAACCCATAATTATCCAATACTCAAATTGGTTAATTATTTATTCTTCCAATTAATTAACTACTTTAATTAATTTCATAATTAATCAGATAACTTTAATTAATTAATTATCAATTAATCAATTAGTCATCTAATTAATAATCTCCAATTGAATTAATACCATAATTCAATTACCTTGATTTAACAACTTTAAATCACTTCTCTTTCCTTTTAGACAGTCACCGTCCAATTGTATTGTGTGTGACCCTCTGGGTTCACCATCAACTGGCAGCAGGCCCACGACTTTCGTGATTTAATTAACAAGCAATTAAATGCTCCGATCAATTAAACTACTTTTAATTGACCACTCCTAGAATTAAATCCTCTATTAATTCCGGAGTACCCACACTTCATGGTCGATGTCTAGCCACAAGCCCATGAAGCCCAATTAAAGGTGAATTGATTTATTGTGAACCTCACCTCTTATAATTGCCATGTACATACGGTCCTTCTACGACTGATTTCCCGATCGAGACCTAGGGTGTGTGAATTGATCGGCACCTCTAATTATCTCGATTCTGTACTTTCTAATTCTGGATAATAATTCCGGTGTGACTGCCTAATTTGGAAATACCTTCCAAATTTGTCACCAACCATGGCCATGGGTTTCTAGGAACATATTATCGAAGAACGTACAGGAAATGCTTTCATCTTATCAGGATGAGGCGTTAGATCCTCTCTTAGTACTAACCATTCGCGTACACTTTTGTACGCACCCAACTTAGGCACTTTGCGGCCAGGCTAAGTGACCAGCACCTAAATCTAAGTACGCACATCCATGTACCGAATTCGCCCTAGTACCTCAAGTCTAAGGACTAAATCGTACACTATTATAAGCCTTGAGAAACATCCCATCACCGATATGCGTCATGCGCTTCCACAATGGGTTTCTCTGTTCGGGTCGTTCGATGCGTTCAATCCTCCATTGAACCACCTACTCATATGCACTGGACTCAAATTCCTTGCTCATGAAACTCTACAAATTCACTCCATGTGAATCATGCATATTTGTACAAGTCTTGACGATTCCTACGATACCCCGTCTCGTTCGGAATCTATGACTTGGAACGGTTTTAAGATCACGACCTTTGAGACTGTTTCATGATTGCACTCAGTACTGAAGTGAATCGTCCCATAGTCTATTGTGATCTCAGGATTTCATCCAATCGCTTAGATAGGTTCGCGAGAGATGAAGTTGGCCATTGTTCAGTTTCACATACTATGAATGAACGGCATATTAATTATAAACAATAAGAAAACAGTACTTCAACAAGCTAATTAACATTGGCTTGCTGGGCACTATTCCATCAATCTCCCACTTGCCCTAAAGCCAATCACAACATTTCTAAGACCCATCTATACCAAGATGTCCCTCGAACCATTTGTGAGAGAGCTTAATTAGTGGATCTGCTATGTTTGTCATTGTCGAGATGAAGTAATACTTCTACTCGTCTCAACCACCTTTGACTTGTTCAATCATACGGTGTTGCGTTCAGATTATAGGTGAGATCTCGATTTCCTTTCATTGAGCAATTGCCTCATCCAAATCGCTAAGATTATGATGGGCAAATGTCATGCTAGGTATTTCATCCAGTCGTTGGATGAAAATTTCTCATCTAAACACTTTCTTTTGTGCAGCATCATAATGGTGCCCTTTTATTCTTGTTTGAATCGGCAATGGTATATTATTGGAATTCCTTCCAATTTACCTTGCTCTATCGAAACAGAATAAATAATCCACTTCAGACTGGAAATCTCGAATTTCAAAAATCCTTTGAGTTTCAATTTTCCACTTACTACCACCGACCAGCATTATATCCTTTAATTATCTTCGAGGATTGCTTTTATGGTAGACCAGCGTCCTTGACTGGTGTTTGACTATCAGTAGCTCATTCAGAGCATTTTGACGAGTCAGGTCTAGTACAAGACTTTGCATGCTACATGCAATCCAAATGCCAAAGCATTAGGCTTCTTGAGACAGTTACTTCTTCACTCATTAATTTAGGGCTCATTAAATAAGTGAGAGAGTTTTTGTCTCTTTTGGAAATAATCCTTTCTTGGATTCTTCCATATTGAATTCAATCAATATATAGTCTTCGTACTTAGATTTGGTGAATTGCAACATCTACTTCCTTCTATCTACCATAGATACGTATTGCCAGTACGTGAGATGTAATTCCAAATCTTATCATGGAAAATTGCGTGAAGAACACGCTTTCTTCTGTGCTTTTCTGATATTCTTATATCTTGCTTGATGTACTCTTCATCATCTTGTTGCGCTTCGAACTCAACTACGCTCCCACTGATTCTTTTGCACAATTGGAATCCATATGCCTTTTGACAAATTCAACATTCTTGATCAACTATCAAGTTGCATGTTCCAAATTTGGGAAAAAGTCATAGATTGACCTTTGGATTAGAATAGAGATCTTCTCATCAATTTTCAATTGTGAGATGCAGGATTCATATCCAATAGTCATGCCTTCGGTAGTCAAAACTGCCTTTCTATGGCTAATAGTTTCGAAATGAATTTTGACTTGCTAATGGATATAAGGTGTTTTCATCAATCCTAAAAGGACTTTTGAATAATGACCTATTGCCATTAAGTGAGTCAAAGTTTTCAACTTCGAATCTTATGGCTATGTGCCATATCCCTTTGATCATGTTTAACATAATCTCTTTGTAATCTTGGATTAGAATCCAATTTCTCAATTTCGTAAAATGGAATTTTGAGTTCCTTACGAATTTGATCAGATTACGATTTCTTTGTGCATGGATTGATTCAGCAGTTTTCAGTGTTTACTCCCACTGTTCATGGGGACGGGTCCACTCCTTGGACTTCATCAAGTTCTACGACATTCCTTATTTCCTTTGACAAGGTCTTGTCAACAGAGGAACAAGCTACTTACGAGATACTTTTTGTTTCTCGTTGTCGTGGAACAGGTATTCAATGGATTTTGTTGAATACCCCATAAACTTTATATGAACTAGATCTACCATCTAATTTCTCATATAAGGGTGTTCTGCTATGTCTTAAAAGACACGGCGATGTAAGGACTTACTTCGAAATATACTATACCAAGTATCTTTGAAGAGTCAAGGGGAGGTATCCCCTAATTTGAATAAAGGAAACTCAGCAAGATCAGAGTCGTGAATCAAACGAAGTTCGATTCATTCTTTGATTTGCTTCATGAGAATTCTATTATCGTCTTAGATAATCGAGGTGTTAAGTTGCTTATGTTTCAGCAGGTTTGATTAAATCAAATTGCTTCCGACATAATGCATCTGGTTACTTCATTTCCAAAACGTCTATTGAATTACTTCAATAGTTTCAGAATTGTACTTCAGCCAAGTACACATATATTTTAACGATTGAAATCGTAAGTATAAGTGAAGTAGCATCCCTTTGAACTAGTGCTTTTAGTTCATGTCGATTGAAATGTTTTTGAATGCCTTAACAATCCTTCACTTCGGTTATCAATCCTTCAAGATTTGAAAGTTCCGTATTTACCCAAGTTCATTATCTCAGGAACAGTAAATAAAAACTTTCCTTTCGCATCTCTCTTTAGGAAAAATGTCCAAAATGAACATTTC
This sequence comes from Penstemon barbatus, assembly GCA_003313485.2. Lineage (NCBI taxonomy): Eukaryota > Viridiplantae > Streptophyta > Magnoliopsida > Lamiales > Plantaginaceae > Penstemon > Penstemon barbatus. Next base: position 30,483,513 of record CM064881.1, read on the forward strand.
AAGCGTAAACGATTATCTCGTTTGTTTTGCTTGTTTTCGGTTTAGCACATAGTTTTCAAAGTTTTTGATTTGTTTATCATTGTTTATTTCTATGTTTCAAAACATCAACATTTGTACAAAGTTAAATTGCTCTAATTTAAATGAATTCCATTCTCAATGGTAAAGCAATAATGTCTCGTACAAAATGTGAAATAATACTCAAAGTAAACTAAAACTTAAAACTCATGCTAATACGAAAAACTAAGAAAAAACTTCTTTTGCTAAAAAGGAATGTCTAGGTTCAATTCTTCCTTGACCCAGTCCCGGAATTCCAGTTTCCTCATCTCGCTCTGCACTACTTGCATCTCCCTTTCAAGGAATTTCCTCCTTTTGGGTTGAGCAGGAAGACTATCATCTCCTGTAAATGCTTTTACAGAAATGAAAGTTTTAATCAGATGTCTTACATCAAAAAGATTCAACAAGTGTATAACTTAAAAAGTCATACCGTAGTCAAGTCTTTCCAGGAAATCCTTTTCAACAAGCTTCCTTATTTTCTCTTCGTACTTACACAGAGGGCAATTCCAATCATACAGACCAAAACCACGTTGATGAGCTTCTTCATATTTGTCTAACAACTCATGCAATTGCTTTGTTTGTATTCCATCAGGCGGAATAGCGCAATGTTGCATAAAATGAGTGAAGGTCTCCGATAATCCTTGAAGGGTTATCGTTATCTCATCTTCGAGAGTCAATTGGGCTCCAAACCCTTTGATCAGCTCGAATGTCTTGCTCAAGTAAGAACAATATTCCCTAACATTGTCAAACTTAGCCATGTCGGTTTCGTAGAGGAAATTGCACATCACTTTTAAAGTTGGTTCGGTTCTCAAACGCGTCAAGGATTGGATAGTGGATGGTAAACGGCTAACATTTAAAAACAGACAACTATAAGCAGACAGGTTTAATATTAACACTTATAATTAACGAAATTTGGACTTTTTATCGAAAAAGTTCTCCCACTATTTTATCGAAACAGTAACCCCTTCTAGTTTCGGGAAAAATCTATTTCCTAGTAGGTCTTGACGTCCCAGCAGCAATTAGTTGCACCCACGACTCGTGGCCATACAATTAATTCCCTAGGTAGGTATACATATTACCAATTGTGTCTACTACACAACCTTCAAGTTATTTTGCCTCGTTTTTCGCATTTATCTAGCACTGCTACATCATAAATGTTACTACGCGTTAAGTCTAACCCATTAATCATGATAAGCAACGGGCCCGGTCATGAATTCTCCGTAACTAGTTATCGGTCGATTTTCACGTCCCGACCAGTCCCTACCCTTGTCGAGTTTTATTAAAACTAGAATCAAGGAATTTCGTGCATTGTCCCTTTCTTCAACTCGGGTGCCAGACTCTGGATCACCTCTATCGATAAGTAAACAACATACACTAGTCCCTATTAATGGAAGGCTTGGATTTTATAAAACCTCATTTTATATTTAACCCAATATGACTTAATATTTATTCGAGAGGGGAATTTTCGTTTTTGAAAGTTTGAAGAAACTCTCCTCGAGATCTCACCGCTTCAATTATGCTTTATCTTTTATTTACGATCTAGATTCTAGCGCGCAAACACACAAGCAATCATAAATCGACTAATAAATAAAAGCCATACAAGCCTAGCATGCATACTACCACAATATGTTTTCGATCGGGAGCCTCCTATGCGGGCCATCATCGAGCCAATGATGTTGGCCCAATTGGTCAATCTAAAGGGTTCTCAAAGAACCTATGCTATTACACAATGTACCACGCATACATGGCCTTCAATTCTTCTTGGGCTCCCACCTTGCTTGTAAATGGGCCTCCATCCTAAACTAGGAAAGCAGTAAAGCCCTATTCTATTACAAAGGCTCAAAGTGGCCCAAAAATAATAACAGGCTCGCAGGCCCAATAAAAAACCATGCATTAAATTAAACCAATCACATCTAACCTAAGGTCAAGGCTCGGCGCGATCGAAAACCACGTAAACAGTTCACGTAGAGCAAAGAAACATGTAAACAACTTTTACTTTCTTCTATCTTAATTTTAAAACACCTTCTAAAATTAACTTCCTATGATTCTTGCTTTTTAGTCACTACTAATTATGACAAATAAATTCTCGGATAAATTAAAACAAGTTTTCTGCCACATATTAAGATTCTGATTTTTCAACTTTTGAAAATTGCAGTTCGGCCCCTATACTTTCGAAAATTGCACTTTTGACCCCAAAACTTTTGAAAAGTTACAAATTACCCCCAAAACAGTTTTCGGACAGAAGGACCAGAAAATAAAATTTTGAAATCCAGAAAATTTTCGAATTTTGCAAACAGACCCCTCAACTTTCGGAAATTACAAAACAGTCCTTGAATTTTCAGAAATTGCAAAATGGTCCTAAAACCCGTGTGATCTAATTTTCAGAAACAGCCCAGATTTTTCAAAAATTTCCAGAAACAGAAAATTCAATTTTCAGCCCTAATTTTAGCGATTTGCGATTTTGCATAAAAGCCCTGATTTTTCGAAAAACTATAAATTCGCCACAGATCTTAAAAGGCAATTTTACCCAATCATAGATCTAGTCATAACAAGCAAGAATCAATCGACAGAACATAATTATCACGCGTTCTCATACATACAATCAAGCATATACAGTGAAAACACATTATGTTCAGGCCTTTTCGTATAAAAACGTATGGAGTTGGCTCTGATACAGTGGGATATTTTGGTTAGGTCTCGATTGTCAATACAACAAAGTGCGGAATTTTAAAATTTTTCGAGTTCCTAATAGTCCCATGAATTCTTTCTCCATAGTTATTATACGAATAAGGATGAATCAAACATCAATAAAAACACAGGGGGTTAATCGCAAATTACCTGACCACCAAGTTGTGGTTGTCATGTCCTCCAAGTGTTTGGTTCGATCCACAGATTGAGTGATCCATATGTCTCACCTCCAGAGCTAGTCCACACCAATCGGATTGTAGTGACACCTACAAGTCTTAGGCTACGAACTGGATCTCGCAGGTTTGTCAGCAAAGGAACGGAGAAAACAATGGAAGAATCGACTCATAGAGCTTATGTGGTCGAGCAGGGTTCGGCCAGGGTCAGGTCTGGTCCGATTTGGGTTCGGCCAAGGCTAATTGGGCGACTAGGGTTTTGGGGCGGAAACTATGGGGGCGATTTTGTAATTAAAACTTCTTGTTTGAAAAATAATCTTACTCGATTTTTCTCACTCAGTTTTTAGCAAAAATATTTTTCTCTCAAAAGCTTTTAGGGTTTTAAAACTTTGTGCAAAAACTTGTTCTCTTTAATGAAGAGAAGAGAAGAAGTATTTATAGGAGAAGAGTCCTTCTCTAAAAAGATCTCCTTCCCTTGTTTATCAAATCTTCATTCCTTATCAACTTAGGAATGTGAGATTTGATAAATCTCTTCAAACTTGCTTTTCAAGAAACAAAACTCCTTTTCCTTTTAACTACTAGAAATCGCCCCTAGCCCCTAATTTTAAGATAATTCCAAAATCAACCCATAATTATCCAATACTCAAATTGGTTAATTATTTATTCTTCCAATTAATTAACTACTTTAATTAATTTCATAATTAATCAGATAACTTTAATTAATTAATTATCAATTAATCAATTAGTCATCTAATTAATAATCTCCAATTGAATTAATACCATAATTCAATTACCTTGATTTAACAACTTTAAATCACTTCTCTTTCCTTTTAGACAGTCACCGTCCAATTGTATTGTGTGTAACCCTCTGGGTTCACCATCAACTGGCAGCAGGCTCACGACTTTCGTGATTTAATTAACAAGCAATTAAATGCTCCGATCAATTAAACTACTTTTAATTGACCACTCCTAGAATTAAATCCTCTATTAATTCGGGAGTACCCACACTTCATGGTCGATGTCTAGCCACAAGTCCATGAAGCCCAATTAAAGGTGAATTGATTTATTGTGAACCTCACCTCTTATAATTGCCATGTACATACGGTCCTTCTACGACTGATTTCCCGATCGAGACCTAGGGTGTGTGAATTGATCGGCACCTCTAATTATCTCGATTCTGTACTTTCTAATTCTGGATAATAATTCCGGTGTGACTGCCTAATTTGGAAATACCTTCCAAATTTGTCACCAACCATGGCCATGGGTTTCTAGGAACATATTATCGAAGAACGTACAGGAAATGCTCTCATCTTATCAGGACGAGGCGTTAGATCCTCTCTTAGTACTAACCATTCGCGTACACTTTTGTACGCACCCAACTTAGGCACTTTGCGGCCAGGCTAAGTGACCAGCACCTAAATCTAAGTACGCACATCCATGTACCGAATTCGCCCTAGTACCTCAAGTCTAAGGACTAAATCGTACACTATTATAAGCCTTGAGAAACATCCCATCACCGATATGCGTCATGCGCTTCCACAATGGGTTTCTCTGTTCGGGTCGTTCGATGCGTTCAATCCTCCATTGAACCACCTACTCATATGCACTGGACTCAAATTCCTTGCTCATGAAACTCTACAAATTCACTCCATGTGAATCATGCATATTTGTACAAGTCTTGACGATTCCTACGATACCCCGTCTCGTTCGGAATCTATGACTTGGAACGGTTTTAAGATCACGACCTTTGAGACTGTTTCATGATTGCACTCAGTACTGAAGTGAATCGTCCCATAGTCTATTGTGATCTCAGGATTTCATCCAATCGCTTAGATAGGTTCGCGAGAGATGAAGTTGGCCATTGTTCAGTTTCACATACTATGAATGAACGGCGTATTAATTATAAACCATAAGAAAACAGTACTTCAACAAGCTAATTAACATTGGCTTGCTGGGCACTATTCCATCATCAGCAGGCAAAATTACAAATCCAAGAGTATAAATAGATGGTTAACTGAAGATTCAAAAGAGGCTTGCACACTTTCAAGATCAAATCTTTAGAGCAAGAATCCATCAGTTGAGTCATCTTCTCATAAGCGGAGTCATCTTATGACGAAGCTGATTGTTGAAGAACAAGATTAAACCCTTGCATATCTGAGTGATATTCAATTGAGTGTTGTGAGAAGTAGATATCCATCTTTGTGAGTGATATTACTTCGGAGAATATGTCTTCTTTGTGATTTCCTATTGTGAGCTTACGGCCTTTTCATTTGTTGTTTTGGCGTAAGTAGAGTATATTGTAGAATGTGTGTTTATAGTATAACCCAAGATCTAAGTGACTTGGAAGAGTGGATTAAGAGGATTTGTTCCTGTATAACCACTATAAAAATTCCTTGTGTTATTTACTTTATTTGTCTTGCATTGCATATTTCATAAGCTAAGTAAATACTTTAAAAGAAGAGTCTTTTAAATTGAGGAATTTCCAACTTGGGGTAGAACTTTCTTTGTGCTTTAAAAGTTTAATTGAGTTGAAAACATTGTTTGAAAAACACATATACATTATCTACTGCATCATTGTTTGAAACTCTGATTATATAAGTTTGATGAGCAAAATCAGCATAGTAGTCTACTTTACTGAATAAGCTAAGTGCTAAATCAGCATGGTAGTCTCACGAATAAGATCAGCTTACTCTGCTGATAAGCTGAGTGCAAAATCAGCTCAGTCATCTTATTATGCTGATGAGCGAACTCTACTTATAGAAGAAAAGTTTAAGAAATTTTTTAAAGTTTTGAGGTCTATTCCCCCCCCCCCCCCCCTCTAGACCTCAACTGACCACTTGGGACCAACAAGTTATTAAACGGGAAATTTTGTTTGAGTTTGTTTGATTTGTATAATATATCAAACTCAAACGATTATTAGTTGGATAAGTTCAAATCGAGTATCGAATAATTTAATTTAATTTTACGCCTAAATAGGACCACCACTATGGACTGGACTTGACCTCAATAGTTTGCACCATTTTAGGACTTCTACACTCTATTAGAAGTCACTATTATTACTTGAATTGGGTTTGTTGAGAACTAGGAAAATGAATTCGGTTTTGAATATTAGAGACCACACATCATAATGGTGAAACTCATGTTTAATATTATATGTATTAGTGAACTCGTGTTTGAATATATATTAGTGAACTCGTGTTTCAAAAATTAAAATTCAATCAAACTCATTGTAAATGATGAGGTTTTTAAAAGTTTCATTATAACCAATTATATCAATTTTTTAAAATTAAACTCTAACCAAATTTGTATGCTGCAGTCTGGAACCCTCATAATTAGCTATTACGCGGAGATTCCAAAATTGTTTAATGAAATATTGATAAATTAGGATAAAAAAAGTATTATAGTCTTTTTATATCTCAAATTTGTATGCTTCAACCAAAAAAAAAAAATTCTTAAAACCTCATTAAGCTTATTAATATGTAACTTCATAATTTATTTTAATTAATTCAGACTCATTCAATTCATACAAAAAAATAACTTAATAAATTCCGGTATTTCAAATAAAAAATCTAAAGTACCTTGATGTCAAAAGCAAAGTTCCGATACGAAATGCCAAGAGAATTCTCTTTTTTTTTTTTTTAAGGATCAACTGTATAGTTCATATAAGGGTAATTTCCTTTTCGAGTCATGTTTGGTTGAATTATATATATTAATTTGATAAATACCGTAAACTTATTTTGTGATTGAATAAGATAGTAAGATAATTTTGAAATAGGTAGATCTAGGAGCGTAAACGAGAAGTGTAATATCAAATGTCACATTGTTCTAGTTTGGTTTGAATTAAGTATTGAGTTTGAAATTGTGTTTGAGTTTAGTTTTGATTTCTTACCGAAACGTGTCCATGTTGTGTTTTTTATATTTTTTTTAAATTTAATTAGTTTATTGATTTGAGCTCGAACAAAGCTTAAAACATGATTAAATGAGAAATTTTATTTAAATTTCTTTAATTTATATAATGAACCGAACTCAAACAATTTTTACTGGACTAGCTAGTTCAAACCCAATATCAAATAGTTTTATTTGATTTTCCACCTAGATAGGACCATCCACGATGGACTTGACATGAAATTCTAGCTGGAAGCCTGGAAGTTTGTTATTGACTTGACTTGCAATTCCTAATAAATTTCTTTGATTTATATTTAATATGCATTCCACGTGATGTTGATTTTATTGAGATCTTAATATGCTTCTTAGGACCCGTTTTTCTGACGTAAATAAATTGGGTATTTGAATTTAGTAATCTAATTTCATGAAATATGATTCGATTATAGTGTTTGGGTGCCACTTAGAATTTGTATCAAGGAAATTAATCAAATTTTTTTTCAAATATTTGATAATAGCTAGCAAGGAATAGATTACATATTTAAAAAGATCACAAAAATACCTTATATATTTCAAATAAATTATAAAGACGAAGCATTTATTGTATGGTATTATTTATAATATACTGATTTAAAAAAAACTACACAAATTGAGTAATTCTCTTTTAGGACTCCAAAAATTCATACCGAAAATAATCAAATAATTACCATAGAATAAAAACTAAGAAAAATATAAAGAAAAAACCTGAGATAGGAAACAGAAATACTGAAATAGAAAACAATGAAAACAAATTTAACATAAATAAAGAAAAAAAATGAGATGAAAAGACATGAAGATATTGAAACATAATATTTTTTGGTGAATAATGTATTCATAATTAATAGAATATTTTTTTATGATAAATTATTAACGAAATATTTGGTGGATAAATGTATTCAGAATTTGAAGTTTGCTACTAACTTGACCTCAATAGCTTGCACCATTTTAAGTCTTCTACACATGGTTGGATATTTTATTATTTTAGGGACCACATATCATGCATAATGGAAAATCATCTGAAAAGTTTGATTAATATTATGTGTATTCGTGAACTCATGTTATATAGAATGAACTTTAAATCTATAAAATATAATAATTTGATATATTTCATCTATTTTTTCTTGATGAAAGACATTGATTAGGTACTTACTATTTATTTTTTATTTTCAAATTTCAACATTCAAAATTAATCAAAATGAGATTCCAATTTTTTGAAAACAAAATTTTAATCATGAAAACAAAATTTTAATCAAACTCAATGTAAATGAGGTTTTTAAACCAAAATCTAACAAAATAGGCACAATAGGACAGCAGTCTGCAATCCTCATAATTAGCTGTCAAGCCTGTTATGCGGACATGCCAAAATTGTTTAATGAAATATTGATATATTAGGATAAAAAAAGTATTATAGTCTTTTTTTATATCTCAAATTTTTTGCTTCAACCAAAAAATAAAATCTTAAAACCAAACATCTCATTGTTTTAATTTGGTTTGAATTTAGTATTGAGTCTGAAATTGTGTTTGAGTTTAATTTTGATTTCTTATCCAAACGTGTTCAAGTTGTGTTTTGATATTTTTACATATAATATTTTTAAACTTTAATTTATCGAGTTAAACTGGAACAAAGCTTCAAAATTTATTAAACGACAAATTTTATTTAAGTTTTTTTATTTGTATAATGAACTAAGCAAAATCGACTTTTTATTTGATTTTCCGCCTAGATAGGATAACACAAGATGGACTTGACTTTCAATTCTAGCTGGAAGTTTGCTACTGACTTGACTTCAATAGCTTCCACCATTTTAAGTCTTCTCAACTTGGTTGGATTTTTTTTTTTTTTAATTGTTTATTTGCGCAAAGGATCACTTACTGTCCAATTAGTCTGTACTCTGCATCACTTATTGTACCTGTGGAAACTTTAAACATCATCCAATTAGAGATGTCTGAAACTTCTATCTTAAGTCGGACCATTCAAAAATTTTATTGTGTAATTTACTGCAAATTAATTTTCTATCTTATTATTTTAATTAAAATTCCTTCACCTTGATTAAAAATTTAGAATATAAATTAATGGATATCTGAATGCGAATTAGTTTTTTTATTAAAATTCTTCTTTCTGACTAAAAATTTACTACATGAATTAATTGATGTTATTTGAAGAAATCGGTGAATGTAAGATCTTAAAGTTCATTTAGATTTGTGTCTCTAAGGTTTGAAACAAAACAATCTAATTCAATACTTGTGGTTATAACAATGGAAACACTTGTTTAATTATATTTGAAATAAAAATGATGAATAAGATGGGTAAAAAAAATAAAAAATTAATTAGATTTTGTTGAAAATGATGAAGACGATGGGTGGAAATAATCCTATGTAATTTCACATTAATTAATTTGATACATATTATTTTATCATGGATGGGACACTAAATAGTACACATTAATAAGACACGAGATCCTTAGCAGTTTTTTTGGACTAAATTCTATTCCAAGTCACTATTATTAATTGACTAACTATTATTTTCTACATAGATAAAATGACAAACACATTTAATTTTTTTGATATAGTTAGTTGTAAATATGTTCTTAATTATGTAAGCCTTTTTTCAGCAAATAAGTATTAAGTGTGATAAATATAATTATAGGAATATAATAAATGCATATTGACAAAAAATGAATATTACTTGTCAAAAATCAACTAATATGTCGTTAAAATATAAATTTTTATACTCGTATAACATTGCTACAAAATGTAGTTAATATAAGCAACGTTAAAGTGAATAAGAGCATCTCACCCAAAACTCCAAATTGGAATCTTCTCCAAATTTGGAGATACTTTTACATATCAAATCTCCCACCCAAAAATTTCAAAATACTATTCATTTATTAAATAAATAATTTTATCTACACAATCAAAGTTAAAATTTTAGTTGTTCATTAAATAATGTTATATATGATTAAATAAAATTCAAATAATTTGAAGTGAAGTCTGATTATGATTATGTAGGACTATCAATTGAGCTGGGTCTACCCGAAGTTCGATAGCTTGGACCGATTAAATTTGACTCGAACCCGAATAATTGTGATTCGGGCTGAGTTTGAGCCTTTAAAATAAAACTGATTAATTTATGATTCAAGCTTGAGCTTTACAATTCTCAACTCGAATAAAGTCCGAATATATTATTATCTTAGATATTACCACTATAAATTATTGGTACTATTGTTATAAGTAGATGAATTACTACAAATAATCCACCACATATATGAATTATAAATAAAGTTTCTGCAGGTCAAAGGGAACATATCCAACAAAAAGAAAAAACGGAAAAATTAAATAAATGGTCAAAAAATGGGAGGCTTGGCACTTAACAAATTTACTTAATGTTTTATGTTATTGATTACGAGTATAAAATTTCTATATTCTTGTGCAATAAATAAAATTGTCTATATATTGCATTTAAAGAATGCATAATTTTTTTATTTGTTAAGGAAAATTTTCTAGAATGAGCAAATCCAAAATAAGCCCGGATATAAATCTAAACCATGAAAAATTATACGAGCAGAGTTTGAGTTCATAGATATGAAGCCCGATGAAATTTGAGTTTTAGTCTATAGACATGAAGACCGACGGTATTTGAGTTTGGATTAAAGGCTCGGCTCACAGAGTCCGACTGATAGACCTATTTCATAATAATCCAATAATGTAACTATCACAAAAAATGGTGTGTGCTAAATCTTATAAATAAGATATATAACACTTTCAAAAGCAAAAATAAAATTAAACTTACAATTTGAAAATGAATGTGTACGAAACAAAAGCTTTGGATTAGGCCCATAAATATGGCGTATAAATTATATGCATTTTTTCAAATCAATTCACATTTAAATAGATTCAACTAGTAGTACCAAAAAAAAAAATAGATTCAACTAGCAGATAATGATCGTCAGAATTGAATATATATTATATAAACAGATGGAGAAGAAAAAAACACAAGAAACAAGGAAACATTGGCTATGGAAGAGAAAATATGTAGTACGTAGGGAAAAATAAATCTATCACAAGAAAGAATTTATGGGTAATAATTTCTCTTTTATTTTTAGTACTAAATCCCCGGGAAGGGAATCATAATATCATAGATAAGTTAGATTTTAATATTCCCATGTTTTAATGGTAAGATTCCTAATTTGTAGGAATAAATTTCCTTTTTCAAATTCAACAAATCTACCCAAATAATATTATTTGATTCCAGGAATCAGATTGCCAACTAATATGTAATTCAAAACCTTGGAATGACATGTGTATCCCTATTTTTGGTACAACAACTATAGTTTACTGGCGTTCTACCCCAGATCTATTCGGGCTGACATATTTGGTATCACAATTTTAATATCAATGACAATTTTGGTGTCAATTGAAGCTCAATCTCAAAATTGGCCCGAACTTCCTCACGTACGGGTCAATTTTCATGTCAAGTGGTCCAAACTTGATGGATTTTGGGCAAATTCTAGAATGAGCCTCAATTAGCATCAAAACTGTCATTGTTGTTGAAGTTGTGGAACCAAATGTGCAAGACTGAAGAAATATATAGGATAGAAAGACCAGCGATCTATAATTATGACACATAAAGTACAATAATTCCCATATTAGAAACTTTATAGTTTCATATTTGAATGAAATTATTTTGTAATTTCTTGATGAAATTTTAAGAGAGAAAATTGAAAAAGAAAGTGCAATCTTTGGGTCTATATGGAATGAGTTTGCCTGGTTTTGGTCTCACTCAAATCGGGTCAAACCCCATATGGTAAAGAGTTTGAATAAGTCTCAGCTCAAACCTAGGTTTCAGTTCAAAACGAAACTTGCACAAACTTACTTGAGACCTATAAAATTATTGATTTGATATCTGTCATCTACCATTTACACATATAAAGTTATTGATTTGATACCTACTATCTATTGTTCTCCCCCAAATCCCTACAACCAAACTTAATCCAAATCAAATCTCAATGTTTCAAAACCCACTAACTATTATTTAATAATATTTTATAATCTCAATATTCCATTGAAACCATTTCCAAATAGAGTTTCAAAAGTTTCGCCAAACTTTTGAAACCACTTATTGAGACCAAACCAAGACCAAACTCAGTCAAACTACTTCCATATTAACCCTTTATTTCCAGAAAAATTGAATGTATGTTTTACAAATGGATCGAACCCTTAAATACTAGGTACAAAGGCGGTGCTGAACAAAACAGTTACAAAAGTGCTAATCTAATAACAAAGGCGTGAAACAACTGAATACAATAAGGAAAAGAAAAATAAATAAAAGAAGGGGAAAATCGCTCTTCACCCCCCAACTTTTTTAAGTTTTTGCAGTCTTCCCCCTAACATTTAAAGTTTTGCACTTTCCCACCTCACCTATTTAGAAAGTCTCAGGCAACCACCTCATTGAGCAAGGAAATGGAATCTGGCGGAATATTCCGTTTGCTTGAAGTGACGAGGCTTTAGTCAAGGGTAGAATAGTCCTTTAAGGCACAAAAGTGCGAAACTGTAAAGGTTAGGGGGGAGACTGCGAAAACTTGAAAAGGTTGGGGGTAAAGTGCGATTTTTCCTATTTATAATAATTTCTAGATCAAAATTTCATTTCGAGTATATATGTTTCGGTCAACAAAATATTAAAATTTTTTGAAGAAATTCTTCGAAAATATTAAGAAAAATTGTGAAATTCTCGGTCTTACGAGAAAAAACAGGTGATTCGGAAATTTTTTTACAATTCCTTCTGTCGTGTTATTTCACAATTTTTCTTAATATTTCTAAAGAATTTCTTCAAAAAATTTTAATATTTTGTTGACCGAAACATATATACTCGAAATGAAATTTTGATCTAGAAATTATTATAAATAGGGAAAATCGCACTTCACCCCCAACCTTTTCAAGTTTTGCAGTCTCCCCCCTAACCTTTACAGTTTCGCACTTTTGTGCCTTAAAGGACTATTCTACCCTTGACTAAAGCCACGTCACTTCAAGCAAACGGAATATTCCGCCAGATTCCATTTCCTTGCTCAATGAGGTGATTGCCTGAGACTTTCTAAATAGGTGAGGTGGGAAAGTGAAAAACTTTAAAGGTTAGGGGGGAGACTGCAAAAACTTAAAAAGGTTGGGGGGTGCCTTGCTCAATGAGGTGGTTGCCTGAGACTTTTTAAATAGGTGAGGTGGGAAAGTGCGAAACTTTAAAGGTTAGGGGGGAGATTGCAAAAACATAAAAAGGTTGGGGGGTGAAGTGCGATTTTCCCAGAATGGGAAAATCGCACTTCACCCCCCAACCTTTTTGTTGGGGGGTGAAGTGCGATTTTCCCATAAAAGAATGATAAAATCCCTAACCCCTAATTCCCAAATCTGCGAAATTAGAAATTAAAATGACTTCATCTCCTTCTTCACTTTATGAACTCCAGACGTGCAGCCATAGCTCCAATATCCCATATTATTCTATAGCCATATTAATGTGTACCAGTGTATAAGAAGAAGAAAATATCTTATTAATCAACGAAATCTAAAGAAACAAATTCCAATTTCATGAAGAAGTTCGTCTAATTTAATGAATTAGAGCCAAATTAGCGCAAAACCTTTATTTTTCCATTTTTCTTTCTCTACTTCTTGCTGGGGTGATTTTTATTTTTCGTAATCTACTTAAGTATAAAATACAATTAAATGTTATTTATTAGGATTGACAATGCCATTGTTGACAGAGGATGAACTAGAGAGTTTCGGTTGGAGGTATGTTGCGTTCCAAATACTAATACGCAAACACGCAAGTATACGGTCGTTACAAGTAATATAAAACGATAAGTACATACCGAGTATCGAATCCCCACGAATGAGTAAAAGGTGGGAATAAACGAATCAATCGACGGCTTATTTCATTTAAGATCGCTTAATACAATAATATCGAACCCAAATATTGATAAGGGTGATTTTATTTAACTACGAGCGATAAAGTAAATCTAACTACGAAAGCAAGTAAATGGGGAGTTAATTATGCGGTAAGGAGGATTCATAAGAGATTAGTTAAAGCAGATAAATCATGCAGTTGTTAGGTTAGCTATGCAAACAATCCTAGATTTAGTTGTTGTTTGTGAGTTCAAATTAGTTAAGTCTCCCTATCGGTTTGACTTAACTCTACCAATCTACCCAAACTCTCCATCTCCGGATCAATAACGAACATCGCTGTCAATCGATGCTCTAAGGAAAATCCGAACCCAAAAGAGGATTCTAAGGTGTACCGTTGTCACCCGGGACCTAAAACTAACCCGAATCCCCGAATAAAGAGAATCTAAGTTATTTGATGCATTTACGGACGAACCCATTATACAAACACGGACCAAACTAGGTATATGACTATCCTAGGTTGAAATCCACAAATCGTCACTCGCCTAGATGGCCAAAAGTGCGATAAAACAATAAACCCAACAAATCAAACATAACCCCACATCCAACATAACTAATCAAACGATAACAATGACTCGACAATTAATATATTATGCTCGTGTTTGCTATTCAAGGATTCAGTGACATTCGTATGTATCTGTCGATAGCATACCAACCTATCGAATTAAACTAATCCAATTTACGTATAAACGGAATAAAATCTAATCGATGTCAATTAAACTCAAACCTTAAATGAATATGAAACGACATAGGTATATGTCTATCCTAAATCGAATCACAATCCAAATTCATAATCAAATCCTCAAAATCACTATATCTAGCAATCAAGAATCAATAACATTCATCCCAAAAGTTTGTCAAACCACAAGACGAACAATAAACGCGGAATCGGATAAACAAACACATATAAGCACCATACTAATCATCAAGACATCATTAATCAAACAATAACATAAATTATATAAATCCGGAGAATTCCAATACACAATCATTCATCCAAAAAGGAAATAACAAACTCATCTCCTAATCATAGACAACTAGGAAATAGAAAGAAATCACCTAATCGGAATAAAGTCGAGAGATGGATCCTCCTCCCTTTAATCACCACACAACCACTCCCCAAGGGTGGTGATTAACTCACCCCCTTGGTGGAGTCTTCAAATACAAGAAAAAGAAAGAAAAACAAATAGAAAAAGTTGAGGGAAGCTTAAAGAAAAAGGGAGGCACAAGAGTGGAATGAATTGAGATTCTCCTCAAGTTGTGACCTCTTCTCCCCTCTTAACCCTAAGGAACAAGACCAAAAGCCCCCTAAATGATTTAGAAATGCAAGTGGGGGAAAAGGGGGAAAATACAAGAAAACCCCTGTTTTTCCCGCAGAAAATAGCTGCTGGAACAGGGGTCTCGCGGCCTCGAGACTGAACCTCGCGGCCGCGAGGAACAGGCAGTAAGTTTTCTGCACTGCCACACTTCCTTCCGAGCAGCATATCTTTTGATTCCGAACTCCGATTGCGGATCCGTAAAGTCTGTAGCGTAGCTAACTCACTCATCTATGACATATCCAAAATTCAGCTCATTTGGATCATCCATGAAAAAGTTGTGCATGTTCTAGTAAGCAGCTATCTACATTCTTCTACGATTTGCTTCGGGTTCTCTTTTCTTTGAAGCTCTTTCTGCGCAAAGGTTTGCATCAACGACCACCAAGACTTGATTTGATGGAATTGCATTGAATCATAACCTCTCGGACTTCTCTTTAGCCTTGCAAAATTCTCAAACCTACAACAGAACAAAAAAACACGACAAAAAACGAAGAAAACAAAAGAAAACACACAAAATTCCAACAAGGGACCAAAAACGCAAAAGAACACGAAAACAAGCAAAAGCACACAAAACTCGAATCAAAACAAGATATTTTGGGCTTAAAGAGATAGGTAATAACGACGTTCTCACGGCGTTATCAAGGTACGAGATTTTTTCTAATAACAAACTCGATAAATTTTCTATGTTGTTATAAAATGAAAATGAAAATTAGACGATAACAAAGTAATATTGTATTTTTATCCAATAAAAGGTGAAAAAAATAAACTAGTCAAAAAATATTATCATATAGATTTAAATAGGGATTATTGTATTTTTTGTGCCACAACTATAGCTCGCTGGCGTTTCTATACCATATCTGGATATCAAAGATATGACTATGAAATTTAGTTTATAAAGAAAACATAGATAAATTACGAAATGAGATTCAGACAAAATATTAAATTACGAGACAAATTTGACGAGTTGTGCTTGGTACAAAAAGCAAAATCCATAATTAATTTGGAACGGAAATCGAAATCGAGTATTAGTTTTTGATGAATTTCTTAATTTTGTCTATTTGTCCAATGTGAACATGATATTTAATGATACTTTCCGTAAAAAATATAGTGGTTAGACGAAATTCGGATAATATATTAAATTATGAGGTAAAATTTGACGAGGTGATCATATAGCTTGAAATAAAAATCAAAATTTACAATTAATTTGTTTATTTTTATTTATCGTTTTAAAAGTACAATGCAAATTTGATTTTTTTCTATCAATTTTGCAGTGATCATATAGCTGGGTTTTAGTTTCAAAAATTGATTTAATTGGGTGGTTTGAAAAAATATTTGAAACACAGATTCAACTAAATTGAATATTGAGTTTTAAAATTTTAGAAGTTTGAGATATGATGTTAATAAGAAAAATGTGAATTTGGTATCAAACAACAAGTAGCATTGCAACTTTGGTATCACATGATACATAATTTTTTTTTGATAACCCAGGTGTACAAGCTTACACTAGACTAATCCTGGACTCTCAGAATCCTTGCTCTAGAACCCTGAAGGATGTAAATCGCAGGATGTGCCTCCACCAAGCCTCTGGATCCCACCATACTGCTGTACACTCTGCGCAAAAAGGGGTCTTCACCACTGTTGGTCCCAAGTGGTCAAATGAGGTCTAGAGGGGGGGGGGGGGGTGAATAGACTTCTAAAACTTTTTCCCTCAAAAATAAACTTTAAAACTTTTGCCTAACTGTAAACAGACTAAACTGATACAGAACAGTAAGCTTACAAGGCTGATCGCGAACAAATCTTTGAACAACTTTGTTGACCACTAGTCTGATAGTTACTTAGCTGATTTTAGTTAAAATCAGTTTTAATACCAGAATACTTGCAGCGGATTTCTAAAGTGTTTTTCACAAGTAAAATTAGTAGTTTGAAGATTTTGTCCCCAGTTTTATAAACCCTTTAAAATCTTTTCAAACAGTTTCAAGTGTTCTAATGCAGTTTTGAAAGTATGCTAGAAAATAATGCAAGTAAAAACACAAGAATTTTTATAGTGGTTATATGGATGTATATATCCTTTAGTCCACTCTTCCAAGTCACAAAAATCTTGGGTTATACTAAGAACACACAGTAATTAGTACACTCCACTTACGCCGAAACAACAAATGAATCTGGCCGTAAGCTCGCAATAGGAAATCACAAAGAAACTCCTATTCTACATAGTTTTATCACTTCACACAGATGGATAAACACTCCTCACAACACTCTAACAGTTTTCACTCAGAAAAAATGTATTTCTATTTTGATCTTCAACTTCGGCTTCAGTCAACAAATGACAGAGCTGATGAGTGAGCTTTTCTTGAGACTCAAAAGATTTTGCTTCGGATTTGTTCTCAGAGATTGTGTTTTTTTTTCTCTTCGTCTCTTGAACTATTTATACTCTTAGGTTTGAAAAATGTCCGTTGAAGTGAGACAAAATTCAAAATCCTCCGGTACTGGTCCTTAATTTCCACGAACGGCCCTCTGCACAGTATCCGTACCGTAGACAGTACTTTCATGCGGGCAGCATTAAATGCACCCAGCTGATACGAGTCTCTTCTTCAATTATTTGTCATAAATAACCTCGGACTTCAGCATTTATTACTCTGAGGGCATTTATTACTGTTGGGGCGACTTCTTGATCCTTTCCACTTGGCTGATAAGAAGTGCAAGTCTGATGATGAACAGAGCTGATCCCAAACTTGAACAAATCTGATTTGAGTCGGCTGATTTTTCACCAGTCTGATTTCTTTCCTTCAGCAGATCAGTAGTCTTCTGGACCTTGAAAAATTTGACCCTTCATATTGTCTTCGTACTAGGTCAATTTTTCTTCTAAGGGATTGCAACTAAGTTGTCCTTACTTAGCTGACTTTAAGTTTTGGAAATCATCAAAACCTCCCTTAATTTATCTAATTTCTGTATTTAGGGGTGAACGCGGTCGGGTTTTAGCGGGTGACAATGAAAAAATTAACCCGACCCGACACAGACGGGTTGCCAAAATTTCAAACCGCACGGTTCGGGTGAGGCGGGTGCGGGCGGTCGACGGGCGGGTTCGCGGGTGAACCATTGAATATAGTATATTCAACTAATTTATACTACATAAAATTCAATCTTACTAGGAAGAATAAAAATAAAATAAGATTGCGCAAACTCATGGTTAACGACCCATTTTGCAACTATAATTCCTAGCTACACAATTCTCCAATCCGATTTGTTCAACAAAATTAATCATTGGTAAGGTGATTTTTATGGATAGGATCAATTCCTACAATTGTTTTATAAGAAGAAACTACGTACATACAGTGCAAAAATTAATAAGTTTATTGATGCATAAGTTACAGTACTAATTTTTTTTCTATAGAAATAAAAAAACAATTAAACATATTCTAAACTCACATGTTCTCTAAACTCTTTTTGTGTACTGCAAAAGAAAGGGATCTACAGTTAACAAGAGCACATAAAATAAGGAAGGTGTCGCAAGATCTTTAAACTAAACATCCAACAAACGGAATTGGGTACTTGGTTAATAACTATGAATAACTTAAACTTAGAAAACTTTGATGTTCCTCTTTCCTCTTGCTCGCTCAAATTTCATACCCTTGGCTTGCACATATGGCTTGGTGAGTGATGAAAATTGAGAACTTATTTTCAATCTTAATTTTTTAGGAGAGGCGCATTGGAGAATAGAACTGGAGAGTGGAGCTAGCATGAAGCTTAGAAATGGAAAACCCTAATTATTTCTCAATGTTTTATTTAGTAAGTGTTGTTGGGTAGAGAAAACATATAATATTTGGATGGGTCGGGTTAGGGGCGGTTTTAAACCATTAAAACCGTAACCCGACCCATAACTTTCGGGTGGTCACAATTTCAACCCGTTACTAGTTTTATAAGAATAAAAACCGGCGGTTTCGGGTTGGATCGGGTCGGGTTGAGCGGGTCGGGCAGGTTGGACGGGTTAATGAACACCCCTATCTGCATTCTTTATCTTCATCTTTATCCAACAATTTCCCCCTTTTTTATTATGACAAAACATCAGCTAAGTACCTGTTTTACCTATACTAAAGTTTTGATCCTCAAAATTTTCTGAGATAGAAAAAGTATATTGGAATAAAGTTGAACTTTTATTGATATGAAAGTTATTACAAGTACAAGTTTTCTGATGAGATAAAAGTAAAGTAAAGTAAACTGATACAACAGATTTGTCTATTTTAGTCATCAACTTCTTCACTTCCTCCTTCTATGATTTCTTCATACTCATATTCTGATTCTTCATCTTCTTCCTCCTCTTCTTCTTCAGCATCTTCATCAACTATTTTTAACATAAATTGGCATTGCGTCTGTACAAGGCCGAAATGAAGCACCATTGGTGCTTCCATCACACATGGAAAGTTGCTAAAGATTCGATCATTTTCAGGTCAGAAACTCAAGTTTCTCAAACACCGCGGAGTATGACATATCAACCAATGGAAGATTGTTATATTCCAACACCTCCAGAAACCCAATTTGAATCGAAACCACTAGACGACAGTGAAAACATGGAGACTCCCCACGTACCCCAATCAAGTCAAAGACCCATTAGTACAAAATAATCCAAGAAGGGAAAGGGAAAATATCCAAACCATGAGAGAAACTGCAAATATGTTAGACTGGACGAGAGATAAGGCATCAGGAAATGCTTCAACGTCAACGGGAAGCGACGCAATGAAAATGTCAAGGGAGGAATGAATTATATCGATGGATTGTTCTTCATTCACTCTAGATACATAGGCATATTGAAAGAATAAAAGAAGGGAAATACAACAAAAAAGGTCTTCCTCGAGACTTATTTGAAAGTTCATCAAATGAAGGAACCGACTGGTTTCAAGGAGAAAATCATTAAATTGTTTTAACTCGCGTGTGTGATGTTGTTTTAATCTTCTTTGTTGCATTTCCTTCTTGTTTATTGTATTTTCTCTCTTGCATCAATTTTAATTTTAATATTATTTACTCTCTTTAATTTTAATATTTTAATATTATTATTAAATTATATTATTAAAATAGTTATTAGTATTATTAATATAAATATAAAATTAAAACTATTATTATAATAGTGAGAGGAGAGAAAAAAAGTGAAATTATTTGGAGCTCGGAGCCCTGTCAATGAAGAAGACTAGGCAGGACTAAGAGTCGGAGCAGCCGCAAGGCTTTATTGGAGATGGCCTTAAGGTCCACCCGATATTGGGGATGGATTAAATAAGAGGCTGATTAGTTGTCATGTTAAGGATATTAATCTATCATTTCTAAGATAGGAGTGGACTATTACAACATTTGATTATGTATGATGTATTAAAAAGGGCAATTTTGTAATTTCCTCTGAAAATGTAAGGTTACAAATATTACTTAGACCAAATCTATCTAGACTCAAATTTGCTAACTATTGGGGGGTAAATGCAAGACACTCTCCTGGATTATGCTAAGTTTGCACGAAACTATTTTGTGAAATTTTATTCGTGCAGAATCCATTTATGTTATTAATAACTCAGCACAAAACCCTCCAACATGTTCAAAATATGGGGTAAGTGTAACATATATCATAATATAGGAGGTAATATAACACATATAAGATGGATAGTTTTGTCAATTCAAATACTTTTTAAGTTTGGGGAGGCAGTGTGCAATCATAGGGCGGTAAAATACACATTATGCATACCACATGGGAGAAGTTGTCCTTAACTCAATACTAAATAGGGTGATTTATATTCAGACTCCCCGAGGTTTATTGTAAATATAAAAAAATCCTCGGTGATTTCAAAAAATTACAAGAACACCCCTTATAGAGGTTTTTTATAAATATGGTTAATTACAGGGACCTCCCCTGAGGTTTAGTGAAACTCGCGTCCATTCCCCTCCAAGAATGATAATTACTCGGACCTCCCCTGAGGTTTGCAAAACCTTACACGACCCGAACGGAAGTGGACGGACTTGGACGGAACGTGTGTTTTTACCCTTTTACCCTCGAGATTTTTAATTAAAAAAAAAAAAAAAAAGCCCAAAAATATCTTGTACCTAATATGACATATTTACCCCTGCCTCTTCCTATTCTTCCTATTCCCGCTCAAAGACTCTTCACTACAATCAAACCCTTACTTTCTCTCAAAACCTTCTTCTTCCCCATTGTTTACCTTCACCATTGTTGCTCCCTGCCAAAGTTGAAACCACTGCTCAGCCGCGACTAACAAAATGGGCGGCGGTCGGAGCAATAGCAGCAGCAGTGGGGAGGAAGACGGAGACGCCGAGTGAAAGGCCGCCATAGATTCAGTGGCCACCACCACCGCCACCTTTAACGAACCCAACTCCAACGGCCTCCCCGACGCGATTGGTGAAAAGCACAAACCCCAATTTAAATGCTACCAAATTAAGGTATCTCTCATTTTTACTCTAATATCCAAATCCACTATTGAGAAAAAGTGAACATACGGACAGATTAGCTGCTCATGTATGTATCTGCTAAATTTTGCAATTTTTGCATCTTTTTGGAGTTGCTCAATTTAATGAGAATGTTGTTTATGTGTTTGATTATTTGTCTGATAGACTTGAGAATGCAAGCTTATGCTTTTCTTTAATTATCTTCGTTTTTGTCTGTTTTATGGTAATCAAATTGGGCAGACAAATGTTGTACAACAAATTTTGGGTTTTTTTGGGGTTTCATATATGGGTTGCTAATACTATGAGTGTCGTCACTCGTCATTAGGCTATTGCTTTCTTTTTCTTCAGTTCAGTTGTGTTCTCTACAGCAAAATTCAAGTTACTGTATTTGCACATTTTCTTTGGTTATTTGAAAATACTCAACATGGAAATGTTGTAAAACATTGTGGATCCCTAAGAAAAAGAATGAATATCAAACATGCTAAATTACATAATTCCTATCATTAGAAATGAAATTGCATCATGAGAAGTTTGTTGTTCAATTCATTATCCATATGACAGAGGCAAAAGTTATTGGATGAACTTATAGAGAAGAATCTCGAATGGGTCAAAAGAGGAAGACAACCAACCGTGGAACAAACAGAGAAGAACCACAGGTCATTTTAAGTTTGTTTAGTTTGCAAGAGCTAGAATTCCAATCATTGATTCATTCATAATAATTCATTTATATTTGCAGGTTGCTCGACAGGGGGAAGCTGGAACTTCAAGTGGTGCTAGAGCTAACAATGTAGAATTTGACAATGACACTCCTCTTGGCCAAGTTCTGGGAAGTATAAGAAGATCAAGGGCCTCAACTTTGGTGCTAGACAGCCAAGAAGGACCCCCAACCTCCCAGCCATCACAACTTGATTGAAGTGTTGTTTATGAAATTAAGTTTATATATGAATGTTAATCTTTTGCTGCTGTTTTTGAACATATTTGCTGCTGTTTTTGAACATATTGGTATGTTTTGTTGAGTTTTCAAGTGTTTTTTTTTTTTGGACAAGCAGTTTATGATGAATAGTTTGGATGGTATGTCAAGTTTGGTGGAATGTAAAGGAGTATATTTTGATATTCTGGTGTCTTTATGACACTTTTTTGTTGACTATTTGGGTGAATGTAGTAATATTTGAAACCTCTAAGGGTGGTAAATGTAATGAACGTAGCCTATTTATGAATTATTAGATTATTGAACTTATTATTTTGTGTATTGTTAATTTATTCATTTTACATTTTAAATTACAGATTATATAAATTTTACATGCCTCCATTGAAATAATAATGGATAAAAATGATTTTTTTTGCATTTTTTGTAAGAGTTAGTAGTGTATTTCTCTTAAATGCATATATTTTACAATGAGTAACAAAATGCATTACAAATATTTAAAATGTTATTTTAAATATGAATATATATTAATAAAATCATTACACATTATATATAAATTTAACAACATTTTAATCCACAAATGTAATTTGACATTGCAATTACACCCTTTCTCATGCAACAATGTAACCAAAGCTGAGAGGGGCAATATAGTCTATACAAATTTGCTACAGTAAGTCGGGGGCAAAATTGACAATCGACCGAAAATTTTATGATGATGTAAGCAAAAATTAACGGAACCCTAACGGTTGTAAGGTTTTGCAAACCTCAGGGGAGGTCCGACTAATTATCATTCTTGGAGGGGAATGGACGCGAGTTTCACCAAACTTCAGGGGAGGTCCCTGTAATTAACCCTTATAAATATTTTCTCAAGTTATAGGGACATCTTAAATCACCCTAATGAAAAAATGACTAAAAAAAAAGCTAAAAATCCATCATAAAAAATAAAAATAAATCAATTTTAAATTACTTAAGAATTTAATTATAAATAATAGATATACCAGCCAGTAATCCAGGAAGCAAAGGGAGCCCACAAAGGACCAGCAAGTTTAGCACTCCAATAATAAAGCCCACCAGAAGTAGGATAAGAAGAACAAATCTCAGCCATTGATAACCCAACACCCATTGTAAAAAACCCGGCAATGACCCACCCGTATACAACCGGCCCACCAAAAGTCTACCCGATATTGTAAAGTGTTGTAACACGAGTGGGTTTTAAGATTGATACAAACAAAAGTTGAATTTACAAGAATGATATACAGGGGCCTTTTACTGTAGGAGTGGTATTTGCAATAATGCCTTCTGTTTCCTTATTTTTCATTTTAGTATTCTTTGTTTGTTAATTTGCCTTCTATATGATATATTAATTTTTGTTTATGTAATTCATATTCAAAATCAGTTTTTTGTTTTTCTAATATATTTATTTTAAATTCTAATACATCTGCGGCATAAGGTTGAAGCCTTAGAAATTGTGAATAAGCTAGAATAGTTTTATTATGTTCAACTTGGTCGTTAATTTTTTGTAATTTCTCTTGTATTTTTTCTATTTTCTCCAGTTTCGTTACTCAGCTCTGATACCAAAAATTGGTCAGAGGCAGCGGATGTTTGATTTTTATTAGAAATTTTTTCTTTAGTATAATAATTACATACTGTGCATGAATCTTCGGCTTCTTTAATCTTTTTTCTTATAATTTCTTTGTTTATTTTATACATTTTAGTACTGAGGGATGTAGTTCTTAAATAGTTTAATCTTCCTTCGTAATATTTAATTAAATTTGAAATTTTTTCGCAACTTTTTTCTTGTTTATTGTTCATAATTTTTCTTCTAAATATTTAGTTAAGTCTGAAATTTTATCATCTAACTTCTTATATTCGTTTTCTTCCTTATTTTTAGGTTTTATAAGATTTTTTGGCTGTTCTAGAGGTAGTTGTTTTATATGAGAAGGCCTAAATGATATCGAACGTCTAATTTGATCACTATTTCCTTCCATTGTTATATTCTTTATTGGTAATTTTTTAATTTGTACTATTCCTTCAAATAATTTATCTAAATAAATAGATTCTTGATCAAGAAAATTTCTGCTATGATGACTATTCGTTAGAGCATATTCTACCATATATGTTAGACTAAATGGTTGATCTCCTTCTTCCATTAATTCTTCTCTTGCAAATTTATATTCTAAACAAATACTATTATCTAAATTTTTTGTAAACAGAGGAATAGCATATTTAATTCCTAAATTAAATTTCAATGTTTTGTATGCTAAATTTCCCATTGTTAATCCTAGAACTGAATCCTGAATGTCTTTTATTCTTCGGTCGTAGGCTATTAAGGCTATTGGCGAATCAATTCCTTCCTTGAAAGTTGATTTTATTAATACTTGTATGGTGGCAATTTGAATATATCCTATTTTATTTCTTTCTTCTTTATTTTTAATTTTTTCTATTATGGTTGCTATTTGTTCACTATCAATTATAGGGATCACAATAGTTCCTCTAGTGCTTTTTATATCTATTGGTACTTCTTGAGAGAATAAACCGTGATAAACGATATCTTTTCGTTTTAATTTTTCAAATATTGATGTATTAAAGTGTTGTCCTTCCTTAAGATCTAGTTTTGCTTTTTTAGTTTTCTCTATCTTATGTTCAATGATTGATTGTGCTGAAAATATTTTCTTGTTCTAATAATTGTATATGCCTATCGAATTCTTCTACTGATGAGTTCATATTGGCAAATTCATTTCGTAACTAGGTAACTTTATTCTTGGAATTTTTACTGTGAATGGATTTCATAGTCTAATTGTTCTAAAAAATCAATTCCTAATAGTATATCAGCTCCTATATTGCAGTCGTCTATGTATATTGAAAGACTAAATTTTAATTCTTCATGAAACAAAAGTTCTACAATAGTTTTTTCATTACATATTTTTTCTCTTTTTACAGTTTCTACAATAACTGGTGGTGCTTCAGATCTAGCTAATGCATACTTTGGATGAACATGTGATATAGATGCTCCTGTATCTATAAGTACTGAAACAATTCGTGTTTTATTTAAAACTCCTAATATATGATATTGTAAAAATGGATTCTTTGAAATTAAATCTAAATCATACATACCTGTTATGTTTTGGTTGATCTTGACCTTGGAGTTTCTTGCTGGTGATGTCTGAATTCCTTGGTAGTAATATAGTTGATTTCTTTTAGCTAAAATCCTATTCAAAAGTTTAAAACTTTAAGATTTTTTATCTACTTTTGAGAGAGGAAATTTCGAAACAAAGTTCTTATATTAATTTTCGCACACCTTACAACTGAAGTAGATTACATTATTTATAGGAGGGGGAATATATCTTCCACCACTCATCCAGATTGATAAGGATTTATTTTAGGCCCTACAGGACAATCTAATTACATAATATTGTTTACGGGGGATTCTAGGGTGCCGCTACGTTAGGTGCCGCTAATTATCACATTAGGTAGTATTACCATAAAATGTGTATCACATTGTATGGTATAACTCACATGTGACAGGACATGCTCACATTACATAGTATTAACCCCATATATTTAGTATGACTCCCACATCATGTAGTATTTATTCCAAATTAGGTGATATTATCATGCAATGTGTATCACATTCTATGGTATAAATTATACTTCTATATGACAGTACGGACTCACATAACATAATATTAGCCTTATATATTCAGTATGACCACACATCATGTAGCATGTATTCCACATTAAGTGGTACCATGCAATTTGTATCACATACTTGTTATAACTCACATAAAACAGTACATGTTCACATTACATAGTATTAATCCATATATTTAGTATGACCCCTCATTATATAGTATTTATTCCACATTATGTGGTATTACAACGAAATGTGTATCACATTTTATGGTATAATTCACATGTGATAGTACGAGCACACATTATGTAGTATTAACTCCATATATTTAATATGATCCCACGTCATGTAGTATTAATTCTATATTAGGTGATTTATGCAATTTTTCCAAAGTTAATATTAATTATTCAAAAAAAAAAATATTGCATATTATTTATTTTAAAATATTATTGTAACATTCATTTATTTATTTTCATAATCATTTATTAGAAAATAATTTACTATTTGATGTTACTAAATATATAGTATAATATCATTTGTTGTGGTATGGTACCACTTATTGTGGTAATATTATTATGACATGTTGACAACTTGTTTAATAAATTACTAATTAATGTCATGTCTTATTGTACCACTTAAAGTGGAATACATACTACATGATGTGTGGTCATACTGAATATATGAGGTTAATACTATGTTACGTGAGTCGTACTGTCATATATGAGTATAATTTATACCATAGAATGTGACACACATTGCGTGGTAATAGCACCTAATTTGGAATAAATACTACATGATGTGGGGGTCAAACTAAATATATGAGGTTAATACTATGTAATGTGAGCATGTATTGTCATATGTGAGTTATACCATACAATGTGATACACATTGTGTGGTAATATCACCTAATGTGGTAAATTATCGGCACCTAACGTAGCGGCACCTTAGAATTTTCCTATTGTTTACATAATGGCTTACACTAGATTCCAGTTCTGTCTTAAAAAGTAAAATGTTACATAATTACTCCCACTTATTTTCTTTGCCGACACCTTTTTCTTTTGTCTTCTTCTCTTATTTTCTTCTGCTAGTTTCTAGCCTTTAATTATTTTTGTTTTCTTCTCTTATTTTCTTCCTCTAGTTTCTAGTCTTCAATTATTCTTCTTTTGTCTTCTTCTTTAGCTTCTTCCTCACTGGACTGGTCCATGCAATGGTCACAGTTGTGTGCTTTGAAAACCTTCAATATTTCACATAGTTGGAGCTTTTCTTCCTCAGATAATTTTTTGAACACGCCTTGGATCTTCATAATATCATCTTCAAAATCCATAAATGTTTTGAACTCGTCGATTCTAATTTTATCCTTAAAATTTGAATATATCATTGCTTTTTCATTCTTGTAATTTATCTTTATCTTTGATTCTTCGGTTAATCGTTGCAGCATTGAAACAACTCCATGGACTAATCCGGCATTTATAATTTGATGACTTCATTTATCTTCTGTAACTGGTTGGTCACGAATTGGATACGTTCCGTTAGATACTCCCATGTAAATAAGTGAATACACTGGCACTTGTACTTCGTCTTGTTCATTAAAATAGGGATATGAGTTGTATATTTTCAAATATACTTCTCTATCCTTACCAAAATACCTTCGATAATTTTTTACTGTTTGTTGAATCCCTTGACTGAATTCTTGAAGTATTGTGTTGCTTTCATCAATATAAATTGTGTCAATTAATCCGTATTGGAATAATTTGTACGTCATTAATGGACTTGCTCCACTAATAATAACTGCTTTAGGTCCTGTTATTCTTTTTTCTGTTGGAACGAAAAATTTTGTCATGTCTTCATCCGTCAAATTGTATAGCATTTCTAAATGTTCTTGAAAATCTTTTTTACTTAGTTGCTTAAGTTGAATATGTTCCTGCCTTGTAGGTACCTGTGTTAGCCTTGTTATTTTACCAAGTACCTTCATTGAAGAGGATGGTTGATCTGCCATTGTTGTTTTTGGTTTGACTAATGCCGATTTGAATGGTTGAGCTTTGACTTCTCCTTCTGAGATCGTTTTGCTTTCTTCGAATGCGAGTTTTGCTTCTGCCAAAGTTTTGTACGCCTTGTGAATAATCCCTTTGTGGCCATTAATATATAATGATGCTTTATGACATTCATCAAAAATTGCTCCCTTGGCTGGTCCATTGAAGATGACATAATACTTCTTTTGCGATGATGAAGATGTTTCCTGAATTTTGATATCTGCGGGAACTTCTACTTTTAATTTTTGTTTTTGTTCGTCCACCACGCTTAGCATGTTGTTGGTCCCAAGTGGTCAGATGAGGTCCAGAGGGGGGGGGGGGGGGGGTGAATAGACCTCTAAACTTTTTCCTTCAAATAAAACTTTAAAACTTTTTCTTAAGGTAAACAGACTAAGTTGTTACAGAACAATAATTTTCTCAGCTGATCGCGAACAAATCTTTGAACAGCTTTGTTGACCACTAATCTGATATTGACTTAGCTGATTAAGTTAAAATCAGTTTCAATACTTAGAGTACTTGCAGTGGATTGAAAGTGTTTTTCACAAGTAGACTGAGCAGTTTGAAAATGTTATCCCCAGTTTTAAAAACTCCTTTAAAGCCTTTTCAAACAATTTTGTAAAGTGTTTTTATGCAATCAGAAAATATGCAAGTTATAAAGCAATGTAAAAATACAAGTAATTTTTATAGTGGTTATATGGATTTGAATATCCTTTAGTCCACTCTTCCAAGTCACAAAGATCTTGGGTTATACTAAAAACACAAAGTAATTAGTACACTCCACTTACGCCAAGGACAACAAATGAAACTGGTCATAAGCTCACAATAGGAAATCACTAAGAAAACCTATCCTCTGAAGCTAGATCACTCACAAAGATGGATCCTCACTTCGCACAACACTCAAACAGTTTTTCACTCAGAAATATGTATTTATCTTTGTTCTTCAACTTATGCTTTCAGTCAACAAATGACTAAGCTGATGAGTGAGCTGTTCTTGAGACTTAAGAGATTTTGCTTCGGATTTCTTCTTAGAGGTTGTGTTGTTCTTCTTCTCTTCGTCTCTGCAGCTATTTATACTTGAGGTTTGAAAAATGCCCGTTGAAGAGAGACAAATTTCAAATTCCTCGAGTACTGGTCCTTAATTTCCGCGAACGGCTCTCTGCACATTGTACGTACTGTCAACAGTACTTTTCTGCAGGCAGCATTAAATGCACCAAGTTGATGCGAAGCATTTATTCAATCATTTGTCTTTAATAGCCTCGTACTTCAACATTTATTACTTACAGGGGCATTTATTACCGTTGGGACGACTTTTTGATCCTTTCCACTTGGCTGACGAAAGTGCACGTCTGATGGCGAACGAAGCTGATCCCAAACTTGAACAAATCTGATTTGAGTCGGCTGATCTTCACCAGTCTGATTCCTTTCCTTCAGCAGATCAGTAGTCTTTTGGACCTTGAATTTTGACTCGTCTGATATGTCTTCTTACTTAGTCAAAATTCCTTCCAAGGGATTTTTACAACTAAGCTTTCCATATCTTAGCGGAATTTTGGTTTTGGAAATCATCAAAACCTCCCTTTACTAATTTACTTCAATGTCTTCATCTTCATCTCTATCCAACAATTTTTCCCTTTTTGATGATGACAAAACTTCAGCTAAGTACCTGTTTACCTATACTAAAGTTTGTAACCTTCAAAATTTTCTGAGGTAGAAAATATATGTTGGAAACAGAACTTGAACTTTTCATTAATATTGGAAAAATTATTACAAGTTACAAGTTGTGTTGAGATCAGATGACTGAAAAAGAAATTTCAAAGAGAACTGATACATCAAAAGAATTTCCTATTCTACTCATCAGCTTCTTCGTCTTCTTCTCCTTCAAGCACTTCTACATATTCATAAGATGATGCTTCTTCATCATCTTCATCTTCATCCATTATATCATCAAGATTCAGATTAGCCTTGGCAGCTTCCATCTTCTCTTTATAGGCCTCATCTATCTGTCTCTTGATTCTTTCCTCATCCTTTTGTTTGGCAAAATGATCTGATTTGTCTTCTTCTGGATCCTTGGAAACAGCCTTCTCCTCATCAGGCTTAGCTTGTTCCTTGGAAACTTCAGCAGATTTATCTTCTCCTTCAGCCTTTCCAGGTTCAGCAGCTTCCTCAGTAACCTTGGCTTCATCAGCAGTAGCAGCTTCCTTAGCTGGTTCTTCCTCTACTTTATCTTCCCCCTTTTTGTCATCATCAGATTTGGTGACATTATCAGGTTCAACAGGTGGATTCAGTGCAGCAGCAGGAATCTTCATAGCAGCACATAAAGCTTTGATGTTCTGATTGGCTACATCATGATTGGCAATCAGATGGTCAAAAGTGGTGCTGATGGTATCAGTCTTGTCATTTAAGCAGTCCACATTGAGTTGCATTGTTGCTAGTTCCTCTTGCATATGAGCTTCACAATTCTGAACTTCTTATATCAGCTCCATTGTCACTGCTTTCTCAGCTGCACCATTCTGGATGTAGGATGTACCAAGATCAGTAATGTTCTCGTCAGCTCTCTTCATAGTAGTATGAAATTGATCAATATCAACCTTCACATCTTTAATATTTCGGTTCATTTCGACAACACTCTGCATCAAGGCTTTTGAATGATCCTCAGGGAGAGGAAAATTGTCAATTGCATTTCTTATGGTCCTGGCAGTGAGCAGTTGCATGTGCTCAAGTTGTAACCTGTTTGACTCGGCCAGCTCCTGTTGCAATTTCTTCAACTGTTGGCTGTTTCTCTCTTCCATTTCCTTTAGTGAATTTTCCATCAAAGTCTGGAAGGCTTCCATCAGTGACGAGTGTATATCAGTTGATGAAGCAGAATCAGCAGCAGTTGCTTCTTCTTGAGGGGCCTGATGGATAGGAGCATTTATCAGATTATCTTCTTTATCAGCCTCCTTAGCTTTCCATTCAATAGCTAAGGACTCCTTTGCAGCAGGCTGCTCATCAGCATCCTCAAATATTTTAGTGATAATTTTGCCATGATCAGCAAAGACTGTAGTCTGACGGATCCTCTTGACAATTGCCAGACCTTTAGTGCCCAGAGTCTTTACTTTAGGCGCACCATCATACTCCTTAACTTCCTTGCCAAAAGTCACTTGTTGAATGCTTGGCAGACTTGGCAGCTCACTTGAAGAACCCTTCTGATATCTGGACTTGGCAGCCCAGTTCTTCAAAGCAGTTACCACAGCAAATTGAAGTGCCCTTTCAACAGGATCATCAGTCTTCCTTCTTTTCTCTGGCAGGGAGTTAGAAATAATTTTTGCCTCTTCAGTAGCAAATTCTCTTGCATACTGATGCATGACATCCCTCACATAATCAGGGTCTAAGGCTTTGGAGATTGAAATGGTTTTCAGCCACTGAAGAACTTATTTCTCTTCTTCAGCTGATTCCTTCCAGGCTTGAAGCTCTTCAACTGATATGTTCACTCTGTAATCTCTCCATTGCATATATCTTTTCTTTTCTTGAGTGAATAGTCTTTTGAGCATCAGCTTCTGATCATAGTACTCAAGTCTTTTCTCAAACCTGTTGAAAATAGACCGGTCAGAGTTAACAATCTGAAAGGATCTCTTCACCTCAAATTTTTCTTTCTCCTTAGCCATGCCAGCATGCATCTTCTTCTTAGCTTGCAAGGATTCTCCAATTTTGATCCCTCCTGAGTGGACAGGACCATGAGATTCCTTCTTGCTTAGCTCAATCACTGCAGCCATTTCAGCATCTTCAGCAGCTTTCAGCTCAGCTGCATTCATCTTTCTTCTCTGTTCATCATTCTCTGCTTGAATCTTGCTAAGTTCCATGGCTCTCTATTCCTCCTGTTCATCTCTTTTTCTTTGCTCAGCTTCAGCTCTCTTCCTTTTATCAGCAGCTGATATCTTCTTTCTCTTGAAGATTATCTTTCTTTTGCCTTTATCAGCCCGAGCAGGAATATGACCAGCAGATGCAAGAGGTGCAACTGCTAATGGTTCGAGGATCTGCACTTCTGGATCCTCTTGAGGTTGGGAAACCTCATCTGTTGGTTTTGATGGAGTAATCTGAAGAGCATTTTGATCAGTAGCCTCCTTTTCCTTAGCAGATTCTTCATCAGCTCCAACAGCCTCTCTGTTGTTTGAGGACTTTGTCTTACCAAGTCAATCAGTTCAGTGGGCTCTTCCACAAATGTCATTTGCTTTCTAACTGTCTTCCTTGGTCTTCCTTGAGCAACCTGGGAAGCAGCAGTATCCCTGATTTGACTTCTTGTTCTTTTGGACACATTCTCATCAGGACCTTCAGCAGATGGGGTCCTGGATGATGATGCAGGAGACATGTTCCTTACATCAGCAGCTGTCTGATTGATGATTTTGGCAGCTTCATCTTCAGACACCTTCTTTGTCTTCTTTGGGGCCTTCTCTTTAGGCTCTTCAGCCCTCTTCTTCTGAGTTTCAACAGCAAGTTCAGCTGTTTTAACTAGTCTCTTTGGCCTTTTGGCAGGAACTTCCCTTTGTTCCTTAGCTTCTTCTTCCACATCAGCTTTCTCTGCTTTTCTTTTCTGAACAAGCAAGTACTTGTTCATTGCCTTCCCAAAGTGTATCTTCTTTCCATTTGTTACCTCACATCCCATTTTGAACAGCAGGTAACTCGGTGTGCTTCTGTGATTGGTCTGGAGACCCTTGCCGTTCTTTTTCTTGTGGAAGTTAGCCAATATGTACCAAATTACTACAGACCAGTTGACCTCTAATCCATAGTAGATAGCAGCCATGATGCTGAACCTCTTCGTAGTAACATCATCCAGAGAAAATGTACAAGTTTCAATCAGTTTAGAAACCATATCAGCCATTCGCTGATACTCATCCTTCAACTGTCTCTTCTTGATGTTGCCAGACAACATCTCACCTTCCTTGGCACATATTGCCCAGAATTGTTGGTGCTTCTCCTCCGTCAGAACGGTGACATCGTGTCTTCCTCTGTTCGGGAGCCCAAAGGTTTCGTACAGTAATTGGGGGGTAATGATAATAGATTTACCTCCGACAGTAGCTTTGATTTCTTGAGAGTTGAAATCAACATCGGCAGTACGGTAGTATTCTAATACCTGATCAGTCCAGATTAATCCTTCGTGATACTCCATGAAATTAACCAGGGAAGCCGATTTGAACTTCTCCAGCAGATCCTTCATTAACTCATTACAGATTGGTAGTAGGAATCATATACCAAGTACATACCCTCAGCAGCCATCTCGAATCTGTTTGAAGTTAGTGAAAAAGAAGAAATTTCGCAGAAAATTGCAAGGATATTTTTCTGACAAGTGCTCTCTGAATTTTAGTGTGCGTAAAGAGCTACTCAGCTGATCAGATTGGGATTTATAGAGTTAGGGTATTTCGGTTTCCGTGATACCAGCTAACCGTTAGATCCGTTTCTGCCAGTTCTGATCGTGCGGCGTCAATTACGACCTTTCAAATTCAAATCGCATTAATGAGAGGCGGGAAAGTAGACCGCCTTAGTCTCACTTGTAAAAGCGTGTTTTTGAATAAAACGTTTTAGACAGTAAGCTTTTACATATGTGATCAGATGAGTAAAATAAATACTTATATGATGGGACTACTGTCCTGTTGACAGATTGTTATCAGAGAATGCCAATAGCTGATAACCTTCCTCGGCTGTTTGTCAATCCAGCTAGATAAATAATCTTCAGTCTTCAAGCTTTAAATATAACTTCAACTAACTGTCATCAACAAATTTCATCTTTTGAACAGAAGTACCGCTAGTCTTACACGTTCCCCCTGACTTTAAGAATCCATGAGTTAACTAGTCTGTTGAGAGTTAACCTTGAAGATAGTAAACTGATGAATTTCAGTCTTCTAATAAGTTCCCCCTCAGCTTATGCATCCAACTTTAATAAACTCAATTCATCTCTTAGAGTTGAAAACTTTGTTTCACTTAGAGGTTTTGTGAAGATGTCAACAATCTGATTTTCAGTGAAAACATACTCAATAATGACATTTCCTTTCTCCACATGATCTCTGATGAAGTGATGCTTGATCTCAATATGTTTAGTCCTTGAATGACTTATAGTGTTTTGAGTAAGACTTATTGCATTTGTATTGTCACAGTAGATTGGTATTCCACTCATTTTGATGTTGTAATCCTCTAGTTGATGCTTCAACTATAATATTTGTGCACAACATGCTCCAGCAGCTATGTATTCAGCTTCAGCAGTAGATATGGATACTGAAGTCTGTTTCTTACTCATCCAGGAGATCAGACGACTACCTAAGAATTGACAAGCACCTGTTGTGTTGTTCCTGTCAATTTTGCAGTCTGCAAGGTCAGAATCTGAATATCCAATAAGCTCAAATCCAGATTCTCTAGGGTACCATAATCCCAATTCTTCAGTGCCCTTAAGATACTTGAGTATTCTCTTGGCAGCTAAGAGATGAGATTCCTTAGGATTTGATTGATATCTCGCACAAACCCCAACAAAGTACATAATATCAGGTCTGCTAGCAGTTAAGTATAACAATGACCCAATAATGCATCTGTATTTGGTTATGTCCACTGATTTTCCATCTTCATCTTTATCCAAACGAAGACTAGTAGACATTGGAACTGTAGCAGTGGAGCTAGTTTCCATACCAAATTTCTTGAACAAATCCTTTGTGTATTTTGCTTGGTTGATGAAGATTCCATCAGGCAACTGTCTAACTTGCAAACCAAGAAAATAATTAAGCTCTCCCATCATGCTCATTTCAAATTTGTTTTGCATAAGCTTTGAGAACTTGTCACACATATGTTGATTTGTTGAACCAAAAATAATACCGTCCACATAAATTTGCACAAGCAAAATATGTTCTTCCCATTCAATAGTGAACAAGGTCTTGTCTACCTTACCTTTACAAAATCCTTTGATTAAAAGAAAATCAGATAGGGTATCATATCATGCTCTTGGAGCCTGTTTCAGTCCATAAAGAGCTTTCTTCAGACGATACACCTTTTTTGTTTCATTATACACTTCAAATCCAGGTGGTTGTTCAACATAAACTTCCTCTTGCAATTCTCCATTGAGGAAAGCTGATTTCACATCCATCTGATAGACTGTGAAATTCTTGTGAGCAGCATAGGCAAGAAAGAGTCTGATTGCCTCTAATCTTGCTACTGGTGCAAAAGTTTCATCAAAGTCAATACCTTCTTCTTGAGAATAACCCTTGGCAACTAATCTTGCTTTGTTTCTGGTGACAACACCATCTTCATTCATTTTTTTCCTGAATAGCCATTTAGTGCCAATTACCCTTTGATGACTTGGTCTAGGAACTAAGTACCAGACTTCATTCCTTTCAAATTGATTTAGCTCTTCTTGCATAGCTTCAATCCAATGTGAATCATTTAGAGCTTCTTCAATTCTTTTAAGCTCTATTTGAGATAGGAAGCTGACAAACATCACTTGCAGCAGCTCTCATTGTCTTTACTCTATCTAAAGGATCACCAATCACCAGTTCAGGTGGGTGATTCTTGAGCCATCTAAGATCAAGTTGCAAATCAAAATGTTGTACTCTGTTTTGATCTTGCAACACTGCTGTTGGAGTTCCAGCAGTAGTCTGTTGAACAGTCTCTGGTCTGTCAGCTGTCAGTAACTCTTCCGTTGTACGAACAGGTTCTGAATTTGCAGCTGAGTTGATATCAGGTAGTATGATGGGAACATATTCTTCATTTTTATCAACATTCAATTTCTGAAAATTAGTAGACAGATTTTGATCAGTATTTTGATTCTTTTTAGAAGATTGATTTGGTTCATCAAATACTACATGAATGGATTCTTCTACAAGTAAAGTTCTTTTGTTAAAGACTCTGTAAGCTTTACTAACAGTAGAGTATCCTACAAAAACAGCTTCATCAGCTTTTTCTGCAAATGCAGTTAGCTGATTTTTTCCATTATTTAAAACAAGGCATTTACAACCAAAAATCTTAAAATAATGAATGTTTGGCTTCATGTTGTTCCAAACTTCATATGGGGTCTTGTTTTGGTGCTTGTTGATCATGCATCTGTTCTGGGTAAAACTTGTTGTATTTATTGCTTCTGCCCAAAATCTTTGAGGCAATTTGGCTTCAGCTCTCATTGTCCTGACAGCTTCTTTAAGAGTTTTGTTTATCCTTTCAGCAACTCCATTCTGTTGAGGGGTGCTGGCAGCAGAGTACTCATGGCTGATTCCTCTGACATTACAATACTCTTCAATAGTAGAGTTTGTAAATTCAGTCCCTCTATCTGATCTGATCTTCAATATCTTCATGCTCTTTTCATTCTGGATCAGTTCCATCATATTTGTAAGATGTTCCTTGGTTTCACTTTTCTTCTTCATGAAAACCACCCAAGTATGTCTTGAATAGTCATCCACAACAGCTAGGCAGTATTTCTTTCCACCATTGCTGACTGGATCAATGGGTCCAAATAAGTCCATATGTAGCAGCTCCAATATTCTTCCAGAAGATTGATGCTTCTTACTTTTGAATGATGACTTGATTTGTTTACCCTTTTGACAGACGTCACATAGCTTATCTTTGCTCATGACTATTTTTGGAATTCCTTCTACCAGATCATTCTTGATAAGTCTGTTGATGGTCTTGAAATTCACATGGTTCATTCTTTTGTGCCACAGCCAACTAATTTCACTTGGTGTTGATGCCACCAAATATATATTTGAACTCTTGTCAACAGAATTCCAGTCCACTGTGTAGACATTCCCTTGTCGTCTTTCAGATAAAATAACCTTCTTTGTACCAATCCGTTCAACGTAGCACTTATCTGTTGAGAAGATGACTGAATATCCTTTGTCGCAAAATTGACTTATGCTCAGCAGGTTGTATTTGAGGCCTTTAACATAAGAGATGTCAGATATCTCAATGTTGCCTTTGATTAAGCTTCCATTTGCTACAATCTTGCCTTCCTTGCTGTCCCCAAAAGTAACTTTAGGACCATCCACAGCAACAGCATCAGTCAGCTCATGTATGTTTCCACACATATGTCTTGAACAGCCATTGTCCAAGTACCAGATCTTCTCTACTTTACTCCTACTCCTAATCCTAACCTACAAAACAAAATAAAAATTGTTTTAGGTACCCTTATTGAGAGGGTCCTGGAGGATTAGTTTCACCTTTTACAACCCAAGATTTTGAGGTCTTAGGCTTCTTAAGCTTCTGAGTCTTTGCATGAGAATGAACAGTTTCATCTTCATCATGTTTATCAGATTTGCTATGTTGATGATAATCAGCATGATAAGAATAATGTTCATAAGCAGGATATGATGCATGATATGGAGGATATGCATGCATTGGATGAGCATGATATGGTGCATAGTAAGTAGGAAATTGAGGTGCAGGGTACATAGGAGGATATGTAGCAGGTTGCACATAATAAGACTCATTTCCATACCAAGCATTTTGATGTTTCTTGTTCTTATGCTTCTTTGGTTTACTAGATGCTTGCTCATTGATAGAAGACTTAGCTTTACCACTAGTCTGATTGCTTTTAGCCTTATAAATTGACTTCTTTGGGCTAGGCTGTCTAGTCTTAGCAGTCTGTTTTCCTACACTAGGCTCTTTGCTCTTTTTAGCCTTAGGAGCTTTCTTCTCCTTTACATCATTCTCAGGTGAAGCAGGTTTAGTAGTCTGAGCATACAGTATGACCTTGCTATTGTCAGCTGATACAAATTTTTCAGTATGATTCAGTTCTAACTTGCCCTGTTCTAAAGGTGTCTTCGGTTTACTAGATGTATGCATGGATGCAACAGTTGACTTCTCATGAGACTCAATTACTTTCTCAAGTTCCATGATTTTACCTTTATAAACATCACATTCAGCTTTCAGAGACTCATGTTCTTGCTCAAGCTGTTTATATTCAGCTGATTCTCTTGGCTTTTCAGCTTTGAGTTTCAGTGAACTGTTTTGCTCTTTTAGCAATATCATCTCTTCCTTAAGCTTTTTATATGCTTCAGCAATACCAGTATTGTTAAGCATCATTTGTTCAAATGAATTAAATAATTCATTATCAAGAGGAGTTACCTCATCATACTCAGAGTTATCAGATTCCTTAGCCATCAGGCAGAGAAGAGCGGGACTCTCTTCATCAGAAGACTCTCCATCAGAAGTGCCTGAATCTGAATCAGATGAGTAGACAGCAGCTAGCCTTTCGGCATCTGCTACCAGCACCTTGCCTTTCTGAAGCTTTCTTTCCTTTCTGATTCTCTTTTCCTCTTCTGTATACTTCTCAGCTTTAGGATACGGGCAGTCTCTGATGAAATGGCCCAGTTTCCTGCAATTATAGCACATCATTTTGGATTTGTAAGAATCCTTATCTTGAGAAGAAGAAGTAGGGTTAGAAGTAGAAACATGGTTATATTTGTTCTTCATTTTCCGTCTGTAGAACTTTTTGAAGTTGTTCATCAGCAATGCAACGTCTCCAGCAGTGTACTCCTTTTTGTTGAGTATTGTGGCTTCATCAGATGAGTCCACGTCTTTACTTTTGTAAGCTAGCCTTCTTTGATTTTCAGCAGCAACAAGTGCAGCTGTGGGACCTGAAGTAGAGGTTTTTTCAACACCCATTCTTGGCAGTTTATACTCGTATGCCTTGAGTACTGAGAACAGCTCGGTGAGTGAAATCTTTCCCAGATCTCTGGACTCCTCCATGGATGTCACCTTCATGTTGAACTTTGGAGGTAGAGCCTTCAGCACTTTGACGGTTATCTCCTTATCAGTGAAGGTTTTTCCAAGCTTTAACACTTCATTCAGCATCCTTGTAAACCTTGTATCCATCTGGTCAATGGTTTCCGTAGACTTCATCTTGAAGTTGTCTAGCTTTTCCAGAGCAACACTCAGCTGATGCTCTTTGATGGCGTCGTTTCCTTCGCTCATGTCTCTGACCTTATCCCACATTTCTTTGGCAGTCTTGCAGTGCTTGACTTTGTCAAATCTATCATTGTCAAGGGCCTTGGTCATTATGAATCGCCCAACTTTGTCCAGGTTGAACAACTTTATTTCTTCAGCTGTCATCTCGTTCAGATCTTTCTCCACCACTATATCAGCATAATCTACTTTGATAGTCTTGGTGAATTTAAATGGACCTTTGATGATACATGTATACATGTTATAGTTGAAGGCAGCAAGGAAAATCTCCATTCTGATTTTTCAGTCTTCAAAGCTCATAACAGCTATGTGGGGAACATGGCTGATACAAACCATTTTTCAAAAATTTTAATTTTTCAAAAAATATGCTCTTTTGAAAAGTTTGAGAACCTTTGAAAAACACTCGGATCAAGCTCGTTGATCAGGCAGCTGATTCTATGAACCACCTGCTCTGATACCACTTGTTGGTCCCAAGTGGTCAGATGAGGTCTAGAGGGAGGGGTGAATAGACCTCTAAACTTTTTCCTTCAAATAAAACTTTAAAACTTTTTCTTAAGGTAAACAGACTAAGCTGTTACAGAACAGTAATTTTCTCAGCTGATCGCGAATAAATCTTTGAACAGCTTTGTTGACCACTAATCTGATATTGACATAGCTGATTAAGTTAAAATCAGTTTCAATACTTAGAGTACTTGCAGCGGATTGAAAGTGTTTTTCACAAGTAGACTGAGCAGTTTGAAAATGTTATCCCCAGTTTTAAAAACTCCTTTAAAACCGTTTCAAACAGTTTTGTAAAGTGTTTTTATGCAATCAGAAAATATGCAAGTTATAAAGCAATGTAAAAATACAAGTAATTTTTATAGTGGTTATATGGATTTGAATATACTAAAAACACAAAGTAATTAGTACACTGCACTTACGCCAAGGACAACAAATGAAACTAGCCGTAAGCTCACAATAGGAAATCACTAAGAAAACCTATCCTCTGAAGCTAGATCACTCACAAAGATGGATCCTCACTTCGCACAACACTCAAACAGTTTTTCACTCAGAAAGATGTATTTATCTTTGTTCTTCGACTTCTGCTTTCAGTCAACAAATGACTAAGCTGATGAGTGAGCTGTTCTTGAGACTTAAGAGATTTTGCTCCGGATTTCTTCTCAGAGATTGTGTTGTTCTTCTTCTCTTCGTCTCTGCAGCTATTTATACTTGAGGTTTGAAAAATGTCCGTTGAAGAGAGACAAATTTCAAATTCCTCGAGTACTGGTCCTTAATTTCCGCAAACGGCTCTCTGCACACTGTCCGTACTGTCAACAGTACTTTTCTGCAGGCAGCATTAAATGCACCAAGCTGATGCGAAGCATTTATTCAATCATTTATCTTTAATAACCTCGTACTTCAGCATTTATTACTTCCAGGGGCATTTATTACCGTTGGGACGACTTTTTGATCCTTTCCACTTGGCTGACGAAAGTGCACGTCTGATGGAGAACGAAGTTGATCCCAAACTTGAACAAATCTAATTTGAGTCGGCTAATCTTCACCAGTCTGATTCCTTTCCTTCAGCAGATCAGTAGTCTTTTGGACCTTGAATTTTGACTCGTCTGATATGTCTTCTTACTTAGTCAAAATTCCTTCCAAGGGATTCTTACAACTAAGTTTTCCATAACTTAGCTGAATTTTGGTTTTGAAAATCATCAAAACCTCCCTTTACTAATTTACTTCAATGTCTTCATCTTCATCTCTATCCAACACATGCTAAACTTTGATGGTTTGTATGTTGCGTCCAAAGATTGTATAGCCTTTTCCAATTCTTGTAATTCACGAATTTTTGCTTCAATGTTTCCTTTGATTTGTTTCGCTTGGTTCTTTAATGTTGCTATTGCTCCTTCCATTAGTTGTCTTTTCCTGTTGCAAACTCTCTTGTTAACGTATCCGCAATAATATTGTTACTACTTTTTATATATTTTATTTTTGCTGGGTATCTGCTTAATTCAAGTTGCCATCTTATTAGTCGTCCTTGGTTATCGTTGGCCTGCAACTTGTATGTAATGAATCCTGTTAAATATGTTGAATCTATTATGAGTTCAAATTCCTTGGGTAATAGATCAATTCTCCACTTCTTGAATGTCCTTAAACATGCTAATGTTTCTTTTTCATGGATTGGATAACTTTTTTCTGTTTCGGAAAACGTTCCGGATATATACCTGCATAATATTTCGGGATCTTTGTTTGTTGTTTTCTCTATGAATAATTTATCAATATCATGTATACTTTTGCTCGTAGAGCTGATTTCATGGTTTAAGTTGCATACTTCTGCTCCTTTAATTTCTTCACGTTTTTGTATTTTGCCTTGTATACATTTCATACATCCTGACCATACTTCATCGAATGCATCAGTTTCGAAAATTAAATAGTCGTTAGAGGTTGGATTATATAATTTTGGTAATTTTTTTGAGATATACTTTATTTTTTCAACTATTTTACTATCTTCATTCTCCCAAAACCATTGTTTTTTAGTACTTATTTTTTCTTGCAATTTTTTCTTTTTTTTAGCGCACCCTTTTAAATACCCTAATTCAGATATGTAATTTAGACATCCAAGAAACCTTTGTAATTTTTTTCTATCTTCTATTTTGTTTGGAAATAAATGTAATTTTTCTAAAACATGCTTTTGCAATTCTATTTCTCCATTTGACTTTATTATTGTTCCTAAAAACTCAATTTCTTGTTTTGCAATTTGTGCTTTCGCTCTACTTAGAATTAAACCTTTTTGTTTACACCTTTCAAGTACAATTGCTACTTTCCTTAAATGATCTTCTTTAGAACTATCGCTAAAGATCAAAATATCATCTATGTATACAAGACATATTTCCTCTAATCCTTCCAAATTTTTACTCATATATCTTTGAAAAATTTCCTGGTGCTTGTTTTAACCCGAATGGTAATACGTTCCATTCATAATGTTTTTCTTGGGGACAAGTAAATGTGGTTAATGGCTTTGTTTTTTCATGTAACCTTAATTGATAGTATCCAGATTTAGCGTCTAGAGAGCTAAACCAAGTCATTCCTTTTATTTTTTTCATTATTGAATCTCTTCGAGGAAATTTATGTGCATCTCCTATAGTAGCATCATTCAATTTTTTGTAATTTATTATCATTCTTCTTTTTCCTCGTTTTATTTCATTATGATTTTCTACATAAAATGTTGGAGCAGCATGTCTACTTTTTCTTTCCCTTATTAACATTTTATCTAACAATTCTCTACAATCTCTCGTAAATTCTTCTATATCTCTTTTCGAATAGGGTATCCTATTTGGTACATTTACTTCTTGCTTTGGATCTTTTAATTCTATAACAATTTGTTCTTCATTAATATTTATTTTTACATCTAGAGGATCTTCTGAGCAAGTTTCTTCTAAAAGATTTTCTATTTTTTGTTCAACACTTGTCTTACCGTTTTCTTTCATATAAAATAATGTTTCGTTAAGGACATGTAATATTTTTAACCTTGTTCGTTCGAAGTTGTCTATGATTGGAACTTTTATCATTTTTTCTATTGGTGCCTTTAGTTCTATGTATTCTAACCATTGTATAAAAGGATGGTATAATCTAAGAAAATTATTTCCTAAAATAATATCAAATCCAAATTCTTGCCTATATAGTGATGGTACCATAAATATATAAGGAGTTTTTGTTTTGTCTAAAATTTTTATTTTATTAAAATAACTCGCTAATTCTATTTTATGTGTACTTCCATCTGCTATCATAATTCTTACCGATTTTTCTGTTTCTCTCCAGACTAATCCTTTTATATTTTTGGAAGCAAAACTAATACTTGCTGTCGTATCAATATAAGCTGAATAATAATAACCTTTTATTTCTATTTTAATAAACGTAGAATTTGGGTTTCTTCTATTCTGATTCTACAGACGATTTTGCTTCATCTTTTGTTTCGTAATCTGAGTCAGTTAATAAAATATATATATCTTCAATATCTGATATATCAGACTCAATTGGTTCTAGACTTCTTAATTCTGCAACTTTTAGAATTTCTTTTTGTTCCTTGTTTTTCCTTTTCGGGCATTCATTTGCATAGTGACCTTCTTCTTTACATAACCAA
The DNA here is from genome assembly GCA_003313485.2 of Penstemon barbatus. NCBI lineage: Eukaryota > Viridiplantae > Streptophyta > Magnoliopsida > Lamiales > Plantaginaceae > Penstemon > Penstemon barbatus. The sequence continues at coordinate 30,526,653 of CM064881.1, forward strand.
CATTTACATTTCTTTTTTCCTTCTGGACAATATTTTTTATTTTGTTTTCGTCTAAAAAATCGTTCTGGTTTTTTTATAAAATTCTTCTTTATATCTTCGAAAAGGTCATTTTTCCATTTATATTTTTTATTATAATATTTATTTTTATGATATTTCTTTTTATGCTTAACTTCTTTATTTTCTTTACACCCATATTGTTGTGGTATCCCTGGATTACCTTCACAGCAAACTTTGCTAACTTGTTTTACCAGCTTTGTTTCGTTTTGTTGTATACATCTTTCTATTATATATTCTCGTCCTACGAGAACTGCTCCTCCTATACTATCTGCTATAGTTCCATTTTTTACTCCTTCATTAAATCTGTTCAAACAAATTTTATTTATTGGGTATGGTAGCTTTATTAGTAATAATTTTTGCATATGTACCTGATTTTCTTTCTTTAATCTATAAAAACTTTTTGAAAACTCACAAACATAATTTTCGTAGTAACACATATCACAGATAGTCATACTATTTATATGCCAGGTTGCTATTTCATTTTGTTTTTCTGTAACTTTTTCTGCATAATTTATTTGATCTTGACCAACAAATTCTCTCCTTATAATTGCTATTACTGGCCAATAAAATTTTTCTACATTATTTTGACTTGCTTCTTTTAGTTTGTCAATATCTTTGTAATCGCTTAAATATTGAAATACATTTCCTTTTATTTTAAATACCATATAATTCCATTTATTATCCATTGAGGCATTTTTAAATATGTCGTCTGTTTGTAGAATTAAGTTTACCTGGTTCGCCCATTCTTGTATTAATCCTTCTGCATTTATGGTACAATCTACATCTAAGATTCCTTGTTTTATTTGTTGTAAACGGGGTGTATATTCATCTGGTAGTTTTCGGAATCCTCCTTGTTTTCTTTGGTAAAATCCACTTCTTTCTCTAAGGTTTTCTAGATCAACATCGATCCATTCAAACCTACTAGACTTTCGTTTTTTATTATTTGCATCATCTTTTTGTTCCTCTTTTACTTGACTACCTTCTCCTTTCTCCATATATGCAGGGATAGAATCATCTGACTCATACCCGTAAATTACTTCATTATTATTTGTAAAATTCGTTTGTTTTTTACCTTGCTCTTCTTCAACTATATTTAATTGGTCAATCATATTTCTAATTTCTTCTACTTGTTCTTCCATTATTTAGGTAAATTTATTTAGAGGTGAAATTTGTTGAATTTGTTTATCAGGTATTGTTTCTACTTTGCATTTTTTAATTATTTATATTTCATTAATTAAATGTCCCAACTGTCCTCGTATAATAACTATGTTTTCATGAATATCCTCTTGTTTTATAGTGTAATTTATTAAATGTATTAACATGTCAGTAATATTATTTAATTGTGGGTCTAATGTATGATATAAATGGGAAAAATTATATCCATGAGGACATTTATGTTCTTCTTTTATTAAACTATAGGATTCTTCTGGTAAATGTGTTCCTTGTAAATATTGTTCTGTCCAGATTTCATTATATAAAAATATATGTTCTATTTTTTCTAGATAATTCTGATGACTATCTTTAATAATCTCTTCTTTTTGTAATATTTTATTTATTATAATTAATTGGTTTTTTAATTCTGCCACTTTTTCAGTTATTCCCATTATTTAATTAATTATGGGTCTTTTATTTACTTTCTTTTCTAAAGGGGCTTCTTTTGAAAATAAGGTTGATATGGGTATATTGCAATAAGAAAGAATTATATCAGTTTTGTATATATAACTTTTAAACATATCATTTTGATGAAATACTCTTGTAACACCCGTCAGAACTGAAATTATTGAAAATTTAAACGCAAAATTTGACAACACCCTGCATATTCAATTTTCAAAGAAAAATCCCAATTAATTTTAAACCCAAAAAAAAGAAAAGTAAATAAATTAAAGATAAAAAAGATTATTAATTACGTACGAAAGGTCACGCTTGAGTTCTTGTTTGTCAAGCTCAATTAAACGAGCATGTCCTGTATCGTCATTAGAAGCATGATATTTTCGATGTGGGATGATGGAAGAAGGGTATTTGGGTAATTTTCTCTTGTTCCACGATCAAACACCATTGTGTTCGATGTGGGATGAATGAAAGAAAGAAATGAATGAATCACACACACAAACACGCACCAAGAAAATATGAATCCGTTCTTTTCTTTGGAATGGGAATGAATATTCAAAAAAGATTCAATTTCTAAATATATCTTCACATGTATGTGTGTGAAGTGTGACTGAAGACTTTCAGTGAAAGAAGTCAATGACTATCTTATCTTATTTGATTTGATTTGGCAAAATTCCAAAATAGACATGTAATTAAATTGAACACATGTTTAGTCCTTTAACTTTCATTCAATTTAAATTTTAGTAATTTTGAATAACAAGTTTCGTCCTCTAACTTTTAAATTTCCGTTCTGTAGTTCTAATTTTTGACGTCCTTCAACTTACATGAATAGGTTTTAATTACAAAAAATTTCTACGTTAGTAGGACCATATAATAGATTTTTAATATTGTCATGCAATTACAAAGTTTTTCTGTGTTAATAGGACCAAATTGTAATTACAAGACTAAAATTGAAAGTTAGAAGACAAAATTTGTTGTAGCAAATTACTAAAATTGAAATGGGATAAAAGTCAAAGGTGCAAATCTATATTCACTATAATTACAGGATTATTTTTGCAAAAATTTTAAAGTTATGGGATCATTTTTTTTAAATTTTGCCATTTGATTTGATTATGTTATAAGAATCAAGAATGAATTGTTTATTTGTAATGTTGTTATTTGCCGTGGTCAAACAAAGCCACCGGGTAGATCGAGGAATTGAATTGATTGGAGTTTGCAATGGTGGAAGGACTTGATTGAAAGAAAAAGGGAGAAATATCAGCCATAAGAATCATTATCATTATCATTCGATTCACGATACGATATGATACTAAGATTAAATGATATGAAACACATATCTTATCATGCGGTCTCACAGTTATAATAAATATCTTATGAATTATACACAATATGATACATACACAATTCAAAAAAAAAAAAAAGACACGATTAGGGGAATGTTCATCCCCTCTTCGCACATAAGCAAACCCTAACCTTCTTTCACTTGATTATTTTAAAACTTTTCTAGAATCTCATATTTGAAACCCCAACAATATAAAAACACGTTTATGACATATTTGTGATGATTATGTATCTAATAATTGATTTTATATTTATCTTACGATTCACGATACGATTTATGATACGTTACTATACAAGAGAAAACTGATCCGCAATGTAATATATATGCAATTCGATAACCATGATTGTAACTTGTAAGATATTTAAAGAAATTGTCGTTGAAATTGAGATTTGGACTTTTTAGTCTCTAAAGAAGAGACGAAATAAAATCAACTTGAATTCGAGAATGTCCTATTTGTCTCGCTTTTGGGAGAGTAGTTTGGTGCTTTCTCAAAAGCCAAACAAACAATGAGGGAATTGCACTTTTTATACCAAATTTTTACCTACTTTATACATTTCATACCACACCTTTCATAACTGCACATTTCATACCAAAATCAATCAACCTTTTTCAATTTACATACCATCGTTAAATTTTGGACGGAACTGGACACGTGCGCCGCACGTGTCCGTTAACTCTGAAAAAAAAAAAGAGTTCTGAATTTCACTTTTCATTCCAAACTTTTACCTACTTTATACATTGCATACCACGCCTTTCAGAATGACACATTTCATACCAAAATCAATCAACCTTCTTCAATTTTCATACCGAAGTTAAATCACAAAAAAAAAAAAAAAAAAAACTCGCGGGCACTGTACTACCACATATGCTATTCTTAATTTGAGGAAACTGTAAAAAATCATATGATAGATGACATTCCCGTTTCTTTTTCGAAAGGGTAAGTATCTCAGGTTCGTCACTTTTTTATAATTAACCCCCTGCCCCCTAAAATAATCCAATTTTACCCTTGGGTGTTATTAGTACTAATAAATTTGTAAAAAATTGAAATAATTTTTAAATTTATGGGCAATTATAAATTATATCAATTAATGAATATGATAATTTTGAATTGAAACAGAAGTACCACATAGGGTCTTCTCAACTTGAGGAAACCGTAATAAATCATATGATCGATAACATTCCTGCTTCTTTTTTGAAAGGGTACAAATATAATAAAATACGGTCTTCTCTATCTATGAAAATCATACTCAATCATAATTTTGTAATTTTTCTGCCAAATTTTTAAGTATTATTCATTTACAAAATAATTTGAGGGGTTTCCTCTATCTATGAAAATCACATACTCAATCATTCGAGGGTTTTTTTTTTGTAATTGAATTATACTTAAAAATTTGGCAAAAAAATTACAAAATTATGATTGTGTATGATTTTCATAGATAGAGAAGACCGTATTTTATTTTATTTTGTACCCTTTCGAAAAAGAAGCAGGAATGTTATCGATCATATGATTTATTACGGTTTCCTCATATTGAGAAGACCCTATGTGGTACTACTGTTTCAATTCAAAATCATCATATTCATTAATTGATATAATTTATAATTGTCCATAAATTTAAAAATTATCTCAATTTTTTACATATTTATTAGTACTAATAACACCCAAGGGTAAAATTGGATCATTTTAGGGGGCAAGTGGTTAATTATAAAAAAAGTGACGAACCTGAGATACTTACCCTTTCGAAAAAAAGAAACGGGAATGTCATCTATCATATGATTTTTTATAGTTTCCTCAAATTAAGAATAGCATATGTGGTAGTACAATGCCCACGAGGTTTTTTTTTTTTTTTGTGTGATTTAACGTCGGTATGAAAACTGAAAAAGGTTGATTGATTTTGGTATGAAATGTGTCATTCTAAAAGGTGTGGTATGCAATGTATAAAGTAGGTAAATGTTTTGTATGAAAAGTGAAATTCAGAACTTTTTTTTTTTTTAGAGTTAACGGACACGTGCGGCGCACGTGTCCAGTTCCGTCCAAAATTTAACGGTGGTATGTAAATTGAAAAAGGTTGATTGATTTTGGTATGAAATGTGGAATTATGAAAGGTGTGGTATGAAATGTATAAAGTAGGTAAATGTTTGGTATAAAAAGTGCAATTCCCTCAACAAACAATATAAATGGTTTCAGAAATAAATTTATCTTCTCTTAATTTTCTTAAAGTATTCTCCTAAAAGTCAAACAAACAACATCTCTAGACAAAATCTGTTTTGATTTGACATAAAGTAATATATATATTTCTTACACAACTTATTCCGCATAACAAATATGATTTGACATTATTTTAAGAGTACACATGGAATTTAAGAGCTGTCCACATGGGGGTTATTGTCAATATTTTAAGAGTACATGGAGGTCATTGTCAATTTCTAAAGTTTATAGGCGTGGTATTGCCAATTTCTTTGAAAATGGTGTTATGCATTTTATTTCATATATATATATATATATATATATATATATATATATATATATATATATATATATATATATATATATATAGATGTATTTGTCACTTCCTTTTTTTTTTTTTAAGGAATATTAGTCATTTATTTTAAATATTAATCATGAAAAATACTTGCACTTAAAGCAAGTGAAATACAAAATGGTTTTGGAGGAAGGTAAATGTATTTTACTTGTGAAAACATGGGGTTTTTGCTAATAGTTAATGGCAATTTATCACCTCCCTGATATGATAATGTGTCAGTTTACTCTCATGTGTTATGATAAATGTGATAATAAATTGTTAAAGGAGGGTAAATTGCTTGTTTAAAATTGTCACTGGGAGTAAAATATTCTTTTACAAATAATAAATAAATAAATTGAATATTATACATTTCACGGGGTAAATTGGCATTAACTCCAACAATTGTGTTTTTGAACTCAATCTATATGAAAGGATTTTTCTCCCATATCTTGTTTTTTTACATGAATAAAATATCTTAGTCTATTACCACAACATAGCTTGTGAGTTTCGTTAACGAGTGAATAACATTTTTGGTTCTCCCAATGTGTCAAATTTTACACTTTCGCCCCTTTTAAATGACTTTTTATACCAGATTCGTCCCTCTTATCAATGTAATGTATCACATTCGTCCCTCTTATAAAACATTCGTTCTTCTTAATCTTTTTGTAACGGATTTGTCCCTCTTATCAATGTAGTGTATCATATTCGTCCCTATTAAATTAAAAAGGCAAAATTGCAGAAAAGGTCCCAAACTAATTGGCAATTTTGGGTTTTCGTCCCACACTTTATCACCTCACTGAATTTCGTCCCGTAATTTTTTTTTTTTTTTTAATTTCGTCCCGCCGTTAAGTATTAGACGGAAATTGCACACGTGGCCGTTAAATTGCCACGTGGCTGCTTACGTGTCATGATGACGTGGCAATTAGCATGACCAATTATACAAGATTGCAGAATTAGTCCCAAACTAATTACAAATTTTGGTTTTTCGTCCCAAACTAATTACAAATTTTGATTTTTCGTCTCAAACTATATCAATTAGCCAAGTTTCATCTCGTGATTTACCATTTTGCATGAATTTAGTCCCACTATAAATTTCTAATTTAATAAAAATGACGAGTCAATTTTTTACATTTTCTTTTCCAAGAAAAATAGTATGAATTTTCAAAACTCCTATGCTCTTTTGAGAAATAAAATTCTCATGTCATTTCATTAGAAAAATATTGTGTGTTCTTTTTTAGTATTAAAATATTATAAATATTTTTAATACTAAAAAAGAACACAATATCAATGTTGATTAGGCGCTAATCAAAATTTCATCAGCACAATTATTATCCAAACTGAAGATTTCTTCTAGAACAAGCATATTTGCAAATTGGAAAATATGAAATTTATTGAGAAAAAATTAAACATTATGAACATGTGAATAACATAGTCAATAATCTCAATATTTATAATATTTTAATACTAAAAAAGAACGCACAATATTTTTCTAATGAAATGACATGAGAATTTTATTTCTCAAAAGAGCATAGGAGTTTCGAAAATTCATATTATTTTTCTTGAAAAAGAAAATGTAAAAGATTGAATCGTCATTTTTATTAAATTAGAAATTTATAGTGGAACTAAATTCATGCAAAATGGTAAATCGCGGGATGAAATTTGGCTAATTGATATAGTTTGGGACGAAAAATCAAAATTTGTAATTAGTTTGGGACGAAAAACCAAATTTTGTAATTAGTTTGGGACTAATTCTGCAATCTTGTATAATTGGTCATGCTAATTGCCACGTCATCATGACACGTAAGCAGCCATGTGGCAATTTAACGGCCACGTGTGCAATTTCCGTCTAATACTTAACGGCGGGACGAAATTCCAAAAAAAAATAAAATAACAGGATGAAATTCGGTGAGGTGATAAAGTGTGGGACGAAAACCCAAAATTGCCAATTAGTTTGGGATCTTTTCTGCAATTTTGCCAATTAAAATAACTTTCGTCCATTTTAGAAAATACTTTGAATTTAAGTGATGCATTTGTATTTAGAAGAGACTAATCTGTTACACTATATTGATAAGAGGGATGAATCCACTATGAAAAATTTGAGAGAGACAAACATGGTACACTATATTGATAAAAGGAATGAATATGTTATATTACATTGATGAGAGAGACTAATCTGCTAACTAAAATTTAAGAGGGACGAAAGTGCAAATATAAGAAGGACCAAAAATAAGATTTACTCTTCATTAACCATAGTAAGATTGTGTCAGTTTCGCAATAAAGATTAAAATATAATACCCTTTTTATGCTATTTATTTCAATGTCGTAGAAAAAATGACAATTTTATCCAATCATAAAATGCAAAAACACCCCAATTCATCTAAAAATGACAATAATTCTCAAGTTAACTTTGAGAAATTGACAATAACCCGTCTGTTCACTTATTAAAAAATTGACAATAACCTTCTCGTATTCTTGTTTTCTTACAGTTGCAACAACTGAGTTAGCTGAGGTTGCACTCTCCATTCTGAAAGAAAGAAAAGATCATTTCGACGTTGTCATAACTGATTTCAACATGCCAGAAATGGACTTCAATTCTTCAATTTTATTAAAAATGTACAAATTATAATCAACAACTTCCCCATTATATGTAAGAAAATTAATAACACTACTTAATTACTAATCATTTTCTTATTTTTTCTTTCCCATATGATTTTCATTTCTTACAAAAGTTTCAATAAATTCAGTGATGTCATCGGAATTAAAGAAGGATGTAATAAAAGAGGCCATGAAAAAGGGTGCTTGTTTCTTTCTCAAGAAACCGATATCTACGAATAAACTCAAGAACGTATGGCAGCACGTATATAGAACGAGGAAATACAAAGAGTTGAAAGTCGATGGAGATCAAGAACTCGAATCAAAAAGTGATAAGATTGAAGAGGAGGACAAAGTCCATGAAGCTCATGAGAATCATGAACATGTTTGGGCCAATGATAAATTTGACAATAACGTTGAACTATCGGAAGTTTGCAAGACAACGATTCTTACAATCGAAGCCGATGATGAGTTTGAAGATCTGAAGGCTATGTTTGATTTTTGAATATTATTGAGTATAATGTTAAAGAAAATATTTTCTCTTGAATCAAATGATCCACGTTGTGGATTCAAGTCTTACCAAAGTTGCAAATTGAAGATAAAGGGTCGGGTCAGCCCAAGTAGACGACCCGTGCCCGTTTTATCACATCTATAAAAGGTGAAAAGCTTCAAGTATTATGTAATAGCAATTCATACCATTTGGTTATACTACAACATCATTTTGCTACATAATTCGCAATATTTCATCTGATAATCTATAATAAAATTGTTTAAACAATCAAATTACATGAGACCGTAGTAAAATTAACCAACAATATCGTACAAAGACGATTCAATGATACAATAAATGATGAAAACCTATATACTTTAATTCGGTATAATTAAAAGAATACGGATGCGTTCGGTTTGCACAATAAACCAAGATTAAAAAATAAGTCATGCCTATACCACTAGAAGGGATTTCCTATCACATATTAGTGTCACGTGTTTGTGTCACATCAATGTACGATTGACATGTGTCCCTCTCACAAAACTAATTGTGTATAAAATAATATATTCATGCTTCAATGTTTATTAAAACAAAAATTGCAATTAAAAGATCTGTATGTGTTGCTATGCGGTTAACTAGCTGCGCTATTCAATTTTGAATTATTGTAATGAGTCTCATGACTCATGATATTTATTGCAAGTGCAGTAACATAACAATTTTGATAAAAAGGCGAGTAAAAAAATATAGAAATTAAATAAGCTATTCTAGTTTAGGTTTGAGTTTGAACGTAAAAGTCCTTTTAAGCCGATTTTTTATATATTAAATTAAATTTGAGTAATTATCTTTTATTAGCTTTTGGAGTTCAATTTTAGGTCGATTGGGAAACTAATTGGGCTGAAAAGAAGTGTAGATTTAGTTGATCTTGACTGATGTTTTGCGCGACTCCAATTAAATTCACTCGTGCTAGGTTAGTTAAAGGTTATGATGATGTTCAATAATCCATTAATGGCATTTTAGTCTCTTGAAATACATAGAAAAGACATATGCAAATCAAAGTCAAAGGATGACGAAATTATCAATCACTGAAAGTCTGGTTGAGATTTTGAGAAGAAAGGTGAAGAAGCCACGGATTCTGCCAAAAAAAATGCAAAGGTTATGTTTCCTTATTTTTTTTTTGCTTGTCTTTCATTGTTTATTCAACAATCATTTCTTTATGTAAATAACAAATATCCATTAAGTGTAATGCTATTATACATACTTCATATTAAGAGGGAGACACGTGTCAATTACGTATTGTTATGACACCAATATGTGATAAAAAATCCGCTCCGCTATATCACATATTTGGTTTGACAGATTATTTTTCAGGCCTACCCGAAAAGGCGGATCACCTCCTCTTATTTTGGAAAGTTACTCCCTTATTTGTTCAGATAACAATTGCACCACTTCCTCTAAGACCCAACAATCTGTTCAAGATTTGATTGCAATTGACTATTTAGTTCAGTCTCATTAGACTAACCGAACGCCCCATAAATAATTCACCGATTTATATTTGTTACAGGACCTCTAAACCAGTGCCTAGCATTTAGGATCCAAGAAGAAACTATGAGAAGAAATAGACCTCCAATCGCAACTGGAGTATAGTTTAGAGTTTGTTGGGTAACGGGATAGGCAACCGGTAAAGAGAAAAGAACTGAAATTGTTGCTACCCAAAGAATCGAAACCCAACCAACAACGATCCCATATCTTCCCAAGTTAAAAGGTCCCGGAGTAAAAGAATTACGAGCCAAGGTCACTCTGAAAAATATTGGAAGTGCATAAGCTATGTAGAGTCCAATAGTAGATATCGATACCATTGCTTGAAATGCTACTAGGTTCCCGAGTGACTGCAAATATAAACCAATCAAAGGTCTTATTAAAAAGATCCATAATTCGAAATATATGAAGTGAATATGAATCTAGGCTGATATGATTCGTTAAATGTCTGAATATGGTAATTTTATTTTTATAAAATATCAATATAAATTTTGTAAGACTGGTAAAATTAAGATGAAAAATAGTAAGGGCATGTTTGTTAGGTGTTTGGGAAAGTAATTTGTGAAAGTAGTGGAGGTTTGTGAAATAAACTTGATTTGAGTAATGTTGTTTGTTTGGATTTTGAGATAGTGATTTGAGAAGTAGGTGTATGCTTTTTTGGAAGAGTTATGTTGTAGGTGTAAGATGTGTGATATTATGTCAAATCATATTTGTTATGTGAGATAAATTGAATAAGAGATATATTACTTTATGTCAAAACAGAGTAGAGTTTGTATATGTTTTGTTTAGAGATAAGAAAATTGTTGTTTGTTTGGCTTTTGAGAGAGTAGTTTGAGAAAATTGAGAGATAAAAATTTTATTTTTAAAAAGTAAAAACATGTTTTGCATTTCCCAAACACGGAAAAATTTTGGGGAACGCCAAACAAACAGGCCCCGAGACTTTATTTAATTATTTGACATATTATGATAGGATCAAAGTATTTATGTTATCATTTCTAATAAAATTTTGTAGTATTGGTCATTATTTCCATAGTTATGTTTATAAAACCATATATTTTTAGCATCTATGGGATCTTAACTATTTTTTGGATTTGGATCGGTAGACCTACTAACAAATCCAATAGGACTACAGGATCCGAATCAACAATGATATACAGTCTGAATCTGACCCATTCACAGTCCAGATGAATATGAAATATTTAGAGGTAACAAGCTAGAGAGGATTGACATACCGTTAACGCCATACAAAATGCTATAAGAGCCGAAAGCCAGACTGCATTTAAGGGAACCTCTTGCTTGTTCACTTTATGCCAAATCGGTGAAAATGGCATCGCACCGTCTCTCGAGAAAGCATAAACCATCCTGCAAAATTTTCATTTCAATTAGTACTTATTTTCTTCATGGATAAAATAATAGTAACAGATTTGGGAAAAGCTTGCGTACCTAGAGTTGCTAGTGATCGAACTCATGCCACAAAAAAAGATTGCGACCGCTACTATACCCAAGCAAACGATCCCTCCAATTCCGTTCCCGTATCTACTCTCAAAAACTCCGTAAAATACTTGAGCAATGGCATAGCCACCGGCATCATTATCGGGGCTCAAAAGGTTCGGAATTTTAGTTACTGCGAAAGTGATACCGAGTATATAGCCCCAACCAACTATTATAGATATGCCTAAGGAACTAATTATACCCTTTGGTCCATTCTTATCTGCATCCTTCGTCTCCTCCGTCTGCAAGTAATGAGTTTACATTGTGCTTAAAGGACATTCTCATAAATTCAAATATCGAAAAACGGTTAATAATCAAGAAAACATAAATGGTTAATTCTATTCAAGAACTACTTGATTAGATATTTCTGACATTTCACAGGACTACATCAGAAAAATGCCAAAAGAGTAATGGAGTATAAGATATACGTTCTGTTTTAAGTTGCTGCAATTTTAGTCCTAAATTTGTCATAATTAAAACGAGTCCCAGATATTGCCACGATTCTTATTTGTTTGCCCTTATATTCAACATGTAAGGGAAGAAATGTATGGAAACAAGGTGGTATTCACCCTTTAATACAAGCTGATTTGGCAAGGTGACGTGATGAATTACGATCTCTGATAGAAATAGTGTCCTGCAAGCCAGCTGTATGGCTAGTATTCGTTGTAATAAATGCGGAACTATTCAATTTAGATTAATAAATGCACTTTATTAAATGGTCAACTTTATCTTATGTAATAATTGTCTACGCATAAGGATAGAAGTCCTTAGATCACAGGGCTATGGGACAACCCGTGGACTGATCCCCAAGGCCGTTATCTAGAACATATTCAAGAGTCGTAGAATCCAATCGAGATAGGACATCGTTGGATTCGGTTAGACTCTCACTATTGTGTATACTCCGATGAACTGGAGGACGCTGGGGTCCACGAGCGTGACTGGGATAGTCGATACACATAAGTGGGTGGCTTGCTAGGATGGCAAGCGCACTGAATACCCCAATTAGGAAATAACTCACCATGGAAGCGGTAGTCGCATATCGGGGTTGAAGTTATTCCAATTTGCAATAGTATACGAGGAACGATCCCTAACAACTTGAGATGATAGGGTTTATCTGGTACGAGAACGTCTATGCTTTGATGTGAGTTCCGACTTACTGGGGATCACCAGAAAGTCTCTGTGGACTCACATTGGGTATAGAGGAACTCGTATGCAGATTCATATCATCAACAAAGGATCCGTTGACCCGACTTGATAGGTTGGGAAATTCTCCTATGGATTTATGTGAGAAATTAATTCTGGTAAAATCCTTGGCCAAGGTATCTGACGACTTTATGTAAGTAGCTCATAAAGATTAAGTCAAAGAGAATTTATTTCGAGACCAGAGTACATAAGGTCAAGACAAACGAAAAGGAAATCCGATGAAAGACCATAGCCTTAAGTCTCGACTGGGAGATTGATCAATGGAGAGATTATGTCGTATATGGAAATTGTAAATGATAAAAAAGGTTCACTGAATTAATTCACCAGTGATTGGGCTCCATGGGCTTGTGACTGGACATCGACCGTGGAGTGTGGGAGAATTCCCAAATTAGCAGGGGTGCTAATTTTGGAATGATTAATCGACATAGTGTTCGATTAATTTAGAGTATTAATTGCTCGAGTAATTAAATAATATTTAATTACAACCCGCGGCCAATTATGTGGTGAACCTACGGGGGCATACACAATACACATGAAGCGAAAGCGAGGAAACAAGAACGAACCAGTCGACTGGGTCGACTGGGTCAAAGTCGACTGGGTCGATTAAATAGGTGGGTCGACTGGGTCGACCCATATGGAACGAAATTGGATTCAATTGGAATTGGATCAAGGTTATAAATTAAACTGGAATTTAATTTATGAGTAAATTAATTAATTATGATTTAATTAATTAATGGAATAATTAATTTAATTAGACTTGGAGTTTAATTAATTAATTGGGAGATGATTTAATTAACTGGGCCATTTAATTGGGAGATTAAATAAAGCCCTGAAAAATTAATTAATATGGGCCATGAATTAATTAGAATACTTAGTCTTCTAATTAAAGAGGGCCATGGCCCATGTAGGAGAATTAGTATCCTAATCCTAGTAGGATTAGGTTATGAGAGATATCTATAAATAAGAGACTAGGTCTCATATCTCACACACAATTCTTCAAGCAAAATAAGAAAAGCAAAAATTCTCCCTCCCTCTCCTAGAGATCGGCCGAACCATACTTCCACTTTGGAAGAATTTTTCGTTTTCGATTTTCGTTCCAAAGTTGTTCTAAAACCTAAATATTAATATACCCTATGTTCCAGTTGATTAGGATATATTAATTTTCGTGATATTGTGGTGTATCAACTCGTAGAGGCGCAACACATGGGGCGCTACTCAATAGGTGTGGTTCGATCTTACCGGGGCAGAATTCAGAGCTCATCTTGCTAGCCGAGGATTTGCAGGGAGATAGGTATAAACGAGAAAACTTATACTATCGTTTAATTATATTCATATAAATACAACTAGAGAATATCCTGGCAAGGTTCTTTAAGAGGCCCTAAAATTTTTTATATTCCGCTGTGCCTATGGCTGTTTTTCTTACCGAATCCCAACAATCTCGTCACAGACAGAGGATCAAAATCCTTTGTGTGGCTATTTCAGCCACTAATTCTAATTTCCGCGAGTTTAGGACTAAAATTGCGGAAACATAAAACAAAAATGATGTAAATTGCTTCCACAAACTATAGATATCCCATTTTTGCATCCCTGCAACAATAAAAGGACTAATATTATTTATTCACCGCATAAAAACTCACCATATGGGCGGAAGCATCGTATCCGGTAAGTGTATACTGGCTCATAAGAAGACCTATAACAAATATATACAATCTACTTTGAATTCCTTCTCCATTATCCGTATTAAAGTGAGTGAAAACGAACTTGGCGCTGGCTTTCTCCGTTGCAACCATTGGAACAAGGATCATTAGAACAAAAACACCTGAAAAAACATTCACAAATCCTAAGTTTGATATTTACTGCCGATGATAACTAATATATATATAAGAATGATCGATTCATAGTACCGAGTATGTTCCATGCAGCAGCGAGTTGTCCAAAGAAAGACAACCAAGAAATGGAGAAACTGTTTAAGAGAGCATGTAAGAATAGAATTCCGCCATGGATTGCGATAACAACGTATTTGGAGGACTCGTATCCTCCTCCGTTTTTTCCACCCGTGCTCAGGAGAATTATTACTTGAATTAATTGTGCTAATGAAAAGTCTACACTGGTTGTACCAGCCCACTGCAGAAAAGTATATATATATAGAATTTAAACTTTAGTGACAAAATAGTAAATTTAAACTTTAGTGACAAAATAGTAAATGACAAAGTGACAAGAATTTTAATATTGTCACTAAACTGATGTATATAGACATACTAGTGACAAGAAATGTGAAAAAATTATCACTAATGACATTTAGTGATACCCCAATAGTGACAACTAAAAAGTTATCACTAAATTATAGTGACAATATATATTGTCACTGGGTTGTCACTGAAAGGGTGTCACTAATTGTCAATAGTGACAACTTAAGTTCCATAAACTTGTCATTAATAGCCATTAGTGACAACTTAAAAATATATTGTCACTATTGCACTTGTCACTACTATTTTTGTGACAAAACTAATATTCTTATCACTAAATGTATGCAAAAAGTGACAATTTCAACAATGTCACTTAATATTTTGTCACTAAAATTCATTTTTCTTGTAGTGATACATGAAGTTATTAATTTTTACTTGATGTGGTATATTAAGAAACAAGCATATTATTTTTTAAGAACTTTTAGATGAAAATTTGAGGATTGAAAGTACCTGACCAACAACATTGAACCTGCAAAAACAGAATTGAATAATCATTTAGTATCAACTGTATAGAATTTTGATTAAGTTGTACATTTAGTATACATGGACAATGTATTTAACTCCATGTGAAATACTTTTGTAATGCTCCACTTAATTAATTTAAAAATAAATTGGCGTTTTTTATGTACTCCAGTTTTAGGGATAGTGAGTTGTATAATTTAAGCATAAGAAAATTAATATATATATATATATATATATATATATATATATATATATATATATATATATATATTATTCTTTTTATTTTTAATTGGACCGAATTTAAACGGATCATGATTGAAAACCGCTCCATTGACAGCCCTAACAACAGGGGTGAATATGTCAAATTCATCTGGGCTGATATTAAAGAAACCAAACACACACATTATTATGTTTGGGTAATGAATTATTTTATTTTTTTGGGGGGAGGGGATAGAACCAAACAAGGAAGCATGGTATCCTATTAATCTTATATAGGGAACCAAAATCGCCCTTGGGCCATCTCCATTGGGTCGGGGCATGGGTCGGGGTAGGAGGGGAAGTGATCTCCAATGGACGGAGCTGCGGGGCGGGAACGAGACGGAGACAAGGCTCGGCAAAACCCTGTCCACATCCTGGGGATGCGTGGGTTTGGGACAAAGAAGAGAGTGTCGTCACTTGATTAGTTCTTTTTTTAATTTATTTAAATTTTATTTTATTTTTTAAATGTATTTATAGATTTAAAATTAATTATTTAAAGAAATATTTAATAAAATTAAAATTTCCTCCTAAATTAATTAAATTTGTAGAATTGAATTATTTAATAAAATTTATTATTATATTTGTTGTAAATTTATCATTATATCGTGTGAAGCAACAACTTCAAGAACAAAAGTGCGTGCTTTTTTCCTTCTAGAAAAACTCCTCTACCTTGCAGTTAGACAATTTTTCCACTCCCAATGCATACAATAACTTGAGCCAATCATCCCAGGAAACCGACGTATTTCCGCTTTTTTAAGTAGCCTGGCCATATTCGCTTGCTTTGTGGCACAAAGGTACAGTTTTTTGTATACACGCAAAATGGTTTGACAGAATGAATGAACAATCTCGCATTCGGTACTCTCCGCAACATGAAAATTTTCGTCATTGGAATCATGTGAGAATGCATAAGCCAAAGAACGCATAGCTTCTGTTACCTTCAATATGGGTGAAAACCCCGCTCGATTAGAGGCATCGTACCTTTGTTGAAAGTGTATATTTTCGAGCTCGCAATTCGCAAGAATACAAAGAAAAAGAGGATGCTTCATACGAAAACAACATCGGACTGTTTCACCTTAATACAATGGTCTTTCGACGAAATAATCGTTCATGAGTTGTATGTGTCGTACTTAATGGTTCCCATTTAAAAAATTTACGACCAGGAATAGAACCATCATGTACAGACATAATTGTATTTTGAGAAAATGATTCATCAGCATAATCAGAATCATAATAGTGGTTCATCTTGAGAAATGAATTATAATTTTTAAGAGTGAATATATTTTGAAGAGTGAGTGAATATTTTTTGAAGAGTGAATATGTTGAAAGAAACTGAGATACTTGTTAAATATGCAAAATTTGTAGAATTTTGCACCAGCTCTGCACCATTCAAATTATGCACTACCTCTGCACCATATGAATTCTGTACAATACAAATTTTGTGAAATTAATACAGCCTTCAGGCTTTTCAAAATTACAGAATGTCATATCTATTCTTGTTCCCTATTTAACAGAGAGGTGTGCTCACTTCTGAATTCACACCTAAATGATTCTACTAGGAATCTCAATATCTTTCATTCTAAATAAAAAAGAAAAGCAAACAATGTAAGGCAATGTCGACAAAATGGACTCATGCTGAAGATTTAGCCTTGACAAAGACATACATGGAGGTCTCAGAGGACAACATGGTAAGTAGTGGCCAGGAAAAAAAGACATTTTGGACCAAAATTATATTCACAATGTATGCCCTGCTTGATACTACTGGGCAACAATTTCAAAGAAGAACAAAAGAGCCAATAACTAGTAGATGGAAATAACATATTTTCGGCAAGATGAAAAAATGGAACGAAGCAGTTCAAAGGGCCTCAAGAGATCCCGGAAGTGGCGGTCAAATTATGGACTAGGTAAATATTATGTTAATACTATTTTAAAATAAATTTATGTTATTAGCATCTTTATTACAACACGAATATTAACTATTTTTTGTTATTTTTCGCATAAATTGGCATTGCGTCTGTACAAGGTCGAATGAAGCACCATTGGTGCTTCCATCACACATGGAAAGTTGCTAAAGATTCGATCATTTTCAGGTCAGAAACTCGAGTTTCTTAAACACCGCGGAGTATGACATCTCAACCAATGGAAGATTGTTATATTCCAACACCTCCAGAAAACCCAATTTGAATCGAAACCACTAGGCGACAGTGCAAACATGGAGACTCCCCACGTACCCCAATCAAGTCAAAGAACCATTGGTACAAAAAAATTCAAGAAGGGAAAATGGAAGGCTTCGTGTAGTCCATATTCGAATATTGACTTGGAAAGGGAAAATATCCAAACCATGAGATAAACTGCAAATATGTTAGAGGTTGGACGAGAGAGAAGGCATCATGAAATGCTTCAACGTCAACGGGAAGTGACGCAATGAAAATGGCAAGAGCGGAATGAATTATATCAATGGACTGCTCTTCATTCACTCTAGATACATAGGCGTATTGGAAGAATAAAAGAAGGGAAATACAACAAAAAGGTCTTCCTCGAGACTTATTTGAAGGTTCATCAAATGAAGGAACCGACTGGTTCCAAGGAGAAAATCATTAAATTGTTTTAACTCGTGTGTGTGAGGTTGATTTAATCTTCTTTGTTGCATTTCCTTTTTGTTTGTTGTATTTTCTCTCTTGAATCAATTTTTATTTTAATATTTTAATATTATTATTAATTATATTATTAAAATAGTTATTAGTATTATTAATATAAATATAAAAAATAAAATTAAAACTATTATTATAATAGTGAGAGGGGAGAAAAAAAGTAAAATTATTTGAAGTTCGGAGCCCTGTCAATGAAGACGACCAGGCAGGACTAAAAATTGGGGCAGCCGCAAGGCTTTATTGGAGATGGATAGCCTTAAGGTCCACCCGAGATTGGGGATGGATTAGATAAGAGGCTGATTAGATGTCATGTTAAGGGTATTAATCTATCATTTAATTTCTAAAATAGGAGTGGACTATTACAACATTTGATTATGTATCACGTATTAAAAAGGGCAATTTTGTAATTTCCTCTAAAAATGTAAGGTTACAAATTTTACTTAGACCAAATCTATCTAGACTCAAATTTGCTAACTATTGAGGGGTAAATGCAAGAAACTCCCCTAGGTTATGCTAAGTTTGCACGAAACTAATTTGTGAAATTTTCATTGCGCAGAATCCATTTATGTTTTTAATAACTCAGCACAAAACCCTCCAACATGTTCAAAATATGGGGTAAGTGTAACATATATCATAATATAGGAGGTAATATAACACATATAAGATGGATAGTTTTGTCAATTCGAATACTTTTTAAGTTTGGGGAGGCAGTGTGAAATCATAGGGCGGTAAAATGCACATTATGCATACCATATGGGAGAAATTGTCCTTAACTCAATACTAAATAGGGTGATTTATATTCAGACTCCTTGATGATTGTTGTATATATAAAAAAATCCTCAGTGGTTTAAAAAATTACAAGAACACCGTTTATAGAGATTTTTTTTAAATATTTTCTCAAGTTATAGGGACATCTTAAATCACCCTAATGAATAAATAACTAAAAAAAGCTAAAAATCCATCATAAAAAATAAAAATAAATCAGTTTTATATTACTTCAGAATTTAATTATAAATAATAGATATACCAGCCAGTAATCCAGGAAGCAAAGGGAGCCCACGAAGGACCAGCAAGTTTAGCACTCCAATAATAGAGCCCACCAGAAGTAGGATAAGAAGAACAAATCTCAGCCATTGATAACCCAACACCCATCGTAAAAAACCCGGCAATGACCCACCCGTATACAATTGAAACCGGCCCACCAAACGTCAACCCGATATTGTAAAGTGTTGTAACACCCGTCAGAACTGAAATTATTGAAAATGAAAACGCAAAATTTGACAACACCCTGCATATTTAATTTAATAATTTCCCAATTAATTTTAAACCCAAAAAAGATAAATAAATAAATTAAAGATAAGAATATTACGTACGAGAGGTCACGCCTGAGTTCTTGTTTGTAACCAAGCTCATTTAAACGAGCATGTCCTGTATCGTCATTAGAAGAATGATTATTTTCGATGTGGGATGATGGAAGAAGGGTATTTGGGTAATTTTCTCTTGTTCCTCGATCCCACACCATTGTGTTCAATTCGATGTGGGATGAATGAAAGAAAGAAAGAAATGAATCACACACACAAACACGCACCAAGAAAATATGAATCCTAATTCTTTTCTTTGGAATGAAATGAATATTCAGTTGAAGAGGACTTTTTTTGTTAAGAAAAAAAAGATTCAATTTCTAAATATATTTGCACATGTTTGTGTGTGAACTATGAATGAAGAATTTCAATGAAACCAGCATCTTATTCAGTGACTATCTTATTTTATTTGGAATGAATCCTAATTCTTTTCTTTGGAATGAAATAAATATTCAATTTATAAATATGTGTGTGAACGACGACTTTCATTGAAGGAAGGGATGAGTTCATTCAATGACTATCTTATTTAATTTTGAGTCGGCAAAATTTCAAAATAGTTATGCAAGTTTGAGATTCTTTCAAAAATAGTCATTTAATTATACTGAACATATATTTAATTCTTTAACTTTCATTCAATTTTCGATTTTATTTATTTGCATATCAGACTTCATCACTTAGTTTTCAATATTGTCATGCAATTACAAAGTTTTTTGCGTTAAGGATCAAATTGTAATTGCATGACGAAAAGTAGAAATTTATTAAAAATAACAAAATCAAATTTGTTACGCATATGACTAAAAATTGAGAAAAAAAAAATTAAAGAAGTAAATGTAAATTAACTATAGTTATAGGACTTTTTTTAAAAAATTTCCAAAGTTACGGGTTATTTTTGAAGTTTTGTCATTTGATTTGATTATGTTATTAGAAGAACGATTTTTTATTTGTAAAGTTGCTATCTGCCGTGGTCAAACAAAGCCACCGAGAAGATCGAGGAATTGAATTTATTGGGACCGCTCTTTAGGGTCTGTTTGTTTCGCTTTTTCTTGAGTGGTTTGAAAAAATTGGATGGTTTAAAAAAAGTTATTGGTTTAAGAAAAACTGTTTGTTGAAGTTTTGAAAAAGATGGGTATAAGACTTTTGGATGATGTACTTTTAGAAAAATCTTAAGGTTGTGTTTGTTTTCTAGATTTTAATGAGTAAAACGATAAATAAAATAATTTCTCATTCATTTGCATATTATTTGTCGTTTTACTCATTGAAATTCTTAAATAAACAAATCACAATATCGATATCGAAAATATTTGATTTCCAAATTTCAAATGCTCCACATTGTGAATTGAAGTCTTACCAAAGTTGCAACTTGAAGGTAAAGGGTCGGGTCAGCCCAAGTAGATGACATGTGCCCATTTATAACATCTGTGAGAGGGTTAAACAATCAAGTTATTCATACCATTTGATTATACTGCAACGTCAATTTGCTACATAATCGCAATATCTCATCTGATAATCTATAATACAATTGTTTAAATAATCAAATTACATGAAAAAATAGTAAATTTAACCAACAATATTGTACAAAGACGATTCAAGGATACAACAAATGACGAGTACCTATTATATACTTCAATTAGGTATAATTAAAAGAATACAGGTGCGTTTGGTTTACACAATAAACCAATATTAAAAAATTAACTATGCCTATATCACATGGATTGCAATCTGATCAAGATTGGATTATAATTGACTATTTAGTTCAATTTCATTAGACTAACGAACGCCCTAAATAATTCACCTATTTATATTTGTTACAGGACCTCTAAACCAGTGCCTAGCATTTAGGATCCAAGAAGAAACTACGAGAAGGAGTAGACCTCCAACTGCAACCGGAGTATAGTTTAGAGTTTGTTGGGTAACGGGATAGGCAACCGGTAAAGAGAAAAGAACTGAAATTGTTGCTACCCAAAGAACCGCAACCCAACCAACAACAATCCCATATCGACCCAAGTTAAAAGGTCCTGGAGAAAATGATTTACGAGCCAAAGTCACTCTGAAAAAGATAGGAAGTGCATAAGCTATGTAGAGTCCAATAGTAGCTATCGATACCATTGCTTGAAACGCTACTAGGCTTCCGAGTGACTGCAAATATAGATTAAAGTTTTGATTAAAAAGATCCATAATTCAACGTGCGAGAAATAAATATGAATCTAGGCTGATCATATTCGTTAATATCTGAATATCATAATTTTTTGATAATTTCTTTTACGTTTTATGTATTATAGAAAATTTGTAAGACTGATGAAAATGAAAAATAGTAAGCCTTTATGCAATTATTTGACATATTATGATGGATCAAATGTATTTATGTTATTTTGGAAATCTATAATATTTCTAATAAACTTCTGTAGTATTGGTCATTACTTTCTATAGTTATGTTTTTAAAATGATATATTTTTATCTTTTTTTGGGATCTTAAATTTTTTTCAAATTCGGATTCGGGAGTCCAAATAAAAAATCAACCATGATCCAATTTGAATCCGACCCACTCACAATTCAGATGAATATGAAATATTTAGAGGTAGGATTGACATACCGTTAACGCCATACAAAATGCTATAAATGCCGAAAGCCAGACTGCATTTAAGGGAACCTCTCGCTTGTTAACTTTATGCCAAAATGGTGACAACGGCATCGCACCATCTCTCGAGAAAGCATAAACCATCCTGCAAAATATTCATTTTAATTAGTACATATGAAATACGAGGAACAGATTTGGGAAATGCTCGAGATATGTTGGCGACTTGGCGTACCTAGAGTTGCTAGTGATCGAACTCATGCCACAAAAAAAGATTGCGACTGCTACTATACCCAAGCAAACGATCCCTCCAACTCCGTTCCCGTACCTACTCTCAAAAACTCCGTAAAATACTTGAGCAATGGCATAGCCACCGGCATCATTATCAGGGCTCAAAAGGTTCGGAATTTTAGTTACTGCAAAAGTGATACCGAGTATGTAGCCCCAACCAACTATTATAGATATGCCTATGGAACTAATTATACCCTTTGGTCCATTCTTATCTGCATCCTTCGTCTCCTCTGTCTGCAAGTAATGAGTTTACATTGTGCTTAAATGATATTCTCATAAATTTATCTATTGAATATCAATATAATCAAGGAAGCATAAATGGTTAATTGTATTCAAGAACTACTTTTATAGGGACGCAAAAAAAAGAAAAAAGAAAACAATTTAATCCTTTTAAGTTTTTGCATATACACGAAAATGGGACACTTGTAATTCCGACAAACATTTTACATCCTTTATGTTTTAAGTTGCTGCAATTTTAGTCCTAAATTCGTAAGAATTAAAATGAATCCCAGAAATTGCCACGATTTCTGGGGAAGGAAGAAATGAAGGGGGATTCTTATTTATTTGCCCTAATATTCAACACGTAAGGGAAGAAATGTATGGAAACAAGGTGGTATTCCCCCTCCAATTTAAGCTGATTTGGCAAGGTGACATGGTGGATTACGATCGCGTGACAGACAGAGGATCAAAATCCTTTTTGTCTCAATTTCAAGACACTAATTCTAATTACCTCGAGTTTAGGACTAAAATTGCGGAAACTTAACACATAAATGATGTAAATTGCTTCCAGAAACTATAGATATCTCATTTTTGCATCCCCGCAACAATGAAAGAACTAATATTGTTTTTTCACCGTAGAAAAACTCACCATATGGGCAGAAGCATCGTATCCGGTAAGCGTATACTGGCTCATAAGAAGTCCTATGACAAATATATACAATCTACTTTGAATTCCTTCTCCATTATCCGTATTAAAGTGAGTGAAAACGAACTTGGCGCTGGCCTTTTCGGTTGCCACCATTGGAACAAGGATCATTAGAACAAAAACACCTGCAATCATGAAAAAGAAAACATTTAGAAATATATTTATTGCCTATGATAACTGATAAATTTAAGAATGATCGATTCATAGTACCGAGTATGTTCCATGCAGCAGCGAGTTGTCCGAAGAAAGACAACCATGAAATGGAGAAACTGTTTAAGATAGCGTGTAAGAGTAGGATTCCGCCATGGATTGCGATTACTACGTATTTGGAGGACTCGTATCCTCCTCCGTTTTTCCCACCGGTGCTCAAGAGAATTATCACTTGAATTAATTGTGCTAGTGAAAAATCTACACTGGTTGTAACAGCCCACTGCAGAAAGTAAAAGTATATATAGATATGAAGTTATGAAATTTTTACTTATGGTGGTACATATATTCAGAAACAAGCAAATTATTCTTTGAGATGAAAATTTGAGGGATTAAAATTACCTGACCAACAATATTGAACCTGCAAAAACAGAATTGATAAATCATTTAGAATCAACTATATATATAACACAGAATTTTGATTTAAGTTGTACTTTAAGAATACAACACAAACAAATGATCAATGTCCAAGAATAGGCCAATGTATTTATATATGGCAATTTACACTCATGTGTTATGAAAAAGTGGCAATTTACCTTCCTATGTTACAAAAACACTTTTCATGTCCACTCTCACTTTCGACAAGTGAGTTACACTCTCTGACTGAGGGAGTTGAGGGAGGTAAACTGCTTCTTCAAAATTTTCACAGGGGATAAAGTGCTCCTTTTTAAATCATAGGGGAGTAAATTTAACTTCATACATTTGACATGGGATAATTTGACATTAGCTCTTTCTTAAATAGGATCGTGGACTAGATATTACAAGATTTGATTATGCATGGTATATTAAAAAGGGCAACTTTGTAATTTCAGTTCAAGTGTAAGGTCACAAATATTACGAGTTAATAGCAAATTAATTCCCTGTGTTATTCTAAATAGGTAATTTAATTACTTGTGATAAATAGAAGGACAAAATATCTCCCTTTGATATCCTAAATAGACAACTTAACTCCATGTGATAAGAAAAATGGCAAAATACCTCCTGTGTTTTTATAAAAGAAGCACATTGTCTCCCTCTAAATTGCATATTAATTCATATCACATGGAGTTGAATTGCTCATTATTTCATTTCACGGGGAGGTATATAGCCTATTTTAAATCACAATGAGGTAATTTGCTCATTATTTCAATTCACAGAGAGTTAAATTGCTTATTTTTATTTCGAATGGAGGTAAATTATCCATTAAACATATCACATGGAGTTAACTTGCAAAAAAAAAACCCCAAATATTACTGTACCAAATCTATCTTAGCTCAAATTATTGACCCGATATAATAAATTGGACCCGATATGTGAGCACCAAACATCGTGTTAGCCTAAATTAACACAGTCAATAAGATGCAACGTCACCGGTAAAAAACAAAAATAGTCCTTTAACTTTGGTAGGGACGTGAAATGGGACATTTATAGTTATATCAAGCAATTTACATTATTTATAAATAATATTTTAAGTTGCCGTAATTTGAGTCCTCATAACTGCAATTTTAATCCTAAATTTGCCGAAACTAAAATAAATAAATTGAGACATTACAACATTTTTGCACTATTTATAAATAGGTATGGATAGAATGGAGGAAAATAAATAATAATATCTCCTCCAATTTATGCTAATTTGACAAGGTTACGTGATGGATTAACACCATGTGGAAAACCCTCAAATTTATTTTCTTGGGTAGCAATTTAAGATATTAATTTTAATTCCGACGAATTTAGAACTAAAATTATGGATAAGAACACTAAAATTGCAACAACTTAAAACATAAAGGATATAATTATCTACCTAAAACTACATATTTCCTATTTTCGCATTAAAAGTTAAAGGATTACGACGGTTTTTTTTCAAATTCCTCCTAACAAGCCCTACCAAACATGTTCATATATGCAAGTCTCAAGTCAACTCCTCAAAGTACACATGACATCAATTCTTGACCATGAACTACCTACAGAGGCTAAAAATTACATTACTTCATTTAGTAAAAAAAAAGTTCTGAATTTAATTATATAATATTCCATCTATCTCTAAATTTTCACTACTATTTTCTTTCTGAAATGTTCCAAAATAACAGTCTCTTTCGATAAATAAAATTGTTTTTCTCAAAAAATAACATCACTAACTCTAAGCCATTATTTTTAAGGATATAAGCAATTTTCAAGTGAAATCCTCAAAGTACTAAACATGACATCAATTCTTGACCATGAACTACCTAACTTAAAAATAAATAAATTAAAAAAATCAATTTTACACTTCATATAATAATAATAATAAAAAAAAAAATCTGAATTTAATGATAAATAATAAATAATACCAGCCTGTAATCCAGGAAGCAAAGGGAGCCCAAGAAGGACCAGCAAGTTTAGCACTCCAATAATAGAGCCCACCAGAAGTAGGATAAGAAGAACAAATCTCAGCCATTGATAGCCCAACAGCCATTGTAAAAAACCCGGCAATGACCCACCCGTATACAATTGAAACCGGCCCGCCAAAAGTCAACCCGGTATTGTAAAGTGTTGTTACACCAGTTAGAACTGAAATTATTGAAAATGAAAACGCAAAATTTGACAACACCCTGCATATTTAATTTTTTTTAAAAAAATCCCAATTAATTATAAACCGAGAAAAGATAATAAATAAATAAAATTATAGATAAAAAAGATTATTAAATACGTACGAGAGATCACGCTTGAGTTCTTGTTTGTAACCAAGCTCATTTAAACGAGCATGTCCTGTATCGTCATTAGAAGCATGATTATTTTCGATGTGGGATGATGGAAGAAGGGTATTTGGGTAATTTTCTCTTGTTCCACGATCCCACACCATTGTTTTCGATGTGGGATGAAGAAAGAAAGAAATGAATCACACACACAAACACGCTCCAAGAAAATATGAATCCTTTCTTTTCTTTGGAATGAAATGAATATTCAGTTGAAGATGACTTTTATGTAAGAAGAAAAAATTCAATTTCTAAATATATTTTCACATGTTTGTGTGTGAACTATGAATGAAGACTTTCAATGAAACAAGCATCTTATTTAGTGACTATCTTATTTTATTTGATTTGATTTGGCAAAATTTCAGAATAGACCTTTAATTAAACCGAACACACATTTAGTCCTTTAACTTTCATATTTTCCGTTCTGTAGTTATAATTTTTGTTCTCTAACTTTCGATAGGTTTTAAATATTGTCCTGCAATTACAAAAAAATTCTTCGTCAATAGGACCAAATAATAGGTTTTCAATATTGTCCTGCAATTAAAAAAAAAAGAAAAAAAAATTGCGTTAATAGGACAAAAAATAGTAATTACAAGACTAAAATTGAAAGTTGGAAGACAAAATTTATTGTTGCAAATCACTAAAACAGAAATTTAATAAAAGTCAAAGGAGTAAATCTGGATTCACTATAATTATAGGATTATTTTTGCAAAATTTTGAAAGTTACGGTTTCATTTTTGAAATTTGATTATGTTTGAAGAATCAAGAATGGTTTGTTTATTTGTAATGTTGTTATTTGCCGTGGTCAAACAAAGCCACCGGGAAAATCGAGGAATTTAATTGATTGGGACAACTCTTTAGGGGCTGTTTGTTTGCTTTTCCTAACGTGGTTTGAGAAAATTGGACGGTTTGAAAACAATTATTGGTTAATATTTTTTTTTGGAGATTTGGGAGATTGGTTATGAAAATAAGGTGGACTTTTCTATGGTTAGTACCACTTGTGCTAAGTATTCATTAGGTCCCCCTTTAATTATCGTTGGATCATTTTTATTTTTTAATCTGTCATTCATTTTTTTTAAGGGTGACCTGTGCTCTAGGTTATTGTACTCCTCTCTTTTCTCAAGTCACAAATAATTAAGTTTTATTGCAAAATTGATCTCATAAGTAGGTTGACTGACAATTTTACCCCATAATATTTCAGCTTACCAAAATAGTCCCCACATCTTCAAATTTATTGACGATTTTAGTCCACCACGTTGTCAAATCTCAGAATTGACTCAAATAAGACCACGTACAGACCAATTTCGAGATTTTACTTACTTCTATTATATTTACATAACTAATTTAAATTATTTTTGAGTGATTTAGCACATTTTTATTAACGCTTTTGCAATTTTTAACTAATTTGTTCGATTTAAACCATTTTTGACCGATTTAATTCATTTCTTCACAGTTTGAATCGATTTTTTCATCAATTTCATCGATTTGAACGGTTTTTGACCAATTGTACTCATTTTTCACTAATTTCATCGATTTACATTGTTTTTAACCGACTTAGTCCATTTTTCACCGTTTTCGCTAATTTTTTCACTAATTTCATGGGTTTAAACTATTTTTGACCGAGTTAACTCATTTTTGTATCGTTTAAATCGATTCTTTAACTAATTTAATCGAAGTGAATGATATTTGACTGATTTAACCAATTTTTTAACTAATTTTATCGTTTGAAATTGATTTTGATCGATTTAGCCTATTTTTTTCCACAGTTTTTCATGAAATTCATCGATTTAAACCGTTTACGACCGATTTAGCTTATTTATTCACAACTTACATCAATTTTTACACTAGTTTCATCAATTTATATTATTTTTGATCGATTTAACAAGTCTTTTAACTTGTTTCAATTATTTAAATTATTTTTGACCAATTTAGCCCTTTTCGCTACTTTCTTTCGTTTTTCCACTAATTTCCATTGAATTAAACCAAATTTTTTTACCATTTGCATCGATTTTTTTCACTAATTTCATCTGTTTTAACATTTTTTATCAATTTAATCAATTTTTCATTAATTTCATCCATCTAAATTATTTTTGATCGATTTAACCTAATTTTTTTTTTACCGATTCGATCATTTTTAAAATTGATCTCATCGATTTAAAATATTTTTGACAGATTTAACTCATTTATGTACCGTTTGCATCTATTTTTCTCACTAATTTCAACAATTTGAACTTTTTTTTTACTGATTTAACCAATTTTTCACTAATTTCATCAATTTGCACAGTTTTTGACCGATGTAACCCATTTATTCACTAATTTATCGATTTAAATTGATTTTGACCGATTTGACAAATTAATAAAAAATTGGGTTAAATCGGTCAAACTATCAAAGCGATGAAATTACTAAGAAAAAGGGTTAAATTGGTCAAAATTCGTTCAAATCGATGAAATTAGTGAAAAAATCGATGCAAATTGTGAAGAAATAAATTAAATCGGTAAATAATGGCTTAAATCGATATAATTAGTGAAAAAAGAAATAAAACAGTGAAAAAAGGGCTAGACCGATCAAATAATTTAAATTGATGAAATAAGTTAAAATACGAGTTAATATACGGTAAGAAAGAGTATAAATCGATGAAATTAGTGAAAAAAACAATGCAAATGGTGAATAAATGAGTTAAGTCGGTC
This sequence comes from Penstemon barbatus, assembly GCA_003313485.2. Classification (NCBI taxonomy): domain Eukaryota; kingdom Viridiplantae; phylum Streptophyta; class Magnoliopsida; order Lamiales; family Plantaginaceae; genus Penstemon; species Penstemon barbatus. The sequence goes on from CM064881.1 coordinate 30,555,860, forward strand.
AGAAGCGGTTTGAATCGATGAAATTAATGAAAAAATTGGCGAAAACGTTGAATAAACAGGCTAAATCAGCCAGAAGCAATTTAAACAGATAAAATTAGCCAACAACTATTCAAATAGATGAAATTTAGTTAAAAAATCGATTCAAACGGTGAAAAAATGAGGTAATTCGATCAAAAATAGTTTAAAACCATGAAACTTGTGAAAAAAGGGGCGAAACAGTAAAAAAAATATGCTATGTCGGTTTAAAATAATTTAAATCGATGAAATTAGTGAAAAAAATGGATAGAGTCTATCAAAAATAGTTTAAACCGATTAAATTGATGAAAAAATTGATGCAAACGGTGAATAATTGAGTTAAATTAGTCAAAAAACGTTTTTTTTATTGATGTAATTCATGAAAAAGACGAAAAAATAAGTTAAATTGATTAAATTAGTGAAAAACAAATGAAAATCGTTAGTGGGTTGGGTTGAAGGTAGGTTAGGGGATGGGTGGGTGGGTGGGTGGGTAAGGTTGGGTAGGGTAGGTCCGGATTCGATCCGGGTGATACATTTGCCACCCCTAATTACGAGGTTTGGGTGGGGTAGGTTTTTAGTTTTTTTAATTATAATTGTAATTATTTAATTTATTTTTTAATGAATATTAAATATTTTTATTAAAAAATATATTATTTTAATAAAAATTAAATAAATTAATATTGTTATATAATTTTAAATTTGAAAAGAATATGTATTCTTAATTTTTTAGATTTATGTTAAAATATTGTTTATAAATCAAATTAATTATGTAAATATAATATGTAAAATTTTCAAATTGGCACGCACATGGTTTTATTCGAGTCATTTTTTAAATTTAGTGACAATGTGGCCTAAAATCGTTAGTGAATTTAAAATTTTGGGATTATTTTGGTAACGTGAAATGTTATGGTATAAAAATGTCAGTCAACATAAGTAATGGCAAGTATGAGGGAATTTATAAAATTATAATACAAAATATGTTGGCCTCGAATTGTTTGGTACCAAAAGTGAAAATTGACATATAGTTTAGTACCAAAAATGCAATTTTCTCTTTAATAAAATCATCTTTAAATCATTACCTTTTTTGAAGGTAACAGGTAAGATTTACTGAATTTTAAAGGGGACCTAATAAGAATTAGCACAAACTGGAACTAACCACAGAAAACCCCAAATAAGGTGGGTGCAAATTTGTTAAAATGTTCTAGATTATAGATAAATATTTTATAAAAGTCATTTACTTAAATTAAAGTAATATTCTCGTAAATTTTTTCTTAGAGATAAAAATATTATTGTTTATTTGCTTTTGAATCCTACACTTTTTTTTATTTCGTAACTAAAGGTGTGGAACTTCTCCCTAGAACTCTTATTAACTACAACTAGTACTAGTTGACTCTCACCTCTTGTAAATTAAATTTTATTATGAGTCATCAATAATCCAATTAACTTGACTATAAAAAAGAAATAGAACCCAATTATTTCAATATTACCTTTTGCATGCAGTAAAAAGTAATCCTATCTTATGGTTTAACCAAGATAGCCTCACATAAAAATGATCGACGAGTTAATACCAATTTAATTTATGTGAAATGCATAATTATTATTTAATTTATTTTTTGTATTTTGAAAAAGAACATTATACACTCTATAAAAATTTAAAGAAGTATTCCCTCCATTCCACAATATATATTTTTTTAGAGAGAGAAAAATTTTCACAATACATGTCACTTTAGGAATTCAAGATAACATTAAATGCTATTTTGACATTTTTACCCTTCTTCATTAAAAATTGGAATAAATAGATTGATAATAGGGAGTTACAAAATATTTAATTGTTTCTCGAAGGTAATTTTGTCCAACTACACTTTTATTTTCCTAAAATTTAGAGCATTAATTAATTCCTTAATCCTTGTGAAAAAAACCTTAAACGACATGTAATATGGAATGAAGGAAGTAATTTACCTCCTTCAGTCGTAAAATGTAATTCATTTTCTGAAATTGAGAGTGGACATGAAAAATGTTTTGTGACATGGGGAGTAAATTATCACATTTATTATAACACAAAGGATAAATTATCACATTTATCATAATACAAAGGGGATAAATTACTACATTATCATAACACATAGAGTTAAGTGCCACATATAAAAATATCAGGGTAGTAGTGTGAAATTATAAGATTACAGAGAATAATAAAAAAATTAAATCACGAAAAAATAAATTAAATATTAAGAATATGTCATGGAAGTAAATTGTTATTAAATCATTAAAAAAAAACATAAAGCCGTGCAATTTTGAAAAAGCCGAATTTTCTTATCATAGCTCTATACTGTCTCATTTAAATGTCCCGTGCTTGATTGTTGTATTGTCTTTACATGGATGACCACAAACATAGAAATGTGTTCCAGAATTTTAATTATCCTTTTTATAAATCTCGCTATTTTTTTTTTTTTTTGTATTTATCGTTTTGCCAAAATTTTCTTGTTTACTTTTATTTATAGTTTTAGGATTTTAATATAAAATTAATATTATTTTATCAATTTTACCCTTCTTACTACTCCCTCCGTTTCATAATATCTGTCGCTTTGGAAAGATTTTCTTGTGACATATTATCTGTCACTTTGAATTTTCAATAAAGCATTAATTGCTCTTTTTCCATTTTTGCCCTTTATGCTCATAAATTTTCTCAAACATTAGTGGAGGATAATTAATTAAAAGGGTATTTTAGTCTTTTTCAAATTTTTTTCAATAGAATTCAGTCATATTCAATGATTTTCTTAATTTGTATGCATACATGTGAAAAGACAGATATTTTGAAACAGAGGAAGTAATACTTATTATTAATGCTAAGCTTATTTGATTAAAAGAGTATTTTGAATTTTTTGCTTCAAAAAAGTGATTATTTATGACATTCTTTAATTCGTATGCAATTTCCAAAGCGACAATTAACAAAAAAATGCTAATTAATGCTAAGCTTATTTGATTAAGAGGGTATTTTGGACTTTTTGCTTAAAAAATAATTATTTATGACATTCCTTAATTTTTGTGCAATTCTCGAAAGCGACAATTAAAAAAAATCGAGGGAGTAGTTCATAAATTTTTAAAAAGTTTGGTTCATCAAAGGCCTAATTGTTGAGTTTTCAGTATTAAAAACTGGATTTGTGGAGCATAAAGAAGAAGTAAGGCCACGTTTGGTATTCATCAATTATAATATTTATGGATGCAAGAAACCTAGTTGATCAAGCAAATTAAACTATAATTAAACTTTCCTAGCTACATATCTAAACTAGAAAGATATATAATTACTTACTCAAATTATAACTCAACCTAACTAACTAATAATTAAGCTATAACACTGATAACTCTGTGAAAACAGTGCTATCAAGTCTATTTCCTTAACTCATTTGATTACGTTTATTGGAGTTTTGGTAGAATCTTAGGCAATTTTAGTTAGTTTTGTGTTTTGTCGCTCGAGTCATTGGTTTGGTTGTTTTGTGCATGAATTGAGATATTTTCTTATATATTGTGTTCATATTTATAGGCCTAAGCTATTTTGGATCAAAGAACATGATTGGAAGTGAAGAACACCGAATTAAAGATCAAATGAAGTCAAGTAGTGCAAGAACGAAGAAGCTGTCAGAAATGTTGTTGTGCACTCCGAGGACCATAACTCTTTCAAGGAAGCTCCAATGAAGTTGAATTTCGACTATGATGTAGAGGAATGAGTTAGGTACACCACAAATTTTACGGATCTTGATTTGGAGTTCGGAGCTGAGAGTCATGACACTTGCAAAACTGTCACGCAAATCTGTTGCGATTTTCAGCGGGATTTTAAGAGAATTCTTGGGCCCAAAGTCTCCTACATGGACTCAACTTGGTAGATCTATTTAAGGACTTCTAGGTCACGAAATTACACATCTTTGATCAGCTCTAAACATATTTCTTTCATAGAATACACCTACAACATCAAAGATCTACTTGGAGAAAGATTGAAGAAGAAAAGAGAGAAGTCCTGAAGATCACCCAAGCAAGAAGAATGCAATATTGAAGATCTTTATCTTAGATTCATCGTTTTGTCTATAAAACCACATGAACTCAGATTTGTTTTTCTTTATTATTTTCTTTTTATTTTTATCATGAATTAATTCTTTAGGATCTAGGGTTTTTATGAAACTATGTTACTTTGATTATTTTCAATAGATTATTCGTAGTTAGGGCAATTCTTGTGTTTGATTTAATTTCGTTCTCTATGCTTGCAACTTGACTGATCACCTAGTTGTTAGATTTAATATTCTTTTTGAACTTGGAAAAGGGAGATTAGGATTAGATAGGAAATTGAATAGTAAACGACTCTTAGTATAGGAATATAATTAAGGCGTTTATACCCGTTACATGAGGTTCGTGTTTAATGCTTTGTGTTATTTATGAATCACCTAGGAATAGGATCGGTTTGTATAATACATTAGGTTCTTATGTAATTCGGAAGATACATAGGAATATACTTGAATCCTCGGGTAGCACTCTTGTCACCACAATAACTACAAAAATCTCAATTGGGCAATCGATAGATAACATAGTGGATTATAACCCTAGGTTTCTCTTCACATTATTCAAAACTCAATCCAAGTACTTATGTTAGTTAATTCATTTAGTTAATCTAGTTTAATTGAACCTAAAAATATATTTGAATTTGGAATCAATTTAAAGTAAATTAGGAATTGGAATTGGTAGATATTAGTCAAGTCCCTGTGGAGACGATACTTTTATACTTACTCTTTATTACTTGTTCGATACGTGCACTTGCGTTTATTTGCGTGTGTAAATTCCGCAACAAACACTAATCATCATCTATAATTAATTTAGAGAGTACTTCCATAAATTTGGACGATTGATATTATTGATTTTCATATATTTGAATAGTAAATTTATCTTTTATAAAGTTTACAATTTTCGGAGAGTCCTGAGATTTGGAGGACTTTTAGATATTTTAGGTTTTATTTTTTATTGTGAAGAAGTTTGTTTGAATTAGAGATGATAAATAAATAGCATGTTTATTTTTTAGAAAATTATAAGGAGATTATGAAAATAAGACAAATAGCATGTTTATTTATTTATGTTTGAGCCGCTGTTTTGGCACATTTGTATTGTTTGGATCTGCGACTCTATTTTTGATACTTTGATTTGTACTTTATTTCGATATTGAGTTCCTAAGACATTTTCCTTTTTCTGTTTTTTTAAGAGTTAGATAAATCATATTTATGAAAACATCGCTTACAACCTCAAAATATGTGATAAGAAAATAGTGATCTCAAATTATGATTGCATATCATAATTTTGAGAATAGAATAAATTCCATGTTAAGACATTACAATTTTACTTAAATGCATTCCGAAAAGAAATCAAGACTAAAGTTTTTAGAAACATTTCACTTCTAGTATGTGATCATATAATATTATTTATTCTTTATCATTTTTATTTAAATTATTAAATTAATATATTTTTAACTCTTATCTAAAATTAAGAGGGAATTGCACTTTTCATACCAAACATTTACCTACTTTATATATTTCATACCAAAATCAATTACCTTTTTCAATTTTCATACCACCGTTAAATTTTGGACGGAATCGGACATGTGTCCGTTAACTCACTTAAAAAAAATGAAAAAAAAAATTCGGGCTGGGAGGAAATTTTTTGGGCAGGAGTTATGAATTTCACTTTTCATACCAAATATTTACCTACTTTATACATTGCATACCACACATTTCAGAATGACACATTTCATACCAAAATCAATTAACCTTTTTTAATTTTCATACCAACGTTAACTCCCAAAAAAAAATAAAAAAACTCGCGGGCACTATACTACCACATATGCTATTCTTAATTTGAGGAAACTGTAAAAAATCATATGATAGATGACATTCCCGTTTCTTTTTCGAAAGGGTAAGTATCTCAGGTTCGTCACTTTTTTACAATTAACCCCTTGCCCCCCAAAAATGTTTCAATTTTACCCTCGGGTGTTATTAGTACTAATAAATATGTAAAAATTGATATGATTTTTAAATTTATGGGCAATTATAAATTATATCAATTAATACATATGATGATTTGGAATTGAAACAGTAGTACCACATAGGGTCTTTTCAATTTGAGGAAACCGTAATAAATCATATGATCGATAACATTCCTGCTTCTTTTTCGAAAGAATACAAAATATAATAAAATATGGACTTCTCAATCTATGAAAATCATACTCAATCATAATTTTGTAATTTTTCTGCCAAATTTTTAAGTATAATTCATTTACAAATAAAAACCCTCGTGTTTGTCACTTTCTTATAATTAATTCCTTGCTCCTAAAATGTTACAATTTTGACCATTGACTTTGAGCTAAAAATATCAAATATGGTCTGCTCAGTTTGGGGAAACCATAATAAATCGTAAATTTGAACTTTTTCTGCCAAATTTTTCTGTATAAATTTACGGGCAATTATGAATTTTATTAATTTATGATTGATAAGAAGATTTTGAATTGAAACAGTACTACCACATATGGTCTTATCAATTTGAAGAAACCGAAACAAATCACGTTTTTTGAATTGATAAGATTATTTTCGAAAAGGTAAATTACGAATAACTCCATGAGAAAAGGCATACTTACAAAAATACACCCCACGTATTGGTTGTGACAAAAAAAGACCCCTCAGATTAGGATTTTATTATTGGATCTATTTTTAATTAAATAATAAGTAATCAATCAAACAAAAAAAAAATCCTCGGCTGGGCGGCCACCGCGAAGCTGCTACAGGGGGGTATTTCCAAATTTATAGGGGGTATTTGCAATTGTACAGGGGGTATTTACAAATTTACAGGGGTATTTGCAATTGTGCATTGGGTATTTGCAATTATACAGGGGTATTTGCAATGTTATATGCATTTTCCATCTAGGGGGATATTTGCAATTTTACCCAATTGATTTTTCCCTCAATTTGCAAAAAACGGAAAATGGAAGGAAATTGATTTCCCCCCTCCCCCCCCCCCCCCCACCAATTTTCTGCCCTATTCAATTAATCCCATGCCCACAAGCATTTTTTTTTATTTGTGAGTTAACGTCGGTATGAAAATTTCTGAAAGGTGTGGTATGCAATGTATAAAGTAGGTAAATATTTGGTATGAAAAATAAAATTCATAACTCCCTCACTGCCAAAAGAATTTCCTCCCTGCCCGAATTTTTTTTTTTTTAACTGAGTTAACGGAAACGTGCGCCGCACGTGTCCTATTCCGTCCAAAATTTAACGGTGGTATGAAAATTGAAAAAGGTTGATTGATTTTGGTATGAAATGTGTCATTCTGAAAGGTGTGGTATGAAATGTATAAAATAGATAAATATTTGATATGAAAAGTGCAATTCCCTCTATTAGGATAAAAAAAAGTATTGTAGTCTTTTCTTGTATCTCAAATTTGTTTGCTTCAACAAAAAAAAAATCTTAAAACCTCATAATGCCTATTAATAGGGCTGTCAATGGGGCGGATTTCAATCCGGATCCGTCCGAATTCGGTCCGATTTATTAGGATAATTGTCCGATTAGAGATTCGATGGACCTGATCCGATTATAAAGATCCGAAATCCGAAACTCATGGAGCGAATATGGATTTAGGTCGATCCGATCCGTTAAAGATTCGTATCCGACAACAAATAAAAAGAAAGATATATATACAAAATTATTTATAAAAATAAGTATCATTAATAATATTTCATCGTCAATTTAAGAAGATAGTAATTTATAATTCGTTTATAAATTTATTTAAACCAATATATTCATTCTACAAATATGAATATAGTAAAGAAACTTTAAAAATGTGAGCTAAAATTAAATAAAATTGAAAAGATAATAAACTTGTTTTAGGAAAAAAATATTAATTTAACTTTTTAAATACAAATTTATTGGTCCGAAAAATATCCGATATCCGGCCAAATCCGACCAAGATCCGTTGGATTCAAAAAATCTAGATCCGAGCACAATCCGAGCAAGATCCGAATCCGACATGATTCGATCCGATATAAATGGAGCCGGATCTGGACGAGCCTGATCCGACCAGAATCCGGCCCATTGACAGCCCTACCTATTAATATGTAAATTCGTAAAAAATCTTAAAATCAAACGTCACATTGTTTTAGTTTGGTTTGAGTCTGAAATTGTGTTTGAGTTTGGTTTTGATTTTTTACCGAAACGTGTTTAAGTTGTGTTTTTGATATTTTTACATATGATTTTTCAAATTTTAGTTTATCGAATTGAGCTCGAAGAAAACTTTAAAATTTATCAAACGAGCAATTTTATTAAAGTTTTTTGGTTTGTATAATGAACTTAGCTAAATCGATTTTTTATTTGATTTTCCGCATAGGACAACCCAAGATGAAATTGACTTGCAATTATTGTAGGAAGTTTGCTACTGACTTGACTTCAATAGCTTGCACCATTTTAAGTCTTCTCAACTTGGTTGGATTTTATGTCACTTACTGTCCAATTAATGTGCATCACTGTCCCATTCATTTACTTATCAATTACATTTAATGTGCATTAAGTTATGAAATATCTATATAAGTTGTGGATGCCATTGCAATTTACACTTCAGGTTATAAGGTGTCAAGGCAATATTATTGCACTTGGTTGTATAAGAAATTAACACATATCTCCTTATGTGTCAAGACAAGAAGAAGTGTGGCATTGCATAGGATGTGTGGCTAGACATGAACAAGTGGATACTCCTAAGTATAGCCATGTATCACAATGCATGAGAAACCACCCATCACTTTCCTTTGTAAGACATATGTGAAGCCACCCATCACTCTTCTTTGTATGACATGTGTGATCTTGAACTCCTATAAATAGAAGAGTTCATCCCTCATTTTGTAAGAATAAGAACAACCATCTACAATCAATGAGAAGAAGTGTTTATCTTCATTCATATAAATACTTTGCTTACTACAATTTATTCATCCATTTTATCCTAAGTTTTATAACACGTTATCAGCATGAGTTTGCTCTATAACTCGAGTTCAAGTTATCACAATATATCCCACAAATAAGAGAGAAAATAGGCAAACACTTTTGAGAGGCATATTCTCGGATTTGCAAATAGTACCTTCGGTTTTTCCATCATTCCGACTATATTAACCGTTGGATCATTATCAAATTTTAACCGAAGGTTCCTCACACCAGGCTCTTCATTCTGACCGTTCGGATCGTCCTTACAACGTTTGTAGGTGATACAGAATCCATCAGAAGTTGACGAAAAGAGTTGAGGAAAGTAGCGATTGCCTCTATCCGGAAGGATTAAAATCGACAAACAAGTAATATGCATATATTATACGTAGTATAAATAACTTGAAATTCGAATTAATATGCATACTTTATTATACGTAGTATAAATAACTTGAAATTTGAATACGAACAAATTGTTTTTCGGCTTGAAAGAAAGCCTAATAAGTTTTGAGCTTGAAATAAATCTTTAAAGTTTAAGTTTGAAAGAAAGCTTCGAAAATCTTAGACTTGAAAGAAAGTCTAGGCGAAAAACTCAAACCCGAAGTTTTGAGTATATTTTCGGCTTGAAAGAAAGCCTACTACTTGTGTGCCTCCATTAGGCAAAAGACTCAAACCCGAAGATTTGAGAACATTTTTGGCTTGAAAGAAAGCCTAGTATATTTTAAGCTTGAAAGAAAGCTTCAAAGGTTTTAAGCTTGTAATAAAGCTTCGTAAATTTTAGACTTGAAAGAAAGTCTGGGTGAAAGACTCAAACCCGAAGATTTAATTACACTTTAAAGAAAGCTTATTATTTTTTTTGCTTGACTTGAAAGAAAGCCTAGTAAATTTTAAGCTTGAAAGAAAGCTTCAAAAGTTTTAAGCTTGTAATAAAGCTTCGTAAATTTTAGACTTGAAAGAAAGTCTGGGTGAAAGACTCAAACCCGAAGATTTGAGTACACTTTAAAGAAAGCTTATTATTTTTTTGTGCTTGACTTGAAAGAAAGCCTAGTAAATTTTAAGCTTGAAAGAAAGCTTCAAAGATATTAAGCTTGAAAGAAAGCTTCAAAGGTTTTAAGCTTGTAATAAAGCTTTGTAAATTTTAGACTTGAAAGAAAGCCTGGGTGAAAGACTCAAACCCGAAGATTTGAGTACATTTTAAAGAAAGATTATTATTTTTTTTGTGCTTGACTTGAAAGAAAGCCTAGTACATTTTAAACTTGAAAGAAAGCTTCAAATGTTTTAAGCTTGTAATAAAGCTTCGTAAATTTTAGACTTGAAAGAAAGTCTGGGTGAAAGACTCAAACCCAGAGATTTGAGTATATTATTTTTTTGTGCTTAAAAAATAAAAAAAATAAAATAATAAAATAAAATAAAATGAAAAATAACGTTGATGTGAGCATGAACGATGGAGATATTTGTTTGGTTGAAAGGGGGACCACACACACGATTCATTGAGATAAGAAATATTTCTCGAATTTAAAATTATCAAAGGCTAATGTAAGTTCAATTTGTGGTACTACAAAATTAATTGAAGGCTCCGGAAGAGCCAATATGATATTGCCCGATGGTACAAATGTTTTGATAAAAGAGGCGTTGTACTCTCCGAAATCCAAAAGAAACTTGCTAAGTTTCAAAGATATACATTTGAATGGATTTCATATTGAGACCATGAATGAGCGAAATATGGAATATCTTTGTATCACATCCATGAGTTCATGCCAGAAGCATGTAATTGAAAGACTCCCAGTTTTCTCATCGGGTTTATATTATGCGACCATAAGAGTTTTTGAATCAAATGTTGTATTGAACCGGAAGTTCAATGATTCAAAACTTTTCTCGCTTTGGCATGACCTACTTGGCCACCCGGGAGCAATTATGATGCGTCGAATAATAAAGAATTCGAGCGGGCATCCTTTAAACAACCAGAAGATTCTTTTGCCGCAAGAAAATGTGTGTGTGGCATGCTCACAGGGGAAACTAATTATCAGAACGTCTCCTATGAAGATTGATACTGAATCCTCAATGTTTTTATAGCGAAATCATGGAGATATATGTGGGCCTGTAGATCAACCTTGCGGACCTTTTCGTTATTTTATGGTCCTGATAGACGCATCTTCGAGATGGTCTCATGTATGCCTACTGTCAACGCGTACAATGGATTTTGTCAAGCTTCTTGCTCAAATTATAAAATTGAGGGCACAATTCCCTGATTATCTGATAAAGACTATCCGTCTTGATAATGCCGGTGAGTTTACATCTCAGGCATTTGATGATTATTGCATGTCAATTGGAATTGATGTTGAACATTCTGTTGCACATGTTTATACCCAAAATGGCCTAGCTGAGTCATTTATAAAGATGTTGCAATTAATTGCTAGACCTTTACTTTTGAGGTCAAATTTACCCACCTCTGTTTGGGGACATGCAATACTACATGCTGCTTCACTGGTCCGGATTAGACCAAGTTCATTCGAGGCGTATTCGCCATTGCAGCTTGTGACAGGCCAGCAGCCTGATATTTCTCATTTGAGAATTTTTGGATGTGCGGTTTATGTTCCAATATCACCGCCACAACGAACAAAGATGGGTCCACAGAGACGACTTGGGATCTACATTGGTTTTGATTCCCCGTCTATTATCAGATATCTTGAGCCCCTGACGGGTGATATGTTTAAAGCAAGATATGCTGATAGTATTTTTGATGAGATAGTTTTCCCGCCGTTAGGGGGAGATAAGAAACCAGTTCCTAAATAACGGCGTGAAATTAAATGGAATGTGCCATCTTTGTCTCATTATGACCCACGTACAAATAATTGTGAGCAAGAAGTAAAAAAGATTATACATTTGCAAAATGTTGCAAATCAATTGCCGGATGCATTTGTTGATGCAAAGAAAATAACAAAATCTCATATACCGGCAGTTAATGCACCAGAACGGAGTGATGTCCCTGAAGGACATGTCCATGCAGGACAATCTGAAAAACCACGAACGAAACGTGGACGCTCTGTTGGTGCGAAATGCAAGAATCCCCGAAGGAAAAAGATACCAGAAGTATGTATTCCTCATGAAGAGCAAACTGTTTCAAAACAAAGCGCTATAGAAAAATTAACTGATCAGTTTGAATTAAGAAATGCCCCAGAAGAGGCGAATGAAACTGATGCCCCTGAAGAGGCGATATTTGAAGAGATCTCTTTGAATTATTTAAATACTCGAGAAAACTAGGATAGAAAGAAAGTGATTGTAGACAATGTCTTTGCTTATGGGGTCGCACTAGATATTATAAATAAGGATCCCGAAGATCCCAAACCGATATCGGTTGATGAATGTCGACATAGAAATGATTGGCCAAAATGGAAAGATGCAATTCAAGCTGAGCTGAACTCGCTAGAAAATCGCAAAGTTTTGGACCGATAGTTCGCACGCCCGAAAACGTGCAACCGGTCGGGTACAAATGGGTATTTGTACGTAAACGGAATGAGAAAAATGAGATTGTGAGATACAAGGCACGACTTATTGCACAAGGATTCTCACAAAGACCTGAAATTGATTATGATGAAACATATTCCCCTGTGATTGATGTAATCACGTTGCGGTATTTGATTAGTTTTGCAGTCTCTGAAGGACTGGACATGCGTCTCATGGATGTGGTTACCGCATATTTTTATGGATCACTTGATAGTGACATATATATGAAAATTCCTTAAGGATTAAAAATCCCTGAAGAATCTCATAATCAAAGGTCTCATGGATTGTAATCAATTAAATTGCAACGATCCTTGTACGGATTAAAACAGTCTGGCCAGATGTGGTATAATCGGCTTAGTGATTATCTCATAAAGGAATGATTTGTTAACAATCCAATTTGTCCATGTGTTTTCATTAAAAGATTTGAGAATGGTCTTTCCATTATTGCGGTATACGTGGACGACTTAAATCTTGTGGGGACTCCTGAAGAGCTCACAAAGCCTGCAAACTATTTAATGAAAGAGTTTGAGATGAAAAATCTCGAAAAAACAAAGTTTTGTCTCGGCATGTAGATCGAACATTTATCAACTGGAATCTTTATCCATCAATCGGCATATACAGAAAATATTATGAAAAGATTTTATATGGACAAAGCTCATCCATTGAGTAGTCCCATGGTTGTCCGATCTTTGGATATAAAGAAAGATCATTTCCGTCCTCGGGAGGAAAATGAAGAATTGCTTGGTCCTGAAGTACCTTATCTAAGTGCAATTGGAGCATTGATGTATCTTGCAAATTGTACGAGACATGATATAGCCTTCTCAGTTAACTTACTGGCAAGGTATAGCTCTGTACCAACACGAAGGCATTGGAATGGAGTTAAACACATATTGCGCTATCTTCGTGGGACAATCGACATGGGTCTATTTTACTCTAGAGATGCCGATGCACATGTCGCAGGTTATGCAGATGCCGGTTATCTTTCTGATCCACACAAAGGTAGATCACAAAGTGGATATGTATTTACTTGTGGTGGCGTTGCAATATCGTGGCGATCTGTCAAACAAACTCTAGCTGCCACTTTTTCCAATCATGCTGAAATTTTGGCATTGCATGAAGCAAGTCGAGAATGTTCATGGCTGAGATCAATGGTTCAATATATTAAAAAATCTTGTAGGTTGCCTTCAACAAAGAATATACCAACATCATTATATGAAGACAATGCCGCATGTATTGCTCAAATAAAAAATGGATATATCAAAGGAGACAGAACGAAGCACATATCACCAAAGTTTTTCTTTACCCACGAGCTTCAGAAAAAGGGTGATATAGACGTTCTTCAGATTCAGTCATGTAACAACTTTGCTGATTTATTCACTAAAGCATTGCCAACTACAACATTCAGGAAGATGGTTTACAACATTGGAATGCGGCGACTTGTGGATCTTATGTCGGCATCAGGTGGAGCGTGTAATTAACGACACTTACACTGTACTCTTTTTCCTTCGTCCAATTTTTTGTCCCAATGAGTTTTTCTTGGCAAGGTTTTAACGAGGCAGTGTTACATGCTCATAAGCCCCATATGGATATGTACTATTTTTCCTTCGTTCAAGTTTTTATCCCAATGGGTTTTTCTTGACAAGATTTTAGCGAGGCATATTCCAGAAGCAATGGGCATCCAAGGGAGAGTGTTATGAAATATCTATAAAAGTTGTGAATGTCATTGCAATTTACCTACGTTGCACGGATACGGACTCGGCGACTCGGAGTCGACACGATTCGGATTCGGCGACTCGTTTTCGAAAAAAAATTAAGATACGACTCGACATGGATACGTAAATTTTAATAAAATAAATTTATATAGTTATATATAAAAAAAAATAAAAAAAATACCTTAGCATCAAAGTCATTGAATAAAAACTCATTCAAATATTCATAACACAAAATTTATTATTATCTATATTACCCTTTTTTAATTTAATGACCCAACTCAATAACTCATACATATTTTCAGTTTCTAACTTTCTATATCTAACTTAATTAGTTAATTTATAATGAAATACTTTCCTTCATAAGGTAATGAATCTTCTACGTAATTTTTTATGCAAAGAAAAAGTGAAAGTGGTCAATTGTTTAATCAACCAGCAGCTATGGCAAATTACAAGAAGAATTAGCAAATTACAAGAAAGTTATAGCAAATCTTTAGCAAATTACACACCTAAAGGGGGTTTTAAAATTTGAGTTGTACACTTGTACCTCTGTAAATTAGTAATCTAGGCCGAAAGAGAGAGATGGCTGAGCAGGAGGTTGCGGCGGACGACGGTGCGGCAAGGGTTGTGTTGTGGCACGGGTGGGGGTGGTGGCTAGGGATTGATTTTGAATTGAGGAAGATTGTGAGTACGTACCTCTGTAAATTACTAATCTGGGCCGTGAGAGATGGCGGAACAGGAGGTTGTGGTGGAAGGGGTGCGGCGGCGCTGCTGGTGGCGGTGGTAGTTAGGGATTGATTTTGGTTTTTGGAAGAAAGAAGAAATAGGAATAAGGAACTGAGGAAGTAAGGTAGGAACGATTACTTACAGTTACATTTCAATTTTTAATTATTTAGGTGTGTAAATTGCAAATTCAACCCAATATTTTATAAAAAATTGCAAAAAGCCCCCGCTGAGTCTTGACCGAGTCGACTCTTCAACCTGACCGAGTCGACTCGCGAGTCCGAATTTTTTTTATTTTTTTTCTCGGACTCGCCACGTGGCGAGTCCGATGCGAGTCGCAGCCGAGTCGACGGCGAGTCCGAGTCCCAACCGAGTCGACTCGGCATTCTTCATATTCTTTGAAGAGTCGGTGCTTCATAGCAATTTACACTTCAAGTTATAAGGTGTCAAGACAATATTATTGCACTTGGTTGTATAAGACAAGAAGAAGTGTGGCATTGCATAGGATGTGAGGCAAGACATGAAGGATTAAGGGTTGCAAGGCAAGAACAAGTGGATACTCCTAAATATAGCCATGTATCATAATGCATGAGAAACCACCCATCACTTTCCTTTGTAAGACATATGTGAAGCCACCCATCACTCTTCTTTGTATGACATGTGTGATCTTGAACTCCTATAAATAGAAGAGTTCATCCCTCATTTTGTAAGAATAAGAACAACCATCTACAATCAATGAGAAGAAGTGTTTATCTTCATTCATATAAATACTTTGCTTACTACAATTTGTTCATCCAATTTATCCTATGTTTTATAACACATTATACATTATCTTTATTTTTAAACTAATCCACTGTCTCCATCTCTATTTAACGCCCTCGAATTAAGAATAATCCAACAATTTGCAACCCTCATCTTTTTCCAGTAGTGTTAACCATGAGAGTCAACAAAGTTCGAGGTAAAGTAGGCAACCCAATATTCATTCTTCTCTAAAATCAAGGCTTAAAACCGATAATTTTTGTTTCTCTCATCTTAAAACCCAACAACAAGATGGCGTACGTTTTTAAAAAAAATTCGTGTTTGAAAAATGTCAAACAAACATATTTTCTACTTTCTCAAATAATTTTTTCATCTCTCAAGTTTTTTAAACTACTCTCTCAAAAGCCAAACAAACAACAATTTTCAAACAAAATCTATACAAATTTTACTCTGATTTGACATAAAGTAACATATTTCTTACACCATTCATCTCACATAACAAACATGGTTTGACATAAAGTATTACACATCTTACACCTACAACCTCACTCTTCCAAAAAAACCTACACCTACTTTATTTCTAAGACAACACTCTCAAAATTCAAACAAACAATATTACACAAATCGAGATTATTTCACAAACATCCACTATTCTACCAAACTACTTTCCGAAACACCAAACAAACAGCTTCTCCAACTACATTAGTCCATCCTAGTTTCTATTTATGAATTCAATACCAAGATATACTTATTTAAATTCAATCAAAGTTGAGTCCAAAAAAACATGTTTTCATCTCAATATTTGCTACCAAAGCAATTATATAATTTAACATTTTCTCCCTTCTTTGCTAGTTTCTTTTAATTAGAGTTATTCAATTTTGCCCTCAAATATCATGTTTATCTCACGTGACTGTTGTTTTGAAGATAAATAATTATTATGTTGATTTTGAAAAAAAATGAAAATTAAATTACCAAATTTTAAAATAATGAGGTGGTGCGAATTTATTCTTAATTCGAGTGGTTTAAGTGCCATTTTTGAGTTTTGAGGGTGTAAAGTATCCATTCTCATATTGGGGTGTAAAATGCTAAGAATCCACTTAAAAACCATCGGCTACTTAATTAGTAATTAATTTCTTTCGATTTTCATATCACTACCTTTCATATTCATTTAGCATATTTTGCGTCATAAATTTGGTACAACTAGGGGTCCAAACTGTGTTAATTGACTCACAGAATGATGTAAACAGGTCAAACGAAATATCTTTTTCAATGGTGGTAGGATTTGATTGGAGTTTGCAATGGTGGAAGGACTTGATTGGAAAAAAACGGAGAAATTTCAACCTTAAGAATTCATATCAGTATCTTTCGATTAATGATACGACACGATACTGAGATTGAATGATATGAAACGCATATCTTATAATGCGATTTCACAGCTATAATAAATATCTTATGAATTAATTATACACGACATGATACATACACAATTCAAAAAAAAAAAAAAAACAGACACGATTAGGGGAATGTTCATTCATTCCCTTTTTTTTTTTTATTCTTTCGCACATAAGCAAACCCTAACCTTCTTTCACTTGATTTTTTTAAAAAAATTTATTCTAAAATCTCAAATTTCAAACCCTAACAATCTAAAAATACGTTTAGGACATATTTGTGATGATTATGTATGTTGAAAACATATTATATTATTCCTAATAATTGATTTTGTATTTATCATACGATTCATGATACGATTTGTGATACGTTGATACAAGAGAAAACTGATCCGCAATGTAATACGCAATTCGATAACCATGATTGTAACTTGTAAGATATTTAAAGAAATTGTCGTTGAAATTGAAATTTGGACTTCTTTTAGTCTCTAAAGAAGAGACGAAATAGAATCAACTTGAATTCGGGAATGTTTCTATTTGTTTCGCTTTTGGGACAGTAGTTTAATGTTAAAAGCTTAACAAACAACATAAATGGTTTCAGAAATAAATTATCTTCTCAAGCTATTCTCCTAAAAGTCAAGCAAACAACATATTTAGATAAAGTCTAACACAAAATCATCTTACATTATTTTTCTTTTTTCCATTATCTCCAAAAAAAATACATACACCTATCTTATATTTGAAACCATTCTCACAAAACTTAAACAAGTAAAATTACGAAAATCAAGAATATTTCTCAAAACTCCACTTCTCTTCCCAAACCACTCTCGCAAAAGCAAGGTTGACAGGAACTTAGTTATTAAGTGAAACAAGCTAGATTGAGTGGTTGATATTTTTACATATATAATATAATCTTTTACTTATAATTAAGTCCGAATGAGTTTCAAAAACCAAATAAATGTTATTCAAATATAATTTGATGAACGTGAACAAATAAATTAACAAATACACAACAAGATCAGCTTTCTCAATGCATAAAGGTAGTTTAAATCAAACGTTTTTACTTTTTATCCTATTAGCGCCCTTTTCATCCATCTTATGCACTTTTCATCCCAAAACATCGTCCTTTTGCACTTTTGGTCTTAAATTGGTTGGGAACGGATTTACAAGTCCAAAATTACACAAGAAATCGAATTTTGGAAATTTGGACAAAACATTCAATTCGGTGTCCTTTTTTAAGATGTAAGACCAAAACTATTAAATCTTCACTCCTAAAAGACTTGAAATGCAATTTTCCGGCAACTGAGGAAAGGGCCGGTGGCGGTGCACTAGTCCCATCAACAAACAGGCAACAGTACCGGCATGGCATACTCCGATTAAAGTCATCAAATCCATATTAATAAATAAGAAACTCAATAATTTGCTCGATTTTGTGACTATGTGCTCAATCACTTGGTAAAGAAAATGACTCCACGATACAAGTAAAATTTATAGATATTCAACGATTCTTTAAATTTCTTTAGTAATTCCTAGCAAATCAGGTTAAGAGTATACTCAAAAATAGCAAAAGGCAATATGTTGGTACCTAGCCTATGTGCAATATACGAACTCTTTGACGGAGCATTTACACACACTCAAGTTCCGACTGCCTTAAAGTTAAATGATTTCCATTGTTTTCGGGTACTTGGTTATCATTCTGCGTCTCTGCCAGCATCGTGAAATATGAATGAGGTGCCCAACCTGCATATCGCATACATATATTAGTATATCTATTAGTTCAATCGTGGAATCGTTGTGAAACACCATAGAAGCATTTTTCCGAGTAAGACTTTACAAATGCTTCGTCATTGTTAGTCTCCCTAACGGTTACAATATCACTAAATTTCTAATGAAATGACCACTATAACCCTAGTTAACGTGTACTCGTCTTTAATTATAGAGGGTGTAGACGTAATAAATATAAATATGAAGGAGGTGTGCATAAAGAATAAGTTCAAAGAAGAAAAGTTACCATCAATGTCATAAGGTGGTGGAAAGAACTGCAAGTAACATAATGATGCAATTGTTATCCCTGCACAAGGAGCAATCACAAAGAATTACAGTTACATATTATTACTTATTCAAGTGATTATGTATAAAAGATTAAAGTGTATTTAAGAAAATAGTTTATTTTTAACCTTTATAGTTACCTAATAGGCCTCCGGCAAACACATCTTGCCAATGGTGCCAATAATCATCAACTCGTGAAACTCCAACTAATGCTGCTAGGAGTAAGGGGACGAATATAATGCAAAGTTTTGCAACGTGACCTCTACGATCGAATACTCTAATTTTACCGGACAAATACCATGCTATGAAGCCAAGACCAGCAAAGGACCCTAAAAACACAATAAATCAAATGACGTTAAATTTTTTATTTACATGTAGAGTTGGATCTAAGCCTCGTATAGCAATCAAATGAATACATAATCATTTCATTAGGCTAAAAACAAAGTGGTGCCTCTGGAATATCATAGGTGATGCATAGTTCTTGAAACAGAAACAAATTTTATCACCATAACAAATACATTCTACATGATGTTCTAAGAAATATCCAAAAATATTAAGGAGTAAAGTAATCAGTTTTGCACACTGCAATGCGTTAAACCAACTAGTACTAAATAAGGCAAATAAAACTGAAATTTAAAGTTAAATAGTTGACTAAGTATGTGGATGAGCAAATATTCGCTCAAAGCTGGCAGAATCCATAACATATGATCTAAATATGATTAACAACTTATACAATATAATGCACAAAACCAAGTAGAATTAATACACAATCAAAAACTGTAGAAAAAACAGGAAATTTAAAATGTTTGGTCCTTGAATTCTATCATTTGATGCAAAAAATATTTTAGTTGAGTGTTTTACTCGGTAGAGTCCAAGAACCAAGCAAAGCCTAAAAGTAAAGTAGTTTTACAGATGTGGGTCATGAGAAATTGCTAGCCTCGTGTTTAGACGACTTAGGGATGAAGAGTTTTTTTAAAGAAGGATATCGACTTGTAGGAATATGCACATATTATACTCACATGAAGTATGTCCGCTGGGAAAACTTTTGTGCCCTTCTCT
The DNA here is from genome assembly GCA_003313485.2 of Penstemon barbatus. Taxonomy (NCBI): domain Eukaryota; kingdom Viridiplantae; phylum Streptophyta; class Magnoliopsida; order Lamiales; family Plantaginaceae; genus Penstemon; species Penstemon barbatus. Next base: position 30,576,050 of record CM064881.1, read on the forward strand.
TATGACACTCTTCAATCCAGTACACTGGACATTCCCTGTGACGTTATGGAACAACTATCCACCAAATGCAGAAGCATTATTTTTGAGTATTAGTTGTGACCGATACATATTAGCAAACAAAAAAAAAAAAAAAAATGCATGTTTGAGTCCCGCATGGGTGGTTTCTCATCACTCTAGGTCTTTTACAAAATTGCACTTTGGGTCCTATTTTTTAAATGTTCTGTATCCAATTGAGACCAAGAGTGCAAAACTGACATTCATATGGGACTAAAAATGCAAAACTGCATCAAAAGTGGGTGATAGGACCAAACGTGCACAATATTCTAAAAAATGGGGCCAAAAGGCCTCACGTGGGACTAAAAATGTAATTTTGATATAAATAATAAGTGCTTTTATTTTATGGCATATCAAAGGACTCACCCCGTTACCATCAGGGAAGCAGCGCCAGAAGAAGTCTGGTCGAGGCCGACCAACAGCATCTTTAATTGCATCAGTAAGAACACCAGTAATAAGTACAGAGAACAGTAGGCCTACAAGTGTATACAAAAATCAACGTAAGTAAGATTCTGAACCATTCTTAGATGCAGAAGAAACAGGAAAAAGATGGGATTAAAGAAAACAGTGTCATACCTAATATAGCTTGGTGTAAATCACAGACATCACGCCGAATGAAGTAAAAGACAATGATAACAGAAATAGGCAATATTATTGCAATTATCTGTCACACATGAAAAGAAAAAAAAAATCCAAAATAATAATTTATTATGTTAAAAAACTAAATAGCACCCTCATATCATTACATCTAATAGTTGGAGAACTGAAATAGCATACCGGAACAGCCCAAATAGGAATGGTATTATCTTGCAAAGGGTACCTCAAGTCAGTCATCATATCCTCCCCAACAAATCGGTGAAATGGTTCTATCACATTGAGAATAACCTCTATCACCACAAGCAGCATAAGAATAAGCCAATCATGCATGTGAAATCTGGCCACTTGAGCTCCATGAGATCTTATAGTGTGCCTCCCTAACTGAACCTCGGGCATGTTAAATTCCTAAGACAAAGAAGTAGCTATTAGTGGTAACTGATTGAAAATAAACCAATTTGTTAAGAAGAAAAAATATTCCATTTTTTTAGCATAGAGAAAATGAAAGGATTCTTGGAATACAGAAACATAGTCAAAATAAAAAACTAACTTAATAACACTATATACAGATAACCAAACCAAATGACCTACACAGATTCACCTTGAAACAATACGAACAAAGAAATAAACCGGTCAGAAAGGCCTTCTGGAGACTGAAGTGTAATACCTCAAACCTTTCTCACAGTTAGTCCAACATTCCTACTATATTCCATACTAAAACAAAACTTCTAGCATTGGTATAAGTTAATATAGCTCTCTTTCGTCTGTGTTAGCGTTCACTTACACCTTCCTGACCAAAAAAATGACTCTTTGAAATCTCATTATCTTATAGCATATACTCAACACTTGCTCCAACTGCTCGAAAGAATTCATTCATGACTCATCTTATCACGTAATTATAGTTTTTAAGAGCTGATTTATACGCCAAATTAGGAGTAATATTATTTAGATTCAGAACTCCACAGCTGGTAGGTAGGAATCACTTTCTGTCATTACTTGCTATCATAACACAATTATGACGCATTCTTAGGCCTTTAAAGTACAATAAAAAGGTTCTGAAGAACATAAGAAACCATAAACAAAAATCAGGAAACAATATCTACCACTCTCACAAAGTACGAGTACACGACACCTACATTCTTCTTTACTGACTAAAAACTGCAAGCTCATGATTGGCAAAAAGAATTACTATTAAACAGGAGTACATGGTTGCCAAGAAGATTTTATGCGTGCATATTAATTGGGAGATGATAAAATATATAGTAAAACCAAACATACAAAGCTTGGAAATTGCATCACTAACTTCAAACATAAAGCTAGTGCTAATATTGAAAATGTAGTAGTTCTATGATAATCCAAACATGTTCAGATCATCAAGTATTCGTAGGTTCTTCCAACAATGCTGTTCAAATTATTATTCCTTGTTTAAGGTACAAAAGCCTTTTTCTATACAGAAACCTTCATTGCCAGAGAAATGCCGTGTACTAATTAACTCGATAATTCTTTAATAATTTATTTCATAAATATACTTTACATGTTGATAGAAAATTTTGGTGAAACAAAACTGTCAAATCTTTAACACATCAAGTAGAGCTCAAAATCAAATCAAGTTACTCTGTACTCAACTCGAGCTCTTTAAATAAAAGCTCGGTTCGTCACACAAATCAAACAAGCTTCAACATCATTTTTAGTTCGATAAATTTTAAAGCTCGGCTCGAGCTCGACTCGATAAACTAAAAATTAATAAAATACATGTATAATATCAAGCTACTCGAGCTCGATGGACAAAAGCTTGTTTGAGCTCAGCTCGTTCAACAATCAAACCAACCTCAAACACAAAATTTGAAGCTCGATAAAATTCAAACCAAGCTTCAACAGTATGTCATTAAACACTACTCGGCTCGATTACACCCCTAACAACAGGTAATTGTAAAGATTATCTGACTTGTATTGCAGTAAAGTAAACATTCAAACGCATACACATCAAATGCTTGACATATTAACACTAATACTATGTAATTTCTAATTTCTAATTTCTGTAATTAAAACTTCTGTTTAGTTACAAAAATACACCTACAGTTATAAATCGTATAATTAGATACATATACATACATACAAAAAATTAAAATTGAATGACATAATTCTCATTATTTAAACACAGCGAACACTGAAATGAACAATATTTTCGAATAATAACTTAAATTCACACAAATCTAACAGCACGAGATGGAAGGGGAATTAGAGAGAATAGAACTCACCTGCGCAGAATGAATGAATGTCAGTGTGTGTGTGTGTGTGTGTGTGAGAGAGAGAGAGAGAAGGTGAGAGGAGGAGGAGGAATAGGAGTCAGAGTAAGGGTTGGGCTTCGTCTTCTTTAGTTCAAAGGAACGAGACACGTATATTTAGGGGGAAAATATAAAAATATTTAATTAAATTTTTTATTTTAATAATTTATATTTAATTAGATTACATTACTATTTAAATTAAAGTTAGGTATCCCCGAGGTAACTTTATATGGGATTCCAGCATGTAACTATCTTAATTTGCTATTCTTATTTCCAATGTTTGAAATTGGGGGAGGGAAATTATGTGCCTAAACAATTCACTTTTTTAAGCTTGTTTTGAATTTTATATCGAGTCATAAATCGTGTTTGAATTTTGTTTATTTATTCAATGATCCGAGCTCGAACGAAATTTTATCAGATGAGTTCGAGTTGAACATCAAGTAATTTGATATTTTAATATGTATTTTGTCAAATTTTAATTTATCAAGTAGAGATCGAACTGGGCATCAAAAGTTATTAAACGAACTATAATGTTCAAGTTTTTTTTTTGTATGCGTGACGAAAAACTCAAACGAGCTTTAATTGGATGTAAAATAGTTTGATTTGATCTAGTTCTAGATGAAGTTGAACTTACTAAAATAAAATTTTATGTACAAAAGAATAAGTAGTAGTGAAACTTTACATAGTAAAACATGAATAAAGATTATTCACTTTCTAGTTATTAAACATAATTTACTTTTAATGTTCAAAACTATTAAAAAAGAATAGTCATTATTTAGGATATTATGGTATGTTTGTGTCGCTTTTTTAAGTAGTTTCTCAAAATAAAATGATGACTTAGATAGAAAAAAATCAGTTTTCATAATATTGTTTATTTGAATATTTTAGATGAAATAAACAGTTTATAAAAGTTTTAAAAACAAGTAATTTTTTTTAGAGAAGATTAATAGTTTTAGAGATAGGTTACGTTACGATAAATCATGTTTGTTATGTTGAATACAGTTAGAGTTTCTATAAGTTTCTTTAAAGATATTATTTTTTTAAGATGAGATTATTCTTAAAAATTGAAAATGAAAAGTTTATTTCTAAAATTAAAAATATTATTTATTTGGATTATCAGAGAACATCGAAATGCTTTATGAAAAAACGAGATACTTACCCGGCCATAGTTATGCGTAATTATTAGGGAATTAACCTAATGATCATTACTCAAAGCTTCGTTTTCGATATATATTTTGGTCCGTTGAATATAAGAAACTTTTCGAAAAGACTTCGCAAACGTTTCGAAATAACTAGGAAAAATTATGAAAACAGTTACTAAATTAAGAATAAAAGAAAAAATTTCAAGACAAATATAGAGTTTCAAAAATACATTATATTTTCGTTTCGATTGATTCAAAAGCAGAAATTTTTCGAATTTTTTTACGGAAAGAATAAAAATTTTGATCCATGCTAATGATACACCTGTGTTTGACATTTTAAATTTCTATAATCGTACTTGTTAAAAATATAGTGAATAACTGAATATTATAGGGAACTTTTACATTTAATTTCTTTTATAATAGTAGTACTTCTTTTTTAAATCATGAACCCGTCGTTTTCAAAATGGTCTTTATTGTTTGCTAGGTAGCTCCAACGGCTTGTCTTTTGTTCTTTTTATCGACGCGCCTTTTATTTTTTATTTTTGTTTTACGTATCTTGCAAGTATAAAAAAGAAAGTGATATTCAGTTAACTTTCTTTTTCTTGGAAAGTAAAAGACTTAGACATTTTTATTCTTTTTCTATTTTTAGAATGTACACTGGCAATTTCTGCAAGATTTTGAAAAGGTTAATGTGGATAGAAATTAAATTTCTAATGAAATAAATTAGTTTTCATAATGTGTATCATGACATGAGATCAACCCGAAAGGCGTAGCCCATGCCCCTTCTTTAAGACAAAAAGAAGAGGGGATGGAGGAGATGTAGAAAATTAATAAAAGAATCGAGAAAATAACTAGTCGAAATGAAAATGGAAGTTCACGATATAAATGGGGTTCAATACAAGGACCTTCAAGGGGGTCACTCATCCTTTTCGAAGTTCTGATGGGATTCGGTGCATTAGTTCTGGTATGATCGCACCCATGAGTTAATATGCACTTTAATTATTTAAAAGATATCTTCGAAACCGAAATGGGCCAATAAATCGACGATTCGACACTCTTTGGGCCCACAAACATTTTAATTCCGAGAAGCAATTCTCCAACAGTTTACTGACTGATTTGTTGGATCCTACATCAGTGAATTCTATTCGTCAAAGTTGAATGATAAAATACCGTAGTGAATTGAATCCACCATGATAGGCAAAAAATTTTCTTACTGCATGGCTTTTGAAGTAAATAAAATACTTGTAACTTGTAAGATATTTGGTTACCAAAGGAGGAACAAGTTCATCAATATCAAAACAGAAGTATAATATGTGACTATTATTTACATAAACAAACAAATGCACTCTTTTGAAGTAAATAAAATACTTGTACCTTGTAAGATATTTGGTTACCAAAGGAGGAACAAGTTCATCAATATCAAAACAAAAGTATAATATGTGACTATTATTTACATGAACAAACAAATGCACTCTTTGGTATACTCTGAAGTGAGTATATTTATGACTAAAATTTAATCAAGTTATTCGATACTCAACTTAAGTTTATTTAATAAAACTTTGTTTGAGCTTAGGTTTTGAACAATATTTTTCGTTTGATCGATAATTTTGAAGCTCACCTCGAAATTGATTCGATAAGTTCAAAATTGACAAAACACGTGTGAAAATAACAAGCTATTCGATACTAAACTAGATTGTTTAAGCTCGGTTCGTAAAAGAATCAAATCAAGCTCAACCATAATTTTAAGCTCGATATTAAATTAAATCAATCTTAAACAAAATAACGTTCCAAACTGCTCGACTCGTTTACACCATATTGAAAGTCTAGAAATAATTTTAATTTACATATATAGAATAAAATAAATAATATTTTCGGGTCAAAAGTAAATATAAGACTAAAATACTAATGAACATAAAGAAATCCCAATCTACCTTCTTCCGGACTCCATAGCATCAAAATTTGAGTCCAAGTTGTTGTTTAGAACAGACTCTTGTTCATTCATTCCTTGCATACCGATTTCATTCCTGGGTTGAACCGGTAGAGAGTTCGACCCGGATTCCTCCATTGCCCGGTGATATGCATAAGGACTCCAACCTGTCGGCAATAAATAACTAAGGTTAATTAATGGTGAAAATATTAATTATGTTTTATTTTTTCAAAATTTAATCATTTTCAAGGAACGTCGAGCGTATTATATGAAAAAAAATTCTCAACAAGGATTTGAATTTGAGTTCGCCACTTTGGGATATATGTCCCTTGCATTAGACCAATGACTTATTGATATTAATTATGTTTATTCATAAAATAAAAGGAGTATGGGTCAAAATCTACCACTTAAATTTTGGGAGAAATGCACGATATTACAATGTGTTATGCGAAACCTACACAAAACTCCCTTGTGAAATTTTTATTACACCTAATTCCCTTGTACTTTCAGATTCTCTGCATAGAATCTCCTGTCCTTCAGCTTCCATCAGTTTATTAATTTCACTTAGCACGAAATTCCCTTGGAACTTTTATCTTAATCCGGAATTTGTTTGTACTTTCTAAACTTAGCACGTAAGACGCTTATACTTTTTCAACTTAGCATATATTCTCCTTATACATAGCGGTAATTTAGGTATATCAACTAACAATTATTGGCATTAGACAACTAAAAGGGGAAAGTGTGCAAAATCTACCACTTAAATTTGGGGAGAAATGCACGATACTACCATGTATTATGCGAAACCTAAACAAAACTCTGAAGTTATGTCAGTTTATAAATTTGACTTAGCACGTAATTTGACTTTACACCCTGTCTTATGATAGTTGTTGCACTTGATAGTTGTTGCACTTTACCCCCATATATTACAAAAACTTGTCATGCCCACTCTCAATTTCGGCGAGTGAGTTACACTCTCCGGCAGAAGGGGGTAAATTGCTCCTTCGACATTTTCACGGTGGGTAAATTGGCATTAGCTCACCAAACAAGAGATAAAAGTTGATTAAAGTCCTAAGTCTCACTTCAAAATCAAGAGTGTTCTTATAGATACAAAAACTAGAAAGACAGACTTTACCTTCCGTGTGGTAGGGAGGAGGAAAAAACTGCAGATAGCAAAACGTAGCCACTACAAGACCTGAAAGAGTACACATATGTAAGTATCATACGACAACGAGATGTAATAAAAAAATTATTTATGTTTAACGTTGTCGGTTGTTCGTGTCCAAAGAGAACATATTTGTTTACCTAATACACCCCCGGCAAACACGTCTTGCCAGTGATGCCAATAGTCGTCAACACGAGAGACACCAACGAGGCATGCAGCAAGAATGGGAAGGAAAAGAATGCATAGTTTTGCTACATGTCCTTTCCCATCAAAGCATTTGATTTTTCCGGATAAATACAGAGCCAAGAAACCAAGACCCGCAAATGACCCTGTAGAATATCGTAGATTATCAATTACTTCTATTATATTAAGGAATATTTCGACTTTTTTTTTTCGGTAAGAATATATTTCGACTTAATAGTGCATTCCTGCATCGAATTTAAATTATAAAGAAGTTTCTACTTACATGAAGTGTGACCACTTGGAAAACTCTTGTGCCCTTCTTTTATATCACTCTCTTTACCATGGCACACCACATTGCCCAAATTATCGTACCTCTGATTTTTTTTTAAAAAGTACGATAATAAATCATAGCTAAGAAATATGAACATTTTGCACATAAAATTAATTTTAATTCCTAATCAGATAAAGTATAAAAAACGACATACATCTTGCCCGTCCGGAAAGCAACGCCAAAAAAAGTTAGGCCTTGGTCTGCCAACTGCATTTTTTATAGAATCAGTGAGAACTCCAGTTATTAGCACGGCAAATAACAGTCCTGCATTTCAATCACAAGCACGTTAGAAGATAATCTTGAAAAGAAAAGATCGCCGCTAAAATCCACCGAGGTTTACCATAGTTACATATAACCCCTTGTGGTTCCAAAAATTACAAGAACACAACTTAGAAGGGTTTTTTGTAAACATTTTCAGAAGTTGTAAGGGGTGTTCTCGTAAGGAGTGTTGAAGTTGTAAGGGGTGTTTTGATACATAATATAAACCAGAGAGGGTCTTCTTGTAATTTCTGAAACGTCAGGGGGTTCCTTGTAAGACGATTAAACCTCAAGGGGTCCAGTCATAAATCACCCAATAAGCAATACTAATTACCTAATATACTATGGTGCAAATCGTATACATCTCTCCTCCGAAGATAGTAGAGAACGAAAATGAAAATCGGGAGCAAAACCGCATAGATCTAAATACAATAAAAATATGTCATTTGTAATATGTTAGCAATAGAGTAACTTTTTGCTTCACTTGGGTTGATGGATTTGGATCCAAGTATTCGAAATCCAAAATATAAATCCCCAACGAACAAGTGACACTTTTCACCCTAGAAATATACCACTTTGGCATTTTGCACCCTGAAATTGAATTTGGCACTTTGCACCCTCGAACTACATATTTTTGGCAAGACAATAAGCATTTAGCACCCTAGCAAGGTGCATTTTGCCAAATAATATGCAATTCGAGGGTGCAAAGGTGCAAGGTCCCAAAGTGATGTATTTATGGGGTGCAAAGTGACAAAACTTGTTTGGATCATTTTGATTTTTATATGGATTTCAAGATCCTTAACTAACCATATTTACTATTCTCTTAACCAAAATTATGGATTTCAAATCCAAACCCTTCAATCAACCAAATGAATCCTGAAAATATTCACATGTCACTAGCAATTGAAAAACACTCACCGGAACTGCCCACACGGGAACTGTATTTTCTTTCATGGGGTATCTAAGATCAGTCATCATGTGTTCGCCAACATAACGATAAAACGGGTGAATGATATTAAGAACAATCTCTATGACAGCAAGAAGAATCAATATAAGCCAGTCGTGTTTGTGACCCCTTGCAAGTTTTCTACCATGAGACTTAATGGTGTGTTTGCATCCGAGCTCAATCTCATTTGGTTTTTCCTGTTTTTCATAAAATAAATACATTATGCAATGAAGATTCATTCACGAAAATTGGAAGAGAATATTTGAAAATTGAACTAAAGCTTAAAAAATAAAAAAAGTTGAGCATAATAATTTGGCATAAATTTATTTTTTTTGGTTTCTCAAGGGTTTAATCCCTTTCGAGGCGGGTTGAACACATTAAGTGAGTACCTCTCCCAACAGGGATTCGAACATGGGTCCTCTTTGTAGGGACTAGTTTCTTCCACTAGACCAATCATCTATTTATAATTTGGCATAATTACTACTAAAATATTTTAAAGGAAATTTACCCCCTGTGATTTGCATAACGTTCAATTTACCTCCATGTAATTTAAAAATAACACTTTAACCCCTGTAATCTTATAAAACTTTCACACTATCTCCCTGATATTTTTAAACATAAAAAAGAAATGAATTGACAAAACTACCCTCTTATATGTGGCAATTTACCCTCTATGTTATGATCAATGTGGCACTTTATCCCCTGTGTTATGATAAATGTGGCAATTTACCCCTTATCTTAAAAAACACTTTTTCATGCACACTCTCAATTTCGACGAGTGAGCTACACTCTCCGTATGAACGAGATAAATAGCTCCTTTAAAATTTTCACAGGGGGTAAATTGAACATGACGCATTCCATAGTTGTAAATTGACATTAGCTCTTTGCTGAAACATAGAACACTTGTTGATTTGGACTCACACTTTCTTTTTCCAAGACAAAATAAGGCTATGTGCCTCATGTTATAAATAATTAAATTTAACTAAAAAGTTTTGTGCCTCAGAAAATGTAGGATGAAGATATTTGAAGGAATTTGTATATAAAATTACAGAAGGCAAAGGGGAGAAAAGCAATTACAAAAAGAAATCTGGAACCAAATTAAAATGCATATCATAGGCTACTTTACATCTCATCTTGATAAAATCAAAAAGTCAAACATGAAATAAATGGAATCTTAACTTAAAGCTTAATCTAAATAATTTCAATTAAATATGGATCATCTTTGATGCAATAATACTCTTTATTATATACCTCATAAAGGGCAAAAGCAACCCCCAATAAGAAAAATAAAGAAATAAATAAACCAACCTTAAATATGTTCCAAATGGAGAATAGATTTCTCCAACCCATTTCTACACAATGCTCCAACTAAATGTAGACAACTTACAAATGGCCAAATGGGTTTTCTTGTACAAACCCTGATCTTCAAAATCTATGGAGAATAATGATGTTGGAGAACTAGAAACAGAGGTGGGGGGGGGGGGGGGGGGGGGTTGGATTTGAAATGAGAAAAGAGGTGGAAGAAGCGGCTGGACGGTTGAAAAGTACTATACGACGTCGTCAAAGTCTATGGTGATGTGTAACAGTTGAACAATCAACCAAATTTATTGAAAGAAAAAGACAATCAATTAATTAGTATTAAGTTAGGGTGAATTTGGCCTAGCTTAATTTTACTAAAATTGATTTTGATAATAATTGATTATAATAAAAATTAATTATAGAATAATTACTTTTGCAAAAGTAACACTTTAGCAGCTTTTAAAATAAGTTGATTTTTTGTTTCTCGAGATCCCAAAAGTGATTATGATTATGGGGGCCAAACACTATGAAAATCACGATTGAGCAAAAACAATTTTTATAATCTGGGCCAAACACTTCAAAAATCACAATAAAAATTTAAAAGTGATTTTATAAGCTTCAACCGTTAGGCCAAACTCGCCCTTAATTTATTATGAAAGATAAATTCGGTGTTACTTTTAGTTTGGCTATCAGTAATTTATTTTTTGTTTTCGAATTTTATTATAAAAAACAATATAAATAATTAATATTTCATTGCATCCTACACATAAATCATAAATAATGAATACATGTTTATATTAAATTAATTTTTAGTTTTAGAATTTTAAATTTTTATCATGTGAAATTAAAATTGAGAGTTATTTCGTAGAAAGCATCAAATCACTTGCAATTTATTGCTCTCAATCTTCTAACAATAATATTTTCAAATATTTGAATGAGTCCACAATAGTTTATAGGATGATAATTTAATATTTTTAATTCATAAAAGATTAGCTAATTATAAATTTTAAGAAATAAAAAGTGTTTATTAATAATATTTTATTATATACAACATAGAAAATAAAAGTAATAAATATTTGTTTTATAAAATTATTTTATACGATATGTGATAATATAGTTTTAGAAAATTGAAGAATGACAAAGTTTATCCTTATTTAATTATAAAATTAGTACATTACATACTGAAATTTAGCTTTGGCTAACCTGCAGGCAAATATGCCTGTTGATGTTAGGCCATCTCCAACCGAAGGCCTTGTCCAATTGTCCAATTGTCTTGTCCTCTTACCTTGCCCTCATGCCTTAGCGACCCACCTAAAAAATCCATCTCCAACCGAAGGGCAACCAACATCCATTAATTCAACAAATCTCATTTATTTATACTTATATTTGTCCAATTGTATATGAAATTGTTCAACTAATCTCATTTATTTAATTCATGAAATAAAATAAATAAATAAATAAATTATATTTTAGTTATAAATTAGCTAGGTATTGGACGAAATCACAACTTTTTTGTGTATGCAAGAAAACTAACAAAGACACAAATGTTACAAGTTGAACTTTGTGTTCAAATTTTTTTTTTTTCCAACATGAATGGACATACTAATTTTTGGGGCTGTGACTTGTGAGACACTTTTTCATATAAAAATCGTTACAATTTCATATAAAAAGCTCTCATCTTCTAGTTTCTATAAAATAAACACCTAATGAAAGAATGTTGAATGACAACACAATGCTAAAAAGAGAATTATATGATATCATTTCGAATGATTTAATCAGAAAATGGTCTCAACCTATGACAAATAAGATTTTTGAAATTTTTTCTTAATATAGGGTAATTACTAATTGAAATTTAATGCTGTCTATAGTTTTGCAGTGATCCCAGTGAAATTTAATTTTGGCTACGCCACTGGTAATCATTTGACATGTGCCTTAAAACATGTACATCATGGGTTAGTTTTATGTTGTCCTCGTCCATGTTGAGTCTACTCAACATCTCCGGGACTTCTTCTTTATCAATGGAAATACCTCCTCTTCCTTCAATGATTCCACTTTTTTATAAGATTTTGATATCATTCGATGTATGTACTAAGTTACTCATTAGCCATATGTATGGGGTAACATCTCGCTTATGTCCCTCGAATTTCTGGACATCCTCATACATCTTCACATTCCAGAATGCCGCTTCAGTGTCATCCTCAATCGCTAAAGCTGACAAGTAAAGAGCAGCACAGGAAAACAAGGTCTGGAAGTGATGCCTCTCGCTCCTCCTCCCGTACCACTCTTAAGCTTCTTAAAGCGGATGCCTTTGTTCTTCAACTCTGTGGCTGTGGGAAGAATATATGAGGCCTCCTATTCTTATTAATGGCAGCAGCTAGGATATTGGCTTTCAAGTCAACGTCTTCGTCGTCGCTATTGTATCCTTATTGTATTTTGATAGGATTCTTGTTGTTCTTATGTGCTGGCGAGTCGGCGGCCTCAGTAACAATTAAGTTTGGAGGCAGTGAAGTACATTAGAAATTTTCCTTACGCAATTCCTTGATTTTGTTTTTTACTGAGCATAACAACTAGCTCATACAATGCCCTCTTCCCAAGCTACTAAGTGGAGCCTTACGATATTTATGCTGTCAATTACCTTCTCGGATTACATTTCTGAAGAACTTTTGGGCCACTAATTCCTTAAGAACTTCAAAGGGAATTTGGTTACCCACGAATAACATGGCTTCTATGCACTTTTTTAAAGCAGCCATTGTATCTTTTGGACTTTCGCCATAGAATTCCTTTTGGAAGAGTAACCAAGTTGTGTGGGACTAATCCCTAGAATCAAGAATGATATTTGCAAGAAGAAATTGCCATCCTTGATCATCATCAAATCAAACTCGGAATCAAAACAACTGATTTTTATCCCCATATGTTGCTTTTGCCTTATAGCGTACTTCTTCAATTTTACTCATGTAATAATTCAATATAGCCTCAGGTATATGGTTAATAGGCCTGTCAATCGGGCCCTATGAGCCGAGCCTTTAATTGCTCAAACTCAAATACCGTCGGGCTTCATGTCTATAGGCTCAAACTCAAATGCCATCGGGCTTCACATCTATGGGCTCAAACTCGGCTCATGTAATTTTTCGGGCTTCGGGTTTATATCAGGCTCATATCGGGTTTGCTCACTCTAACAAGTTTTACTTAAAAAATAAAAAACTACGCATTCTTTAAATGCAATATATAGAAAATTTTATCTAATGCACAAGAATATACAAATTTTATACTCGTAATCAATAACATAAAACATTAAATAAATTTGTATAGTGCCAAGACTCCCATTTTTTCACCATTTATTTTTATTTTTCAGCTTTTTCTTTTTGTTGATTATGCTCCCTTTGACTTGAGGAAAACTTTAGTTATAATTCATATATAAGTTGGCAATCAGTTTACAAAGTCACAATTTATAAGTGGTGGATTATTTGTAATAATTAGTATACTTATAATAATGGTACCACTAATTTATAGTAATAATATCTAAGATAATAATATATTCGGGCCTTATTCGGGTTGAGCCTTGTAAGGCCCAAGCTCGGCTCATAAATTAATCGGTTTTAGTATAATGGCTCAAACTCAGCCCGGCTCACAATTATTCGGGTTCGGGTCATATTTAATCGGGCCGAGCCATCGGGCTTCGGGTAGGCCCGGCTCAATTGACAAGCCTAATGGTTAACATATGATGATTTCTCCTGCACGAATTGTGAAGCCCTCTTCTTGTCTTCAAACGCACTTCACAATCATTGCCATAAAAAAGGACCAAACCTGCAAGGATGATTCCAAGTGTAAATGTTGGGGGCCGAGTAAATTGAATATATATATATATATATATATATATATATATATATATATATATATATATATATATATATATATATATATATATATATATATATATATATATATATATATATAAAGAAATTTCAAGTATTCATGCAAATTTGTCTGACAAGTGACTTTTTGAGTTGTGTATATCTTGTATGTTGCAAATCATTCAGTCGAAGCATATGTAGTCTTTCTTGTCCATCGTGACCTCTTCGGGAGCCATAATAACGCCCCACCAAATAATCAACTCTAGGATATTGCTAAAAATCCTCCGGATTATCATCTCCGAGATTCTACTGGGAATCATCTGGATAATCATATCTGAGATTCTGCTGAGAACCCTGCGGATCATCAGCTCTATCATTCATAACATCGCAGCCCAGATCATCAACTCCGTGATTCTGCTCAAAATCCTCTAGATCATTATATCAAAACTTCTGTTGGGAACCCACTAAATCATCATACTACTGAGAACCATGAAGATCATCAGCTTTTGAATTATGTTGAGTACCCTCCAGATCATGGGTTAGTTTTATGTTGTCCTCGTCCATGTTGAGGCTACTCAGCATCTCCGGGACTTCTTCTTTATCAATTGAACAACCTCATCTTTCTTCAATGATTCCACTTTTTTATAAGATTTTGACATCATTCAATGTATGTACTAAGTTACTCATCAGCCATATGTATGAGGTAACATCTCGCTTATGTCCCTCAAATTTCTGGACTTTCTCATACATCTTCATATTCCAGAATGCCGCTTCAGTGTCATCCTCAATCGGTAAAGCCGACAAGTAAAGAGCAGCACAGGAAAACAAGGTCTGGAAGTGATGCCTCTCGCTCCTCCTCCCGTACCACTCTTAAGCTTCTTAAAGCGGATGCCTTTATTCTTCAACTATGTGGCTGTGGGAAGAATATAATGAGGCCTCCTATTCTTATTAATGGAAGCAGCTAGGATGTTGGCTTTCAAGTCAACGTCTTCGTCGTCGCTATTGTATCCTTATCGTATTTCGATAGGCTTTTTGTTGTTCTTATGTGCTGGCGAGTCGGCGGCCTCAGTCACAATTAAGTTATGGAGGCAGTGAAGTACATTAGAAATTTTCCTTGCGCAATTCCTTGATTTTGTTGTTTACTGAGCATAACAACTAGCTCATACAATGCCCTCTTACCCAAGCTACTAAGTGAAGCCTTAGGATATTTCTGCTGCCAATTACCTTCTCGGATTACATTTCTGAAGAACTTTTGGGCCACTAATTCCTTAAGAACTTCAAAGGGAATTTGGTTACCCGTGAATAACATGGCTTCTTTGCACTTTTTTAAAGCAGCCTCTGTATCTTTTGGACTTTCGCCATAGAATTCCTTTTGGAAGAGTAACCAAGTTGTGTGGGACTCATTCCTAGAATCAAGAATGAGATTTGCAAGAAGAATTTGACATCCTTGATAATCATCAAATCAAACTCGGAATCTGAACAACTGATTTTATCCCCATATGTTGCTCTTGCCTTATAGCGTACTTCTTCAATTTTACTCATGTAATTATTCAATATAGCCTCAGGTGTATGGTTAACAGATGATGATTTCTCCCACACGAAGTGTGAAGTCCTCTTTTTGTCTTCAAACGCACTTCACAATTATTGCCATAGAAAGGACCAAACCTGCAAGGATGATTCCAAGTGTAAATGTTGGGGGCCGAGTAAATTGAATAGGTATAAATTTAACTAAAGAAATTTCAAGTATTCATGCAAATTTGTCTGACAAGTGACTTTTTGAGTTGTGTATATCTTGTATGTTGCACATCATTCAGTCGAAGCATATTTAGTCTTTTTTGTCCTTCGTGCCCTCTCTTCGGGAGTCATAACAACGCCCACCAAATCCTTAACTCTAGGATACTGCTCAAAATCCTCCGGATTATCATATCCGAGATTCTACTAGGAACCATCTGGATGATCATATCTGGGATTCTGCTGAGAAACGTGCAGATCATCAGCTCTGGCATTCATAACATCGCAGTTCATATCATCAACTCGGTGATTTTGCTCAAAATCCTCTGGATCATTATATCAAAAATTCTGTTGGGAAACCACTAAATCATCATACTGCTAAGAACCATGAAAATCATCAGATTTTGAATTATGTTGAGTACCCTCCAGATCATGGGTTAATTTTATGTTGTCCTCGTCCATGTTGATGCTACTCAGCATCTCCGGGACTTCTTCTTTATCAATGGAACAACCTCCTCTTCCTTCAATGATTCCACCTTTTTATAAGATTTTGATATCATTCGATGTACGTGCTAAGTTACTCATTAACCATATGTATGAGGTAACATCTCGCTTATGTCCTTCGAATTTCTGGACTTTCTCATACATTTTCATATTCCAGAATGCCGCTTCAGTGTCATCCTCAATCTGTAAAGCCGACAAGTAAAGAGCAGCATAGGAAAACAAGGTCTGGAAGTGATGCCTCTCGCTCCTCCTCCCGTACCACTCTTAAGCTTCTTAAAGTGGATGCCTTTGTTCTTCAACTCTGTGGCTGTGGGAAGAATATAATGAGGCCTCCTATTCTTATTAATGGCAGCAGCTAGGATATTGGCTTTCAAGTCAACGTCTTCGTCGTCGCTATTGTATCCTTATGTTGTGGAGGCAGTGAAGTACATTAAGAATTTTCCTTGCGCAATTCCTTGATTATGTTGTTTATTGAGCATAACCACTAGCTCATTCAATGCCCTCTTACCCAAGCTACTAAGTGGAGCCTTACGATATTTATGCTGCCAATTACCTTCTCGATCGGATTACATTTCTGAAGAACTTTTGGGCCACTAATTCCTTAAGAACTTCAAAGGGAATTTGTTTGCCCGCGAATAACATGGCACTTTTTTAAAGCAGCCTCTTGTATCTTTTGGTCTTTCGCCAAAGAATTCCTTTTGGAAGAGTAACCAAGTTGTGTGGAACTCATTCCTAGAATCAAGAATGAGATTCGCAAGAAGAAATTGCCATCCTTGATCATCATCAAATCAAACTCGGAATCTGAAGAACTGATTTTATCCCCATATGTTGGTTTTGCCTTATAGCGTACTTCTTCAATTTTACTTATGTAATTATTCAATATAGCCTCAGGTGTATGGTTAACAGATGATGATTTCTCCTGCACGAATTGTGAAACCCTCTTCTTGCCTTCAAACGCACTTCACAATCATTGCCATAGAAAGGACCAAACCTGCAAGGATGATTCCAAGTGTAAATGTTGGGTTGGTTTTGAGCATGAATATGATTTTTGGCATGTTCAAAGTATATTCAAAGTATATTTGCGCAATTCCTTGATTTTGTTGTATATTGAGCATAACAACTAGCTCATACAATTCCCTTTTACCCAAGCTACTAAGTGGAGCCTTACGATATTTCTGCTGCCAATTACCTTCTCGGACTACATTTCTGAAGAACTTTTGGGCCACTAATTCCTTAAGAACTTCAAAGGGAATTTGATTACCCGCGAATAACATGGCACTTTTTTTAAGTTGCCTCTGTATCTTTTGGGCTTTCGCCATAGAATTTCTTTTGGAAGAGTAACCAAATTGTGTGGGACTAATTCCTAGAATCAAGAATGAGATTTGCAAGAAGAAATTGCCATCCTTGATCATCATCAAATCAAACTCGGAATCTGGACAACTGATTTTATCCCCATATGTTGCTTTTGTCTTATAGCTCACTTCTTCAATTTTACTCATGTAATTATTCAATATAGCCTCAGGTGTATGGTTAACAGATGATGATTTCTCCTGCACAAATTGTGAAGCCCTCTCCTTGTCTTCAAACGCACTTCACAATAATTGCCATAGAAAGGACAAAACCTGCAAAGATGATTCCAAGTGTAAATGTTGGGGGCTGAGTAAATTGAATATATATTTATACTAAAGAAATTTTCATGTAAATTTGTCTGACAAGTGACTTTTTGAGTTGTGTATATCTTGTATGTTGCACATCATTCAGTCGAAGCATATGTAGTCTTTCTTGTCCATCGTGACCTCTCTTCGGGAGTCATAACAACGCCCCACCAAATAATCAACTCTAGGATATTGCTAAAAATCCTCCGGATTATCATCTCCGAGATTCTACTGGGAACCATCTGGATAATCATATCTGGGATTCTGCTGAGAACCCTGCGGATCATCAGCTCTATCATTCATAACATCGCAGCCCAGATCATCAACTCCGTGATTCTGCTCAAAATCCTCTAGATCATTATATCAAAAATTCTGTTGGGAACCCACTAAATCATCATACTACTGAGAACCACGAAGATCATCAGCTTTTGAATTATGTTGAGTACCCTCCAGATCATGGGTTAGTTTTATGTTGTCCTCGTCCATGTTGAGGCTACTCAGCATCTCCGGGACTTCTTCTTTATCAATTGAACAACCTCATCTTCCTTCAATGATTCCACTTTTTTTATAAGATTTTGACATCATTCGATGTATGTACTAAGTTACTCATTAGCCATATGTATGAGGTAACATCTCGCTTATGTCCCTCGAATTTTTGGACTTCCTCATACATCTTCATATTCTAGAATGCCGCTTCAGTGTCATCCTCAATTGGTAAAGCCAACAAGTAAAGAGAAGCACAAGAAAACAAGGTCTGGAAGTGATGCCTCTCGCTCCTCCTCCCGTACCACTCTTAAGCTTATTAAAACGGATGCCTTTGTTCTTCAACTCTGTGGCTGTGGGAAGTATATAATGAGGCCTCCTATTCTAATTAATGGCAGCATCTAGGATTTTGGCTTTCAAGTCAATGTCTTCATCGTCGCTATTGTATCCTTATCGTATTTTGATAGGCTTCTTGTTGTTCTTATGTGCTGGCGAGTCGGCGGCCTTAGTCACAATTAAGTCGTATTTCGTAAATAAGATGTCCCAAATTAAGACACTCTAATTTCCTGAAATATAATTATCTGGACTAAATTGTCATTAGCCCGTTAGTCTAAACTAACTAGCTACATCATATAGCTAGAACATGTAAATATATTATTACTTAAGGGCAAAATAGGAATAAATATAGTTGATTTGGTATATATATAAACAAAAGGATGATTTCAAGTGTAAATGTTGGGTTGGTTTTGAGCATGAATATGATTTTTGGCATGTTCAAAGTATATTTGCGTAATTCCTTGATTTTGTTGTTTACTGAGCATAACAACTAGCTCATACAATGCCCTCTTACCCAAGCTACTAAGTGGAGCCTTACGATATTTCTGCTGCCAATTACCTTCTCGGACTACATTTCTGAAGAACTTTTGGGCCACTAATTCCTTAAGAACTTCAAAGGGAATTTGGTTACCCGCGAATAACATGGCTTCTATGCACTTTATTAAAGCAGCCTCTGTATCTTGGACTTTCGCCATAGAATTCCTTTTGGAAGAGTAACCAATTTGTTTGGGACTCATTCCTGGAATCAAGAATGAGATTTGTGGCAAAGTCAAAGCATTGAGGAAGCTACATGGGAGCCAGAAGAGCAGATGCGCCAGCAATACCCCGAACTATTCGAAAGACAAGACTGAATTTGGGGACCAAATTCTTTTAAGGGGGAAGGATTGTAAAACCCACAAGTTTTAGGAATTATTTAATGTATTTTAATTAGACTATCATCTAATTTTGTATGCTACTATGTTTTGTATTAAAATATTTTAGTTTATGCCATATTGTGTTTAACAATTGCTTCTTATGTCATTAAGGGCTTGGAAGTAATTTAGAAAAATATTTAAGTAGCTTTTAAATTGATGGGGTCTAATTGCAATTTATTTTGAACCTAAATTAGCAAAATTTTTGTTTTTGGGGGCAAAAATGCACTTTCCCAAAGTTCAGGGGGCAAAGTGCAAATTTACCCAAATCTTTTCAAAAACCTGCAACAGAGTAATAATTACTCTCTCCCCTTGAGACCCCAAACGGCCGCCTTCTTCTTGAATGAAGGAAACCTCCCCACACAAGAAATGTACACATTGGTGGAAGGAGAAAAGTAATGATGATCTTCCCTTCCCCATGTTATATGTATATAGATATGAATCTGATTTGGGTTGTATATATATATATACACCCCCCCCCCCCTATTTTACTCACTATTCTTTACCTTATCAAAAAAAAAAAACAACACTTAAAAGAGATTTGTTAGAAAGAAAGAGAGAATATAAAACTTTGAGTGAATCTTGAAGAAGAAGGAGGAGCCACCACCGCTGCCGCTGCCGCCGCCTTTTCGCCGTAGATAGAGGACATAGGGTGAAGAAAATAAGAAGCACTTATCTTTTTCCGATTTCGGGAAAAAATCTCTTAAGCACATCTTTTACTTGGTTATGTGGAGCAATTCTTACAAGTTTGTTTGAAGTTTTGAAACCAATTGAAATATTTTTAGACTTTAGTTGAATGTTTCATGTTCAAATTTTTAGATTTATATTTGTTCAAAGATTTGAAAATTTTGAGGTGTTCTTGTTCATGTGTATAAGTTGTATGAACAAAAAAAATTACTTTTATAAAATGTTTTCATGGCTAAATAAAAGTGTCATTTGGAAAGTATGTTAATATGTTTATGTTCTTAGATTTTTAGATCTATAAATTTTCTTGCAAGATTTTGATTTTTATAATATACTTGGGTATTTAAAAGTTTGAAATATGTGAAGTTTTGGTAATTAAAAACTTAATCTATTCCATTTTGGAGAATATTTGTACAAATCCGGAAATATAGGGTCACCTTGTACTTTTTTCGGTGGGGTTGGCCGGAGCCACCCCACCGCAGCAAGCAACCTCCGGCCACTGCTAGAGTAGTGACCGGGGACTGCTCGTGGTCTGTTGCAATTGCAACAGACCCATTTTTGGGCCTTTTGCAAATGCAACATACCAACAGGCCCATATTCTATATGGGCCTGTTATATATTTTTGCATGTTGGCTGGCCATGATGGCCAGCCCATGGTAAAAAAAATAAAGAAAACTGGGCTGGTCGTGATGGCCGGCCCATATATATATATATATATATATAAAATTAATAATAATAATAAAGAATTCCAAATATAAATAATTACAAAAATTTTCTAGAAAGATATAGCTAAAATTCTATTTAAGCTTTCTAAGTTCACCTTATATGACTAAGTTCAAGTTAACTTTCGTGGCTATGTTACCACGCAACCCGAACGAACCTGATACCATTAAACCGGACCTAAATACTCAAGTTTTAATCGTGACTTCGATCGTAATCACGATTCATATGCATGTTCGACTAAAGCTTTTCTTTAGTCGCTAAATAAATGCTTGTATTATGGCTGGATTCTAAATCGTTACATAGATATCTACAGGAACCAAGGACGCTTTACTTTTCGTTCAAGAAACCTAAGCAACACAGGTGAGTGCTGTGTGTTACTTGTGTGTCAGTCCGAATATGCTAGTAGGTCGAGTCATAGCTGTAACTTAGTCCCTAAACGAACGAGCATGCGACGTACGACACAATAAAAAGCTCGACTGTTAGGTCAAACTATACACACCTTGAATTATTGTTTATGTCTATGTGCTTATGATCATTGATATTGTATGTTGAACTGATTGAGTTGTTACCAATTTACTGTTACTGAACTGTTACTGTACCGTAATGTACTGTTTACTTTTACTATGTGGGCCCTTATTTTGGTGTGCGGAATCGTGGTTAACCGGGAAGGTAAGGGCCGGAGGGTTACCTCGATCCATCGTAGACCTGCTTCACGAGCCAAGTGTGGAGGTTACACTTGGGGAGTGAATGTCAAACTCCTGGCATTTGACGTCAATGCGCACTGTTATGTAAGGTCGCACCTTACTTGAGTATTCGGTGGTGGTATTCACGAATATGAATTGGAGGGTAAGAGGAGAACGGCATCAACAACCTTTGATTATTTGTTTTAACTGTTAAATTGATATTAGATGTGTTTAATTACTGTATTAAAAATGCACATTAATATTATGCTATGTTCATACATTACACGCACACATGTGCACTACAGCCTCACTAAGTTGGACGACCAACTTACGCATTCCCGTTTACTTCTTTTCAGATACAGGTATTCCAGGGTCTGATGTCTAGAGTTGGTGTTCGTCTCCGAGATCCTGTCTGTCGGTCATCGTGGGTCGTCATGTTATCTTTTGATTATTGTTATGTTGTGTTATGTCACGTTATGTGTTGCTTTGTATCGAGCATGATTAAATACTTAAGACTATTGTTACGTATGTTTGTCGTTGCGCGGTAGACGCTTAATTGTGTTTTGTGCCCACACCTGCATATAGCAGTGTACCGGGTTTTATGTTATTATGTGGAACTATGATCCGAATTACTATGTTGTTGATTTCACAAAAAAAAAATTTTTTTTGCTCAAATTTGGGTTGTTTTCACCGAATACGGACCCGGACTCGGGGGTGGATCCACGTAAGATTCGACCCGGGGGCTCGGGCCGTTACAGGTGGTATCAGAGCATAGGCTTACAAGTCAGGTCCAGGATCCTCGGAAGTCGTCTGTCTTGTCCTGTTTATTTTGTTCTTTTGAGTCTTCTTATGTGTTTACTATATGATATGTGTGTCTTTAATGCGTTAGGATGTCGAGCCAAGGAAGTATACGCTCCAGCTTTCGCTCCAACATGGGGAGGCACAGAGGATTCTTGGGAGAATTGAGGCCCCGTAGGGTCATTGCTTCCCCCGATCGTGGCCAATCTCCCCCTCGTAGATTGATTACTCGACGTAGTCGACCACGTAGGGTCTACCACCCCATTATGACTCGGGGACGCTTTGAGCTGATTGGTCACTATCCGGATCACGAGGTCTATAATCTCGAGGCTGATCGGGACCGCCAATGTGACCTAAGGATGATGGCAGAACTTCAGGCCGAGGATGCCTCTGATCGAGCTGTCATGCTAGAAGAGCAGCTCAAGATAGCTGAGGCACGACTTGAGGATATGAGTGCTCGGTTAGAAGAGCTCCGGGTCATAATGAACCAGCGTATGTTGCAGTCTGGAAAAATTAGAGAAAGTTTGAGAGCTCTTGCCGACTCACTCTCAGATGACGAGAAGGTGCTAGTTGAGGATGAGGAGGAGGACCCTAGTGAGGAGAGAGCGAGAGATAGTACTGTGGCCGGGCTAGATTGAGAGATTGTTATTATCATCCTTGTTATGTTCGTTTAAAGCCATTTTCGGCTTGTACTATGTTTCAGTTCGTACTATATTTTGTCTGTAATTAGACTAATTTAAGCAGTTATGGCTGTTAGTACGTTTTGTGTTGCTGAAACATGTTAACTTTTGTGTGCCGATTTGGCAAATATGTTAAATTGGCTCTATGTTATTTTATGATGTTATGTTTTAGCTTTAATTGGTTTTTGGCCTTGTGGTTGTTTTATGTGTTGGCCTAATGGACCATTTTCCTTGTTGTTCAGAATGGCAGGCAATCGAGCTGATAGTCGTACTGGTCGTAGGGTTCCCTCTGACCAATCTGAGGGGGTTCCTGTGGCACCACCGGTCGACCAGGCCGATCGAATTATTGCTGCTTTGGCCCAGTTCACCCAGGCACTGCAAGGCGCTACGCAGGCTGTGCCTCAAACACCTGCACCCCCTGCCTTGGACCAGACACTAGAACGCTTCCTGCGATTCCAACCACCTAAGTTCCTCGGAGAACCTGATGAAGGAAGGCAGAAACTTGGTTGGCTGAGATCGAGAATATTTTTCGAGCACTGGACTATTCGGACACTGTGAAGATTTCATTGGCTACTTACCGTTTTGAGGATGCGGCTAGGTCTTGGTGGCACACAAGGGAGATGGTTTGGGAGAGGAGCCAAACCGCAAGAACTTGGGAGAATTTTGTGAAAGAGTTCAATGATAAGTATGTTCCCCCTGTTGTTCGAGAGCAGCGTGAGGAACAGTTCAATGCCCTGAGGCAAGGAAATATGAGGGTGCCACACTTTGAGGTTGTTTTCTCTCGTCTTGTTCGATATGCTCCCCATCTGATGAATGATGAACCCCGTCATACCCGCCGTTTTATCAAGTGCCTCAAGCCAGATCTCCAACGAGCCCTTCTCGCTCATAACGTAGTGTCATACATTGAAGCAGTGGAAAAGGCTACAAGGATTGAGAACGGGTTGATTGAGTTGAATAATATGCAGTTTTCGGAGAAGAAGTCAAGGCCACCTCAGGCAAATTGGCAGTCGGGGAGAAACACCAGGAAATCACCAAACACTGGTCAAACGAGCTCAGGAAATTTTAAGGGTCCTCAGCAGAACAATCGACCCCCGAGTGGTTCTGGGAAGATGCCAGATGGGGCATGCACCCACTGTGGACTGAAAGGGCATGGGGAGCCCAAATGCTGGAAGAAAGCCGGCAAGTGCCTGAGGTGTGGAGCTCAGGACCATTTCATCAGAAACTGTCCCAAAGCGCCTACTACACCAGCTCCAATAGCAGGAGGATCATCCCAGGCTGGAAGACCACCAAAGCCGAGGGTTCCTGGGCGATCATTTGCTATGGAGGGAGAGGAACTATCTGAGCCAAATGCAAATGATGTGGTGGAAGGTATACTTTATGTTTCCGGACATTTATGTAAAGTCTTATTTGATTCTGGAGCATCTCATTCATTTGTAGCACCACATTATAGTAATAAGTTAGTAAGTAAAGTAGAGAGTTTGCCCTATGAGTTGGAGGTTCATACTCCATTGGGAACCTCGTTTATAACGAGTTCGGTTCATAAAGCATGTCAGGTTAGGATTGATGAAGGAGTATTTCATGCCGATTTGATCGCTATGCCGATCCAAGGTTTCGATGTAATCTTGGGGATGGACTGGTTGTCCACCCATGTTGCCCGCTTAGATTGTCGATGTAAGACTGTAACACTTTCTACTCCCGGACGACCCCATATTTGTTTTTGGGGTATTAGAAAAGGCCTGAAATTTCCATTATTGTCTGCCGCTCAAGTTCGTCAAGAATTACGTCAGGGCGGGCAGGGATTTATAGCGTACCTTATCAATAAGCCTAATGATAAAGTGGAGCTGAAGGAGGTACCCGTGGTGGCAGAGTTCGCGGATGTTTTTCCGGAAGAACTTACGACTCTACCACCGGATCGAGAAGTGGAGTTCACAATTGATCTCGTTCCAGGAATGGCGCCGGTTGCGAAGAAATCGTACCGCATGGCCCCCGCCGAGCTTAAGGAGCTAAAAGCTCAACTTCAGGAGTTGTTGGAGCAAGGATTTATTAGACCTAGCTCATCTCCGTGGGGAGCCCCTGTCTTGTTCGTGAAGAAAAAAGATGGTTCGTTGCGGCTATGCATTGAATATCGTGGTCTGAATAGTGTGACCATCAAGAACAAGTACCCTCTGCCGCATATTGAGAGTTGTTTGATCAACTACAAGGATCTCGGGTGTACTCTAAGTTAGATCTAAGGCAGGGGTACTATCAATTGAAGATTAAAGAGGAAGATATACCGAAGACAGCGATTAACTCGAGATATGGGCACTTTGAGTTTGTCGTGATGCCGTTTGGTCTCACGAATGCCCCCGAAGTGTTCATGGATTTGATGCACCGAGTCTTCAAGCCTTTCTTAGATCAATTCGTCGTGGTCTTCATAGACGATATTTTAATCTACTCGAAATCTAGATTAGAGCACGAGGTTCACCTTCGAAAAGTGCTCCAAGTCTTGCGTGAGAATAAGCTTTATGCAAAGTTCAGCAAGTGCGAATTCTGGTTAGATCGAGTTGCCTTCTTGGGGCACATTGTAACAGGGGACGGGATAGCAGTTGACCCGTCAAAGGTTGAAGCAGTAACCGAGTGGAAAAGGCCAGAGACTGTAACTGAGATTCCGAGCTTCTTGGGCTTAGCATGATATTATCGTAGATTTATCCAAGATTTCTCGAAGATAGCTTCGCCTCTGACAAAGCTAACTCAGAAGAAAGTCCCATTTGAATGGGATGAGAAGTGTGAGACAAGCTTTCAAGAGCTGAAGAAGAGGTTGACAACTGCACCGGTACTAGCACTACCAGAAGGGTCGGATAACTTTATGGTTTACACCGACGCATCAAAAGAAGGATTGGGATGCGTCTTGATGCAGAACGGTAAGGTGATTGCATACGCTTCAAGGAAGTTGAAGCCCTATGAAAAGAACTATCCAACTCACGATTTGGAACTGGCTGCAGTAGTGTTTGCCCTAGGCAAGTGGAGGCACTACCTTTATGGCGTGCCATTTATGGTATTTGTAGATACATGAAATTTATGCCAAAAAATTAAATAATGACACTTATAAATAATTTATTAGTAATCAATTAATTTTCTATTTTGGAATTTTATTATATTAAATTCCGAAATTAAATAATGATATTAATTGATTTCTAGTATTTATTTATTGGCCAATTATATCAAGCCATGTGTCAAAATGATAGATTTAAAGACAAATGATTAAGTGGCCAATCAAATTGTGCCACATGTCAAAGTGAGGTGTTTTGGCCAATCAAATGAAGCCTTTCATTCCAAGGAAGTAAGGGCCAATCAAATCATGACATGTCACCAAGCTGCTATGAAGGACTCTCTTCAAAATCTATATAAAGAGGTCTTGTGAATTCATTTGAAGATATACAGAGATATATATACATATCTACATACAAATTCACATATACATATAGATATTCTCCTCAAGCTTTGAAGGTCTGCAAGCTCTTCAAATCCGTGTCTCCATCCGCAAATCTTGGAGAAAGTCGCATCACACGATTCAAGAACAAGCCTAGTGCACTTGAATCCATACGTTCAACGAAGAGAAGAATCAGAGGATTCATACATAGAGATTTGTAACCACTTTTAAATTTTAAATATATATTATTTGTTACTTCTTAATTTTATTGTCTATTCAAGCTTTTTGCAGACTTTAAAATTTGTTGTAAACAAATTTTTGGCACGCCCAGTGGGACATCTCTACCTCTCATCTCTTCTCTTCAAAAGGATGGTTCGTCCTACAAAGTACCGAACTATGACTGATTTGATGAATGACCCAAGAACCATGCTCATTGAAAAGAAGGCGCATGATGATTCTCAAAGCGGTGGGTCTTCACCCCTTTCTCACTATTCGACTGGAGCGCCTGTTATGACAACAAACGCTACGACTATGGAGGAACAACTCATGGCTCTAACTAAGGCCATCGAAGGGCTCAACAAGCGTGCGCAAGAGCAAGACGCAAAGATTGAGAGACTTCTCAACCAAGGACTCTTTGCCAAGACAAATCACTCGATGGGAAAACGACCTATGGATCCCGAAGAAGATGAGATATCAACAAAACGATACTCAAAAGTAAACGAGGACCAACTCGAGGATTCTGAGGAGGACGACATCCTCGTAGGACGACATTCAACTGAGAAGACTAAGGGTCTTCAAGTCTCACCCGACGGCATGATTCCTGTGGATCGACTGGAAGACTTCATCACTGGAACCATCAAGTGCAAATTGGAAGGAGGTTCAAAATCTTCACTTACTTACGTGAAGCCCTACACTCGCCGCATCGACATAATGAAGATGCCCACTGGATATCAACCGCCAAAGTTCCAACAATTCGATGGGAAAAGGAATCCAAAGCAACATGTCGCTCACTTCATAGAAACTTGTAATAATGCTAGAACTACTGGAGATCTCCTCGTGAAACAATTTGTCCGCTCGCTTCAAGGGAATGCTTTTGACTGGTACACCGACTTGGAGCCTGGAAGCATTGATAGTTGGGAACATCTTGAACAAGAATTCCTCAATCGATTTTATAGCACAAGAAGAATCGTAAGCATGATCGAGCTCACAAGCACTCATCAATGGAAAGAAGAAAAGGTCATCGATTATATCAATCGATGGAGAAATCTAAGCTTAAACTGCAAGGATCGTTTGTGCGAAACTTCTGCCATAGAAATGTGCATCCAAGGGATGCACTGGGGCTTGCGTTATATTCTTCAAGGCATAAAGCCTAGAACATTCGAAGAGTTAGCTACGCGTGCGCACGACATGGAACTTAGTCTTGCTTCAAGAGGAGATCAAAACTTCTTACCCATTCAAGATTCAAAAAATCCCAAGGATAGGCAAAATGTCAAGAGAGGTGGCAAACCTTTGTCTGCAAATGATAACAAAGAGTCTATGACAATCAACGCTGCTCCAATGAAGTTGTCATCCAACCCAAAGAAAAGAGAAGAAGCTAAGGGCAACTCTTCTCAAGGAGGACTTCAGAGAAAGCTGACGCTGAAAGATATGCAAGCAAAGGAATACCCGTTCCTTGATTCTGATGTTGAAGCAATGCTCGAAGATTTGCTTGAAGCTGAACTCATCGAATTACCTGAGATGAAGCGACCAGAAGAAGCTGGGCGAAGCAATGATCCCAACTATTGCAAATATCATCGTCTAATTGGACATCCCATCGAAAAATGCTTTGTCCTGAAAGACAAAATTATGGAGTTAGCTCGTCAAGGAAAGATCTTACTCGAAGAAGACAAGTTGACTGCCAATCAAACCACGACTGAGGTTTTGCCTGTGGCCTGTAGAGAATCTGTTAAGAGGTCTGTGATGGACCATCTTTCGTCATTTTATATAAAGTTTGGAAGTTTTGATCCAACCGAGTTCAAGGTGAACTCAAAGTTCATAGCACCTGATTCTGCCATTCAACAAACGCTCGTTTGTGAGGATGAAGTCATCGAGAAACAAGAAGAAATTGACCCTGACGATGGGGGCTGGACAGTTGTTACTCGTCGAAAGAAATGTTACTCAACTACGAAACAATCTGGCCAACAATTTCTGCAAGATCTAGTTTTGAAAGAAAAGAATGGAAGAAAAATGAAAAGAAAACCAAATGTCGTCCATGTTAGAACATCATCTCCAGTGAAACAAAGTTATTATCCTCCCATAACGTTGTTAGATTTTGTCCCCAAATGGTTTCTTGATCGTGGTTCATCCCCCACTTCCTCGACATATAATGCAACTAGCAAGGAGGATGAGAGCGACATTGGAAGCCCACGTATCTCATCAAAAGAAGATCTGAAAGATGAGAAAGTTGAAGACATCGTGAGAAGCTACATAGCATCTATTCCTTTCACCGATGAAGATCTGCTTTTGGGTTCTAAACCACACAATCGTCCTTTGTTTGTAGCGGGTTATGTACGTGAAAGGAAGCTCAATCGCATGATGTTGGATGGAGGGTCAGCAGTCAATATTTTACCTTTACTTGTGGTGAAACAACTTGGCATTGCCATGGACGAACTCACGCATAGTCGTTTAATGATTCAAGGATTCAATCAAGGAGGACAAAGAGCTGTTGGAGTGATAAGACTTGATTTGTTAATCGACGACATGTCTTCAAGTGCGCTTTTTCACGTGATTGATGCAAAGACAACTTACAATATGTTGTTAGGACGACCTTGGCTTCACGAGAATGGAGTGATACCATCTACACTGCATCAATGTTTCAAATATTGTCGCCAAGGAGTTGTGAAGAAAGTAATGGCTGATGATAAACCTTTCACCGAGGCAGAATCATATTTTGCTGATGCCAAGTTCTACTTCAACCGTGAAAACATGAACAAGGTGAAGAATAGTGACACTTCAAATCCGCTTGGTAGTATACCCCGTTTGGAGAATGTAGAAGAAATGGAGAAAATTCCACTACATGAAGGCATGGTCGAAAGACAAAGTGACTCTACCAAAGATACACAAGGACAAGAAATTCAACCTCTTGAAGAATACAATGGAAGTCAAGTTAATTCTATCAAAGCTCAGCGACGACCCAAAATGATGTTGTGTTATGTACCAAAATCAAAAAGAAAAGAAGGACAACCGCCTTTGGTTAAGTGTGAAGCTTTGAACAATTGTACACTTCCCATCACAAAAGTTGATCTACTGAGATCAACTCAACCTCCATTAGAAGGATTCGTTCGCCCAATCGAGGGGAATGAAATAGAGCATGGTACGCTTCCTACCAAACAATCACATGGAGCTTTTGGTCCCAACGCCTACAAGCTCATGGTTAAAGCTGGATACGACCCTACTAGAGTTGGAGCTCTTGGCAAACTTGCGTCGGAAACTAACATCGAGGAAGAGCATGGTCTTAATGATACTCAAAGGATGTTGAAACGCATGGGACATGTTGTGCCTAACTCATTGACTGGACTTGGTTATGTTCTGCCTACGCCTGTTCGTATCCCGATAAAGAGAGCAAGTAACCATCATATCAGTTTTGGTGATGAAGCATACTCTACGACTCTTGAGCCAGTTGTGACTAATCAATTTAAAACGTCGAAGCGTAAAGGCTCGGTATTCAATAGATTTGGGACTAACTCCAACAATAGAAGCTCAGTATTCAATAGATTGGGGAATAACTCCAACAGTAGAAGCTCGATATTCAGCAGATTGGGACCAAAGCAGCAAGAGCAAACTGCAAGGCATTGGAGGAAAGGGAAAATATCTACCAAAGATGTGAGCCTCAAAAAGCTTCACAGCATCATACCTTCTCAAATGAAAAGATGTGAAGACGTGGTTATCTCGTATGATGGTACGATGAAAGCTAAGTGGCAGACCATCATATACACACGATCCAATCATAATGAGGAAGATAGAGAAAGCGTAGGCTCTTCATATCATGCATCTTTTGGTGATGAAGGACTACTCGAAGAGTATGATGGAACATGCTCTTCACATCATGTCACTATTGGCAGTGATGAACTTGTTGAAGAAGATGCCGACGATGCTCCTCCTGAGATGGATGAAGGAGTAAAAACTACTGTTGACAACCTAAAAGAGGTTAATCTTGGTGATGACGACAGTCCGCAACCAACTTTCATAAGTGCCTCACTAACTCAAGAGGAAGAGTCGGCCTATGTAAGTCTCCTACAAGAATACAAAGATGTTTTTGCTTGGACATACAAGGAAATGCCTGGTTTAGACCCAAAAATTGCAGTACATCACCTATCTGTGAAACGAGGGGTTCGACCCGTCAAACAAGCACAACGTCGGTATCGTCCTGAATTGATTCCCCTGCTTGAGGCAGAAGTAAACAAGTTGATCGAAGCGGGCTTCATCAGAGAAGTAAAGTATCCTACTTGGGTTTCAAGCATCGTCCCTGTACGAAAGAAAAATGGGCAAATTCGTGTTTGCATAGATTTCAGAGATCTCAACGAAGCATGTCTTAAAGATGACTTTCCACTGCCTATTGCGGAGTTAATGATAGATGCAACAACCGGTCACGAAGCTTTATCGTTCATGGATGGCTCTTCTGGTTACAACCAAATTCGCATGTCTCCAAAAGATGAAGAACTCACGGCATTTCGAACGCCGAAGGGAATTTACTGCTACAAGGTGATGCCTTTTGGTTTAAAAAATGCAGGTGCCACCTATCAACGAGCAATGCAGAAGATATTCGATGATATGCTGCATAAGAATGTAGAATGTTATGTAGATGACTTGGTGGTGAAATCAAAGAAGCGAGTTGATCACTTGCAGGATTTAAAGAGGGTTTTCGATCGTCTGCGTAGATATCAACTCAAGATGAATCCTCTAAAATGTGCTTTTGGTGTTAGCTCCGGAAAATTTCTTGGGATCATCGTGCGAAATCACGGAATCGAGGTGGATAGATCAAAAATTGATGCGATACTTAAGATGCCTGATCCTAAGAATATTCATGAACTCAAGAGTCTGCAAGGAAAATTAGCATACATCCGGCGATTCATCTCAAATTTAGCAGGTCGATGCCATCCATTTAACAGATTGATGAAGAAAGATGCTCCATTTAACTGGGATGAATCGTGTAAAAATGCTTTCGAAAGCATTAAGGCGTATCTCATGAGGCCTCCTGTCTTGTCTGCTCCTATTCCCGGAAAGCCGCTGATACTTTACATTGCTGCACAAGAACGTTCAGTTGGGGCATTACTTGCTCAAGAAAACGACAGTGGGAAGGAGAATGCACTGTACTACTTAAGCAGAACGATGACATCAAATGAGCTTAACTATTCCCCGATTGAAAAGTTATGTCTAGCTCTTATATTTTCAATCCAGAAATTGAAACACTATTTTCAAGCTCACACTGTTCGTCTTATCTCTAAGGCAAATCCTGTCAAATATGTGATGTCAAAACCTGTTCTCTCCGATCATCTCGCAAGATGGTATCTGCAAATTCAACAATTTGAAGTCGTGTACATTCCACAAAAGGCGGTAAAGGGGCAAATTTTGGTTGACTTTCTTGCCGATCATCCAATACCTGCTGAATGGGAGTTATCTGATGACTTGCCAGATGAAGATGTAATGGTGATTGAAATCCTACCCCCATGGAAGATGTATTTTGATGGTGCTGCACATAAAGAAGGGGCAGGAGCTGGGGTGGTGTTCGTCTCTCCTGAGGGCGATGTTATGCCTTTCTCATTCACTTTGACATATTGTTGCTCCAACAATGTGGCTGAATACCAAGCGTTGATACTTGGGCTCGAGATGGCGGTGGACATGAAGCATGTGGAACTTCAAGTTTATGGAGATTCACCACTCATAGTCAATCAACTTTTAGGACTTTACGAAGTAAAGAAACCTGATTTGTTGCCATACTTCAATTATGCTAAAGGACTCATCGACCGACTCCAAGATCTGACCATCGGACATATACCAAGGAAGGAAAATAGACAAGCTGATGCCTTAGCCAAACTCGCCTCTGCATTAATCTTGCCTGATCAAAATGCACAAATTCCAATATGTCAGAAATGGGTGGTACCGCCTTTGTTCGACAATGAATATGATGGAAATGATGAGAACAATGCGGTCTCGGTTTTCGAAGTTGACCAAGAGGATTGGAGATATGCTCTCATCGACTATCTCAAACATGGAAAGTTGCCCGACGATTTTAAACGAAGAGTGGATATTCGCCGTAGGGCACCGCGCTTCATTTACTACAAAGAAACCTTGTACCGTCGATCTTTTGATGGAGTATTTCTTCGTTGCTTAGGAGATGAAGAGGCACAAATGGCAATTTCAGAAGCACATGCTGGAGTTTGTGGGGCCCATCAATCAGGGCCAAAGTTGCACTTTAAGATTAAAAGGATGGGATATTACTGGCCGACCATGGTTAAAGACTGCATAGATTATGCTAGAAAGTGTCAAGCTTGTCAGTACCATGCCAATTTCATTCATCAACCGCCCGAGCTGCTACACCCAACTATTTCGTCTTGGCCGTTTGATTCATGGGGGCTAGACGCAGTTGGACCTTTGAAAAAGTCATCTGGTCAACACATGTACATTTTGGCTGCAACAGACTATTTCTCGAAATGGGCTGAAGCTATACCCCTTCAACAAGTAAACCAAAAAAGTGTGGCGGATTTTATCCAAAAGCATCTCATATATCGCTATGGGATCCCGAGATGCATCATTACTGATAATGGAAAACCCTTCTGCAATAGCGTGGTGAGCAATCTTTGCCAAAGATTTGGCTTCAAGCAGTACAATTCATCCATGTATAACCCTGCTGCTAATGGCCTCGCTGAAGCTTTCAATAAAACTTTATGCAATCTGTTAAAGAAAGTAGTAGCGAAGTCCAAAAAAGACTGGCATGAGAGAATTGGAGAAGCTCTATGGGCATACCGAACAACTTACCGAACACCAACTCAAGCAACTCCATATGCATTGGTATACGGTGTAGAAGCTGTTCTGCCTCTCGAACAACAAATTCCATCTTTAAGAATTGCTATCCAAGAGGGTCTTACAAGTGAAGAAAATGCAAGTCTACGCCTTGAAGAACTAGAGGCACTTGATGAGAAAAGGTTGGAAGCCCAACAACGCCTTGAATGCTACCAAGCTCGCATTACTCGAGCTTTCAACAAAAGGGTGCGACCCCGATCCTTCCAAATTGGAGATTTAGTGCTTGCTGTTAGAAGACCAATTAATATGAAACGTCGTATGGGCGATAAATTCAAATCAAAATGGGATGGCCCTTATGTCGTCAAAGAAGTTTATACAAGTGGTGCATATAAGTTGGTTGCTGAAGATGGCCTTCATATTGGACCTATCAACGGCAAATTTCTAAAGCAGTACTACGCCTAAGTCTACAAGAAGGCAATGCTCCATGACGCACGAGCCTAAACTGCATGTTACTCCTGACCCACACGAGTATAAACTGTGAAAGGTACCCACCTATGGTAGTGCAAGTGGTTAAACTGCTAACTTACTCCACCAATAGTAATTCATGTGGCTAAAATGTTAACTTACTCCACTAATGGCATTTATGTGGTTAAATTTTAAATCCCCACCTAGTCCGAGGTGGTTAAGAAACGGATACTCCTGGCCCGCATGAGTATAAACTGTGAACGACCCCCCCCTACCTTCTTAATCAAAGTTGTTTTGAACTACGTTATGACTTGATTCTCTTTATGAGATACGTAGGCAGCTTGGAAGCTAATTCTGAGTTCAGTCACGTAAAAAAAAAAAAAAAAAAAAAATTCCAGATTTGTTTCATCATTCTCACGAAACAAAGTCTTCTAGTTTTGTTTTGCAGTTACATCGAATCTCTTTATTTAATACTTAGATTAAATTCTTAAGTGTTAAATTAAAGAATGCAAGTTGGATTTGATCAAGTGCAAGAATGGAAAATAAAGCTCAACAAAGAATGAAATGAAATGAAGATGGAAAAAGAAAAGAAATCAACTTTATTCATCTTCATATCTAAGAGTCCAATACAAAGGAAAAGAAAGGTGCAAGTTCCTACTTAGCAACAAAAAAAAAAAATGAAACAACTAAATCTAAATCAAGGGAAAAGCTTGAAATTCTTCAAATCTTGAAGATTGGTTTCTAGCTCCTTCTTCAGGTTCGTTTGACGCACAAGATCATCCTCAGATAAGGGAGGATTGCTTTCAAGAATCAAAACCTCATTTTCTATTTTAGAGATGGCAGATTGGGTATCAAGCAGTTGTTTCTCGTCTTCTTGGAGCGACAAGCCTATCTTTTCCTTTTGGTTCGCTATCTCTTCAAGTTGTTTCTTCAAGTTATCTTCTTTCTCCCCCAACTCAGTAAGCTTCACTTCAAGATCTCGAGCATGAATGGCGTGTTGATTCTCTCGCACTCGCATATCTTGGAGACGTTGATTAACACCAGAAATTTGTTGGTCAAACAACTCCTTCTTCATTTTTTGGGACAATAACTGAGTCTCCTCGACGTATTGATTAGCATTCCCAAGAAAATCATTCACCCTCTCATGTAAACTCGTCACGTCAATGCCTCCATGTTGACTCATGGCTTGGAGGATGCCATTCACTTCTTCTTTGATAAAATGTAACCCATCAAATGATGTAGTCGAAAGTTGCTGAAAGAGGTCATCCCACATCATTTCGACCATTCTGCGTTTGCTACGTGCCACTACTTCATCGCATCGAAATGTAGAAATCGAAGATGGTGATGTCCGAACTGGTGGCTCAAAAGCTATTACCACATTTTCCGTCCTTGAAGAAGTCAAGTCTGCTTGTTGAACTCCATGTTTGCTAAAGGATGGCAAATGCAAAGGAATTTTAGAGCTTGTTGCTTTCCCTTTATGTGAGGCCAAAACTTGAGTAAGTGGGAGACGATCAGAATCGTCGTCGATTTCCTTAGTCATTGAAGAACTTGAGTGAGTACTATCATTTGGCGCCTCAACATCTTTGCCCTTTGAGGACACTTCTTGGTTCCTTGGATTTTCGATATCAGCAAGCTACATAAATTAGAAGGAAATAGTTAGACGAATTTAAAATTGACATGTAAAAAAAAAAAAAAAAAAATGGAATTTTAATGCATGAATCAAATTGTTACGCGTCGAGCTATATCTTCGAAGTTCATGTCTGAACTTGGACAATCCTCAAAGAATGTGTCAAAATCAAAGCTAATGGAATCTAAATCAAAAACCTGGATCTTTTTGCTACGTTTCCAATGATGATCACGATGCGAGTCACTTTCGGAAGTCGAAGATTCAACCACGGTTCTTTTAAGTTTCGTTGCTTGAACCTTAGGTTTCGAAGTACCGTTGGGTTCTAAGTTAGAAGCAGAAGTGTGTTCCTTTTGCAAATCATTGCTAGAAGAATCAATGGCTTTCTTCTTTGATTCTTTCGAAGAATCGCATGCACCGTTAGAAAGTTTCAAAATAACCTTAGGGGAATCTTTGAAAGGATTGCGGTAATTACTCGACCACCATTGAAAATACTCATGCGTAGCCAATTGCTCAATTGAACGAGGGAAAGTTAGTTTGGCTCCAGTGTAGACGCGAGTCGAGAACTCCCAAAGTAGCATGGCCGCTTCCAAAGTTTGAGGATCCTTCTCCGTTCTCAATCCTTGTGGAAGATCCTGACAAAATCCGAATTGTCTCCCAAATCTGGTTGGATTATAGGACTCAACTACATAGTGCTTGTCGAGTCGCAAGACGAGGTAGCACGATCGAAGACTGCTGAATAGGTCCCTATCGACCTCAGAAAAATTTCCATTATCGAAGAAAATCTGCATCTTTTCTTTGCACATCGGGAAAGGCGCCATGCGACCCGGTTCGATCGATTCAAAGACATCTTGAGCCTCCACTGCACTATATTTTCGCGCCATTTTCTCCCCTGCGAACTTAACCATCTTCGCTCT
This sequence comes from Penstemon barbatus, assembly GCA_003313485.2. Classification (NCBI taxonomy): domain Eukaryota; kingdom Viridiplantae; phylum Streptophyta; class Magnoliopsida; order Lamiales; family Plantaginaceae; genus Penstemon; species Penstemon barbatus. The sequence continues at coordinate 30,612,684 of CM064881.1, forward strand.
CATGGAATTAGCCTTTCGCGCTGTCTCAGTGTTGTCAAAATGTGTCTTAAGATAGCTACCAAGCCAGCCGTATACGTAGTGGATCGAAAAAGTGGCGTCACATTCTTTCAAATTAGTAGATGAAGTCAGTCCTCTTAACCCTCGATATATGCTCGCCAATACAGGAATGGCTAAGCAAAACTTTTCTCCAGAAGCCATCATGCTTGCAACCTTGAAGACGCTGGGTCGTATGTGATTAACATTTTTGTTCGGAACAAGAAACCTGCATATCCAACACACCAATAAAGCAGCAGTGTAAGTTTCTTCTCTATCAAGATCAGCAATCCCGAGAGTATCGAAAGGGATATTTTCTTCTGTTGTCCGATCACGAGTCGAAGAAGCGGGAATCTCCCCTGAAGGATTATAAGAAAGTCGAGGCTTTGTCCCTCCTTTCCTACATGATCGTGGGTATGGTTCTCGATATCTGATAGAACCTTTGAACCAGAACTGCACCCAATCAAGAACGTTTAACCCGTCAGAGTTGCCGCCTCCTAAATGATGATATGCCGAAAATAAGTGTCGACAACTAGAAGGGAGGAATGATTTGCCCTCTTCATCAACTTCAAGAAGCTCCTTCGCTGACGGAATCACCTCGTCATAGAATAGACCGCGAAGGGGAAGTCCACCGAGTATATGCAAATCCCACAGAGAAATGGAAAGTTCCCCAACCGCCGTGTGGAGCGAATTGGTGGATGGACTCCACAGGTCGCAGAAGGTGCGTATGATGTTTTCCTCGACGTCATAAGTAAACAAAGAAGCCCAAACTGCATCATGTATCCCAACTCGATGGAGATTCTTGTTTCTCTTTGCAAAGACATCTTCAATCCACTCCCAGTAACCTGAAACATGAGAAAATTCACCGGGTGACGGTGCCGAAGAGTACCATGAAGACCTCCATGAAGTTGATGAACGAATAGGGTGCGAGAAACTGGACGGTGAACCTCTGTTAAGTGCGTTAGGCTGCAAAATACACACTTTCTGATGCTTAGGTGTGGTCAAAGACAATACACTAACATCCTTTAAAATCTCCAATGAAACTTTTGATGAGTGTGGCTCCTTAGACAGGGTGTATTCTGGGGCGAATCGACCAATTGCCGGTTGATACACAGTTAAAGTAGTTCCTTTTGTTTTATCTGCTTCATCCTTCTTGATCATATAGAGGCTCGGGTATGGAACTTTGCAGTCGATAAACTCCATTAGTGGCGCGATGTTATATCTGCAAAAAAAAAAAAAAAAAAAAATCAGTTTCTTTAAAAAAAAAAAAGGGGGGGGGGGCAATAAAATAAAGGGGCATGATACGATATTAAGGCTACGGTGCTGGATGTATTCTTGATATAGATTATTATTTTTATGCTAAAGATGTATATGGTTCAAAGTACTACTTCCTAAGGATACGGTACAAGCTTCCAAGGCTATGGTACAAACTCAACATCCTTTAATCTTCTAAACTCAAATCTCTCACACGGCAAGCCTATTTGCATAAATTCAAACCCACTGTTCATATTATGATGTCTAAAATCTTGATGAAACTTTCCAAGTTTTTTTTTTTTTTGAATTTACGAAAAAAAAAAAAGGAAAAGAAAGAATTTGCAGTTAGGTGGGATATGGGTTTGTCTCTAAAGTAAAGGGTTGCTTGTGATTTGAGGTGAATTGGTTGAGGGAATTTTATCTGGAGAACCGTCCCACCATATAAGATTTATTGGTTTGATTAGTTGCTGGTTTATGTTGTATATGAGATTAAATCATCTACTGCCTCGGTTTAAAGAAAAGGAGTTTAACAAAAGTCATGGAAGTAAAGTTGAAGACCTTAATGTGCTGTTATTGATTCAATGTACTACTCTTCGAAGCCTACCGTACAAATCTGTTTAGAACAAAAGAAAAAAAAATATTTCAACTTCGTTGTGGGAAATACTCGGCTCTTGGATGAAGATAAAGAGTGTGTATTAAGTTTTCTTTTATAGAGGATGTGCAAAAATTATGATGAGCAATGAAGAGAATTTTTTTTTTTTTGGAAATTTTAAATTTCCCGAGAAGAAGATGGAGTAAATTGTTGGTAAAAATTTCCATGTATGAAAGCTAGAAAATTCTCAAAGATCTGAACATATTGTCGTGGACTCATATATGGAATATTAGGAGGAGTCGAAATTAATGTTTCTTAAAAAATTGAGATTCAATTTGTTTCTTGAATTAAAGATTTATTGCCTTGATCACTTGATACAAGTCTCCGATTATGGAAAGAGAATGATTTGAGAAGAATTCTACACATTGGATTAAATTTGTCAATTGCCAAGAAATCTACGGCTTCTGCAAATAAAAGGAATTGAAGAAGATGAAGTTGGTTTCTACCGCCTACACTTGGTCTATGTAGACCGTACATGTTAAATGGGCCAAATTAAGTGGGCTTGAGTGATGGGTATTTAATTAAATTATGTACCCACTTAAAGTCCACTTCAATTAAATTCATGATCACGGTTGTTCAAATTTCTTTTACCGTGACGCAATATTTTCAAGTGCATTTTTATGTCAAAGTCGTGACTTACTCACTTCAAAGCATGCTTCGAAAGCGTTATTCGTGAATAAGTCTCGAAGGGGCATTTGTAGATACATGAAATTTATGCCAAAAAATTAAATAATGACACTTATAAATAATTTATTAGTAATCAATTAATTTTCTATTTTGGAATTTTATTATATTAAATTCCAAAATTAAATAATGATATTAATTGATTTCTAGTATTTATTTATTGGCCAATTATATCAAGCCATGTGTCAAAATGATAGATTTAAAGACAAATGATTAAGTGGCCAATCAAATTGTGCCACATGTCAAAGTGAGGTGTTTTGGCCAATCAAATGAAGCCTTTCATTCCAAGGAAGTAAGGGCCAATCAAATCATGACATGTCACCAAGCTGCTATGAAGGACTCTCTTCAAAATCTATATAAAGAGGTCTTGTGAATTCATTTGAAGATATACAGAGATATATATACATATCTACATACAAATTCACATATACATATAGATATTCTCCTCAAGCTTTGAAGGTCTGCAAGCTCTTCAAATCCGTGACTCCATCCGCAAATCTTGGAGAAAGTCGCATCACACGATTCAAGAACAAGCCTAGTGCACTTGAATCCATACGTTCAACGAAGAGAAGAATCAGAGGATTCATACATAGAGATTTGTAACCACTTTTAAATTTTAAATATATATTATTTGTTACTTCTTAATTTTATTGTCTATTCAAGCTTTTTGCAGACTTTAAAATTTGTTGTAAACAGTATTTACCGACCACAAGAGCTTAAAGTATCTATTCTCTCAGAAGGAGCTGAATATGAGACAAAGGCGTTGGATGGAGTTTTTGGACGATTATGATTGCATAATCCAGTACCATCCCGGCAAGGCATATGTGGTTGCAGATGCGCTGAGCCGGAAGGTCAGCGTGTCTCACCTCATGGTGAAGGAGTGGGAAATGTTGGAAGGTGTTTGTTGTTGGAACCCAGAGGAGGTTAAGATGGGGGTTTTGTTCGCTGGCCTACAGGTAAGACCGAACATTCTCCAACAGATTTCATCCACCGAACAACTAGATGAAAGTACCAGAAAGATAAAGGAATCAATTCCGAAGGCAATCAATTCACCTTTTAGCATGGATTCAGAAGGTGCTCTTAGATTCCGTGGGAGATTGTGTGTCCCCATGGATACTGGGCTCAAAGGAGCAAATTTTGAAAGAAGCCCATCGTTCCCGGTACAACATTCATCCGGGAGGAATCAAGATGTATCAGGATCTGAAGGCTCATTTCTGGTGGGTCGGTATGAAGAAAGATGTGGCGGATTACGTGGCAAGATGTCTAGTCTGTCAGCAAGTGAAAGTGGAACACCAGCGACCATCAGGGTTGCTGCAACCGTTACCGGTACCCGAATGGAAGTGGGAATCAGTAACGATGGATTTTGTGACTGGTTTGCCACGAACCCGTGGACAACATGATGCCATTTGTGTTATTGTCGATAGACTGACAAAGGTAGCTCGATTTATCCCCGTTAATGTTAAGTATTCCGTCGAGCGACTTGCAGAGTTGTATCGAGATCAAATTGTTCGATTACACGGGGTACCAAGGGATATAACTTCTGATCGTGACCCTAGGTTTACATCAAGACTGTGGACTAAGGTTCAAGATGCTCTGGGTACAAAACTTCAATTTAGTACTACAGCACACCCACAAACAGATGGTCAATCAGAAAGGACTATTCAAATCCTCGAAGACATGCTTCGAGCGTGTGCCCTCGATTTCAAAGGAAGTTGGGACAAGAATTTGCCATTAGTAGAATTTGCTTATAACAATAGCTTCCAGTCGACCATTCAGATGGCGTCTTACGAGGCCTTATATGGTCGGAAGTGTAGATCTCCAGTCCATTGGGATTTGGATGAGCGAAAAACCCAAACTTTGGTCACCACTGTTGAAGGAGCACCTGATTTGATTCAGGAAGCTATTGATATCGTGCCGGTAATTAAGAAAAGGATGCTTGCTGCTCAGAGTCGCCAGAAAAGTTATGCCGATCGCCATCGTAAACCTCTCGAGTTTAAGGTAGGTGATCAAGTATTCCTTAAGATTTCACCCAAGAAGGGCCTTATCAAACATGGCAAGGGTGGGAAGCTCAACCCTCGATATGTTGGACCATTCAAAATTTTGGAAAAGGTTGGGAGTGTAGCCTATAAGTTGGATCTGCCATCAACCCTTGGAGGAATACATGACGTATTCCATGTGTCACTCTTGAAGAAGTATTTACCGGACCCATCTCACGTGGTAGATTATGAGCCATTGCAACTTCAAGAGAGTTTGTCGTACATTGAGAGGCCTGTCCGTATTTTGGATAAGAAGTTCCAAGAATTAAGGAAAAGGAAGATCCCGATGGTCAAGGTTTTGTGGCAAAGTCAAAGCATTGAGGAAGCTACATGGGAGCCAGAAGAGCAGATGCGCCAGCAATACCCCGAACTATTCAAAACCCAAGACTGAATTTGGGGACCAAATTCTTTTAAGGGGAAGGATTGTAAAACCCACAAGTTTTAGGAATTATTTAATGTATTTTAATTAGACTATCATCTAATTTTGTATGCTACTATGTTTTGTATTAAAATATTTTAGTTTATGCCATATTGTGTTTAACAATTGCTTCTTATGTCATTAAGGCTTGGAAGTAATTTAGAAAAATATTTAAGTAGCTTTTAAATTGATGGGGTCTAATTGCAATTTATTTTGGACCTAAATGAGCAAAATTTTTGTTTTTGGGGGCAAAAATGCACTTTACCAAAGTTCAGGGGGCAAAGTGCAAACTCGCCCAAATCTTTTCAAAAACCTGCAACAGAGTAATAATTACTCTCTCCCCTTGAGACCCCAAACTGCCGCCTTCTTCTTGAATGAAGGAAACCTCCCCACACAAGAAATGTACACATTGGTGGAAGGAGAAAAGTAATGATGATCTTCCCTTCCCCATGTTATGGGTGAGTTTGGCCTAGCGATTCGAAAAGCAATTATAGGAGAATTAATTTTACTAAAATTGATTTTGGTAATAATTGATTATAATAAAAATTAATTATAGAATAATTGCTTTTGCAAAAGTAACACTTTAGCAGCTTCTAAAATAAGTTAATTTTTTGCTTCTCGAGATCCAAAAAGCGATTATGATCTTGGGGGCCAAACACTATGAAAATCACGATTGAGCAAAAGCAATTTTTATAATCTGGGCCAAACACTTCAAAAATCACAATAAAGATTTAAAAGTGATTTTATGAGCTTCAACCGTTAGGCCAAACTCGCCCTATATGTATATAGATATGAATCTGATTTGGGTTGTATGTATATATATACACCACCCCATTTTACTCACTATTCTTTACCTTATCAAAAAAAAAAAAAAAAAACACTTAAAAGCGATTTGTTAGAAAGAAAGAGAGAATATAAAACTTTGAGTGAATCTTGAAGAAGAAGGAGGAGCCACCACCGCTGCCGCCGCTGCCACCGCCCCTTCGCCGGAGATAGAGGACAGAGGGTGAAGAAAATAAGAAGCACTTATCTTTTTCCGATTTCAGGTAAAAATCTCTTAAGCACATCTTTTACTTGGCTATGTGGAGCAATTCTTAAAAGTCTGTTTGAAGTTTTGAAACCAATTGAAATATTTTCAGACTTTAGTTGAATGTTTCATGTTCAAATTTTTAGATTTATATTTGTTCAAAGATTTGAAAATTTTGAGGTGTTCTTGTCATGTGTATAAGTTGTATGAAAAAAAAAAAAAAAATTACTTTTTATAAAATGTTTTCATGGCTAAATAAGAGTGTCATTTGGAAAGTATGTTAATATGTTTATGTTCTTAGATTTTTAGATCTATAAATTTTCTTGCAAGATTTTGATTATTATAATATACTTGGGTATTAAAAGTTTGAAATATGTGAAGTTTTGGTACTTAAAAACTTAATCTATTTCATTTGGGGAATATTTGTACAAATCCGAAAATATAGGATCACCTTGTACTTTTTCCGGTGGGGTTGGTCGGAGCCACCCCACCGCAGCAAGCAACCTCCGCTGCTCGTGGTCTTTTGCAATTGCAACAGACCCATTTTTGGGCCTGTTGCAAATGCAACAGACCAACAGGCCCATATTCTATATGGGCCTGTTATATATTTTTGTAAGTTGGCTGGTCATGATGGCCAGCCCATGGTAAAAAAAAAAAAAAAAATTGGGCTGGTCGTGATGGCCGGCCCATATATATAAAAAAAATATAATAATAATAATAATATTAATAAAGAATTCCAAATATAAATATTTACAAAAATTTTCTAGAAAGATATAGCTAAAATTCTATTTAAGCTTTCTAAGTTCACCTTATATGACTAAGTTCAAGTTAACTTTCGTGGCTATGTTACCACGCAACCCGAACGAACCTGAAACCATTAAACAGGACCTAAATACTCAAGTTTTAATCGTGACTTCGATCGTAATCACGATTCATATGCATGTTCGACTAAAGAATTTCTTTAGTCGCTAAATAAATGCTTGTATTATGGCTGGATTCTAAATCGTTACATAAATATCTACAGGAACCAAGGACGCTTTACTTTTCGTTCAAGAAACCTAAGCAACAGAGGTGAGTGATGTGTGTTACTTGTGTGTCAGTTCGAATATGCTAGTAGGTCGAGTCATAATTGTAACTTAGTCCCTAAACGAACGAGCATGCGACGTACGACACAATAAAAAGCTCGACTGTTAGGTCAAACTATACACACCTTGAATTATTGTTTATGTCTATGTGCTTATGATCATTGATATTGTATGTTGAACTGATTGAGTTGTTACCAATTTACTATTACTGAACTGTTACTGTACCGTACTGTACTGTTTACTGTTACTATGTGGGCCCTTATTTTGGTGTGCGGAATCGTGGTTAACCCGGAAGGTAAGGGCCGGAGGGTTACCTCGATCCACCGTAGACCTGTTTCACGAGCCAAGTGTGGAGGTTACAATTGGGGAGTGAATGTCAAACTCCTAGCATTTGACGTCAATGCGCACTGTTATGTAAGGTCGCACCTTACTGGAGTGTTCGGTGGTGGTATTCACGAATATGAATTGGAGGGTAAGAGGAGAACGGCATCAACAACCTTTGATTATTTGTTTTAACTGTTAAATTGATATTAGATGTGTTTAATTACTGTATTAAAAATGCACATTAATATTATGCTATGTTCATACATTACACGCACACATGTGCACTACAGCCTCACTAAGTTGGACGACCAACTTACGCATTCCCGTTTACTTCTTTTCAGATACAGGTATTCCAGGGTCTGATGTCTAGATTTGGTGTTCGTCTCCGAGATCCTATCTGTCGGTCTTCGTGGGTCGTCATGTTATCTTTTGATTATTGTTAAGTTGTGTTATGTCACGTTATGTGTTGCTTTGTATCGAGCATGATTAAATACTTAAGACTATTGTTACGTATGTTTGTCGTTGCGCGGTAGACGCTTAATTGTATTTTGTGCCCACACCTGCATATAGCAGTGTACCGGGTTTTATGTTATTATGTGGAACTATGATCCGAATTACTATGTTGTTGATTTAAAAAAAAAAAAAATTGCTCAAATTTGGGTTGTTTTCACCAAATACGGACCCGGACTCGGGAGTGGATCAACGTAAGATTCGACCCGGGGGCTCGGGCCGTTACATACTTCTTAAATTTTACTCATGTAATTATTCAATATAGCCTCAGGTGTATGGTTAACAGATGATGATTTCTCCTGCACGAATTGTGAAGTCCTCTTCTTGTCTTCAAACGCACTTCACAATAATTGTCATAGAAAGGACCAAACCTGCAAGGATGATTCCAAGTGTAAATGTTGGGGGCCGAGTATATTGAATAGATATATATATATATATATATATATATATATATATATATATATATAACTAAAGAAATTTCAAGTATTCCTGCAAATTGTCTGACAAGTGACTTTTTGAGTTGTGTATATCTTGTATGCTTCACATCATTTATAAAAAAATTAATAAAATCATAAGAAGTCCAAGTATCATAAATTGTTTGGTCCTCAACCTTCCATAAAGAAGGAACTCAAGTGCGGGAATTGTAAAGAGAAATGTCATAAGAAAGTGGATCGACCTAAGAAAGACTCTTTCTTACAACAAATATAAGGCAGTTTCTTCAGACAATAAAGACAATAAAGAAGGAATTTTTCAAGCCTTTGTTTGCTTTGAATCTAGTTTAGTAGATGTTCCATTCGATTCTTGGTGGTTGGATAAGAGAGCTCCTATATTTGCAGGACTTTATTATCAAACGAAACCTATGTGAGATAAACTAAACGTTTTAGCTAAAGTTAAAAGTATCTGGAATGGAATCAAACAAGTCTCAATCTGGAATGACATACAATTATTGAGTTGTTGGATTCACTATAAGGTTAGATATTAATGTAACAAGTGTAATATGCATGATACAAGTTAATGAAAACCATTCCACATAAGAAAAAATCATAGAAAATAAATTGAATATCAATAATTGATATGTGCTATTTTACGACATAATTAAGATAACTTACTCTGATATACAACAAATACCATGACATTAACTAGACAAGTGCAACATACGTGCGTTTTTCCAGTATTCTAAAAAAATTTTGTTGTGCTTTATTTTCCAATATATACTATTTGGTTCACTAAAAACTAATTTAAGCACATATTTTTAATCTATGTAACCGTAGTTATAATCATTCATTTTCCATTTAACTTCTCAATTCATTTAAATATATGTCATAAAAAAATAATAGAAAATAAATTAAGTTAATCTACTCTGATTTACCACAAATACCATGACTTTAACTAGACACGTGCAACATATGTGCACTTTTCTAGTATTATAAAAAAAAATTGTTGTGCTATGATTTTCAATATATACTACTTCAATAGAAAATAATTTAAACACATCATTATTCTATGTAACTGTAGTTATAAGCATTCATTTTCCATTTAACTAAAGTAATTTTATTTTGATTTGGTCAGATTGCAGAAATTGTGGACTTAGGCAATTCCTGTAAGTCAACCAACAAAAATGGGAATTTTTTTTCTTTCCAACACGATCGGTCATCTTGCAACTTCGATACTACTGAATAAAAAAATATAAATTTGATACCACAGTTCAAGTTTTCTCAATTTATTTGCTATCAATTTTTTGCATTCATCTCCCATGACGGAGACTGTCTTCTCGAGCTTTGCAATGCGCGCCAAATGCTGCCTCTCCCTGGCCATTGCCGCATTCTTTTCAGCCTCCAGCTGAATGAGGGACGCCTTCAGTGTGAGCACTTCATCTAGTCCAGCTTCTTCATTACCACCTAAAAAATAATAGAACAATTTTGGATATTGAACCATTATCATGAATATGTTATATTATTTGCAAAGTATTAATTAAAGAATGTTTAATTTAGAGCAGAAACTACTTCTCTATTAACTTTATTGTAAACTCTTAAATAGGTAACACTTTAAAGACCGAACATATTGTAGATGTTAAAATACAAATGTTTTCATACACCCATTTAATACATGTTTTCTAAGTTCTGAATAGCATTTAATACATATTTCGTAAGTTCTGAATAGCATTTAATACATGTTTCGTAAGTTCTGAATAGAAAAAAAAAACGAGACAAAGTAAATTAAAAAATGTTTCGTAAACTATAGAAACCTGAGTTGAATAATACAAGAAACATACGAAATGACAGGAGCTAAAATACATGAAGCGAACAACACACATGGTATCTTCACATCTCTCGGCGGTGTTCCTGTGATATATTTGACGCCCGTCAATAAGAGAGTACACGCCAAAGTAGCCCCTGTTGCCGCCAAAGGTGCGAGTCTCGGGTGGCCAATGATATGGTATATGAATGTGTAGACTAGTGGCGCCAATAAACCGCATAAAATGTTGGATATTATTGCCACTATAGTATGCAATAACCACCTCTCCCGCCTGCCAAAGCACTCTACATATCGATCGCTGCCAGCGGAAGGGGGAGCACGATATAATTCATAGAGCTGTAGAAAGATAGGTGAGGAGAAAAAAATCAAAAGAAAAAAAGAAAAATAACTTTTATTTTTACCAATAACGACTTACATGAAGACATAATTTTGGAACTCCTCCAGCGATGAACGCAACTCCAAGGGTAATAATACCTCGTGGGCTAAGAGTGAGAGCTGACGATACCACAATGCACAGAGAGGCAACCGACGCATCCAATGAGAGATAGAAAACAATGAAAAAAATGTTAAATTATATTTTTAAAAAAAAAAATTAAGAAAATCATAAGAAGTCTAAGTATCATAAATTGTTTGGTCCTCAACATTCCATAAAGAAGGAACTCAATTGCAGGAATTGTAAAGAGAAATGTCATAAGAAAGTGGATCGACCTAAAAAAGACTCTTTCTTACAGCAAATAGAAGGCAGTTTCTTCAGACAATAAAGAAGGAAATTTTCAAGCCTTTGTCTGCTCTGAATCTAGTTTAGTAGATGTTCCATTCGATTCTTGGTGGTTGGATAAGAGAGCTCCTATATTTGCAGGACTTTATTATCAAACGAAAGCAATGTGAAGATAAACTAAACGTTTCAGCTAAAGTTAAAAGTATCTGGAATGGAATCAAACAAGTCTCAATCTGGAATGACATACAATTATTGAGTTGTTGGATTCACTATAAGGTTATATATTAATGTAACAAGTGTAATATGCATGATACAAGTTAATGAAAACCATTCCACATAAGAAAAATCATAGAAAATAAATTGAATATCAATAGTTGATATGTGCTGTTTTACGACATAATTAAGATAACTTACTCTGATATACAACAAATACAATGACATTAACTAGACAAGTGCAACATACGTGCGTTTTTCCAGTATTCTAAAAAAAATTTGCTGTGCTTTATTTTCCAATATATATTAATTGGTTCACTAAAAACTAATTTAAGCACATCTTTTTAATCTATGTAACCGTAGTTATAATCATTCATTTTTCATTTAACTTCTCAATTCATTTAAATATATGTCATAAAAAATAATAGAAAATAAATTAAGTAAATTTACTTCGATTTACAACAAATACCATGACTTTAACTAGACACGTGCAACATAAGTGCACTTTTCTAGTATTATAAAAAAAAATTATTGTGCTATGGTTTTCAATATATACTACTTAAATAGAAAATAATTTAAACACATCATTAGTTTATGTAACCGTATAAGCATTCATTTTCCATTTAATACATGTTTCGTAAGTTCTGAATAGTTTAAAAAAAAAAACGAGACAAAGTAAATTACAAAATGTTTCGTAAAGTACAGAAACCTGAGTTGAATAATACAAGAAACATACGAAATGACAGGAGCTAAAATACATGAAGCGAACGACACACATGGTATCTTCACATCTATCGGCGGTGTTCCTGTGATATATTTGACGCCCGTCAGTAAGAGAGTACACGCCAAAGTAGCCCCTGTTGCCGCCAAAGATGCGAATCTCGGGTGGCCAATGATATGGTATATGAATGTGTAGACTAGTGGCGCCAATAAACCGCATAAAATGTGGGATATTCTTGCCACTATAGTATGTAATAACCACCTCTCCCGCCTGCCAAAGCACTCTGCATATCGATCGCTGCCAGCGGGAGGTGGAGCACGATATAATTCATAGAGCTGTAAAAATATAGGTGAGAAGAAAAAAAAAAAGAAATTTTTTTTTTTTTTGACAAATAACGACTTACAGGAAGGCATAATTTTGGAACTCCTCCAGCGATGAACGCAACTCCAAGGGTAATAATACCTCGGGGGCTAAGAGTGAGAGATGGCGATACCACAATGCACAGAGAGGCAACCGACGCATCCAAACCACCGTAGACGATGCTTCTAAGCATCTCTACTCCTAGTCCAGCTCTAACTGCATTTGAGAGATAGAAAACAATGAATAAAATGTTAAATTATATTTTTATAAAAAAATTAATAAAATCATAAGAAGTCCAAGTATCATAAATTGTTTTGTCCTCAACCCTACATAAAGAAGGAACTCAAGTGCGGGAATTGTAAAGAGAAATGTCATAAGAAAGTAGATCGACCTAAGAAAGACTCTTTCTTACAACAAATATAAGGCAGTTTCTTCAGACAATAAAGAAGGAAATTTTGAAGCCTTTGTTTGCTTTGAATCTAGTATAGTAGATGTTCCATTCGATTCTTGGTGGTTGGATAAGAGAGCTCCTATATTTGCAGGACTTTATTATCAAACGAAAGCTATGTGAAGATAAACTAAACGTTTCAGCTAAAGTTAAAAGTATCTGGAATGGAATCAAACAAGTCTCAATCTGGAATGACATACAATTATTGAGTTGTTGGATTCACTATAAGGTTATATATTAATGTAACAAGTGTAATATGCATGATACAAGTTAATGAAAACCATTCCACATAAGAAAAATAATAGAAAATAAATTGAATATCAATAATTGATATGTGTTGTTTTACAACATAATTAAGATAACTTACTCTGATATACAACAAATACCATGACATTAACTAGACAAGTGCAACATACGTGCGTTTTTCCAGTATTCTAAAAAAAATTTGTTGTGCTTTATTTTCCAATATATATTAATTGGTTCACTAAAAACTAATTTAAGCACATCTTTTTAATCTATGTAACCGTAGTTATAATCATTCATTTTCCATTTAACTTCTCAATTCATTTAAATATATGTCATAAAAAATAATAGAAAATAAATTAAGTAAATTTACTTCGATTTACAACAAATACCATGACTTTAACTAGACACGTGCAACATAAATGCACTTTTCTAGTATTATAAAAAAAAATTATTGTGCTATGGTTTTCAATATATACTACTTCAATAGAAAATAATTTAAACACATCATTATTTTATGTAACCGTATAAGCATTCATTTTCCATTTAATACATGTTTCGTAAGTTCTGAATAGTTAAAAAAAAAAAAAGAGACAAAGTAAATTACATGTTTCGTAAACTACAGAAACCTAAGTTGAATAATACAAGAAACATACGAAATGACAGGAGCTAAAATACATGAAGCGAACAACACACATGGTATCTTCACATCTATCGGCGGTGTTCCTGTGATATATTTGACGCCCGTCAGTAAGAGAGTACACGCCAAAGTAGCCCCTGTTGCCGCCAAAGGTGCGAGTCTCGGGTGGCCAATGACATGGTATATGAATGTGTAGACTAGTGGCGCCAATAAACCGCATAAAATGTGGGATATTCTTGCCACTATAGTATGTAATAACCACCTCTCCCGCCTGCCAAAGCACTCTGCATATCGATCGCTGCCAGCGGGAGGTGGAGCACGATATAATTCATAGAGCTGTAAAAATATAGGTGAGAAGAAAAAAGAAAAAAAGAAAAAAAAAACTTTTTTTTGACAAATAACGACATACAGGAAGACATAATTTTTGAACTCCTCCAGCGATGAACGCAACTCCAAGGGTAATAATACCTCGGGGGCTAAGAGTGAGAGATGGCGATACCACAATGCACAGAGAGGCAACCGACGCATCCAAACCACCGTAGACGATGCTTCTAAGCATCTCTACTCCTAGTCCAGCTCTAACTGCATTTGAGAGATAGAAAACAATGAATAAAATGTTAAATTATATTTTTATAAAAAAATTAATAAAATCATAAGAAGTCCAAGTATCATAAATTGTTTGGTCCTCAACCCTACATAAAGAAGGAACTCAAGTGCGGGAATTGTAAAGAGAAATGTCATAAGAAAGTAGATCGACCTAAGAAAGACTCTTTCTTACAACAAATATAAGGCAGTTTCTTCAGACAATAAAGAAGGAAATTTTCAAGCCTTTGTTTGCTTTGAATCTAGTATAGTAGATGTTCCATTCAATTCTTGGTGGTTGGATAAGAGAGCTCCTATATTTGCAGGACTTTATTATCAAACGAAAGCTATGTGAAGATAAACTTAACGTTTCTGCTAAAGTTAAAAGTATCTGGAATGGAATCAAACAAGTCTCAATCTGGAATGACATACAATTATTGAGTTGTTGGATTCACTATAAGGTTAGATACTAATGTAACAAGTGTAATATGCATGATACAAGTTAATGAAAATCATTCCACATAAGAAAAAATCATAGAAAATAAATTGAATATCAATAATTGATATGTGCTATTTTACGACATAATTAAGATAACTTACTCTGATATACAACAAATACCAAGGCATTAACTAGACAAGTGCAACATACGTGCGTTTTTCCAGTATTCTAAAAAAAATTTGTTGTGCTTTTTTTTCCAATATATATTAATTGGTTCACTAAAAATTAATTTAAGCACATCTTTTTAATCTATGTAACCGTAGTTATAATCATTCATTTTTCATTTAACTTCTCAATTCATTTAAATATATGTCATAAAAAATAATAGAAAATAAATTAAGTAAATTTACTTCGATTTACAACAAATACCATGACTTTAACTAGACACGTGCAACATAAGTGCACTTTTCTAGTATTATAAAAAAAAATTATTGTGCTATGGTTTTCAATATATACTACTTAAATAGATAATAATTTAAACACATCATTAGTTTATGTAACCGTATAAGCATTCATTTTCCATTTAATACATGTTTCGTAAGTTCTGAATAGTTAAGAATAAAAAAAGAGACAAAGTAAATTACATGTTTCGTAAACTACAGAAACCTGAGTTGAATAATACAAGAAACATACGAAATGACAGGAGCTAAAATACATGAAGCGAACAACACACATGGTATCTTCACATCTATCGGCGGTGTTCCTGTGATATATTTGACGCCCGTCAGTAAGAGAGTACACGCCAAAGTAGCCCCTGTTGCCGCCAAAGGTGCGAGTCTCGGGTGGCCAATGATATGGTATATGAATGTGTAGACTAGTGGCGCCAATAAACCGCATAAAATGTGGGATATTCTTGCCACTATAGTATGTAATAACCACCTCTCCCGCCTGCCAAAGCACTCTGCATATCGATCGCTGCCAGCGGGAGGTGGAGCACGATATAATTCATAGAGCTGTAAAAATATAGGTGAGAAGAAAAAAGAAAAAAAGAAAAAAAAAACTTTTTTTCGACAAATAACGACATACAGGAAGACATAATTTTGGAACTCCTCCAGCGATGAACGCAACTCCAAGGGTAATAATACCTCGGGGGCTAAGAGTGAGAGATGGCGATACCACAATGCACAGAGAGGCAACCGACGCATCCAAACCACCGTAGACGATGCTTCTAAGCATCTCTACTCCTAGTCCTGCTCTAACTGCATTTGAGAGATAGAAAACAATGAATAAAATGTTAAATTATATTTTTATAAAAAAATTAATAAAATCATAAGAAGTCCAAGTATCATAAATTGTTTTGTCCTCAACCCTACATAAAGAAGGAACTCAAGTGCGGGAATTGTAAAGAGAAATGTCATAAGAAAGTAGATCGACCTAAGAAAGACTCTTTCTTACAACAAATATAAGTCAGTTTCTTCAGACAATAAAGAAGGAAATTTTCAAGCCTTTGTTTGCTTTGAATCTAGTATAGTAGATGTTCCATTCGATTCTTGGTGGTTGGATAAGAGAGCTCCTATATTTGCAGGACTTTATTATCAAACGAAAGCTATGTGAAGATAAACTAAACGTTTCAGCTAAAGTTAAAAGTATCTGGAATGGAATCAAACAAGTCTCAATCTGGAATGACATACAATTATTGAGTTGTTGGATTCACTATAAGGTTATATATTAATGTAACAAGTGTAATATGCATGATACAAGTTAATGAAAACCATTCCACATAAGAAAAATCATAGAAAATAAATTGAATATCAATAATTGATATGTGCTGTTTTACAACAAAATTAAGATAACTTACTCTGATATACAACAAATACCATGACATTAACTAGACAAGTGCAACATACGTGCGTTTTTCCAGTATTCTAAAAAAAATTTGTTGTGCTTTATTTTCCAATATATATTAATTGGTTCACTAAAAACTAATTTAAGCACATCTTTTTAATCTATGTAACCGTAGTTATAATCATTCATTTTCCATTTAACTTCTCAATTCATTTAAATATATGTCATAAAAAATAATAGAAAATAAATTAAGTAAATTTACTTCGATTTACAACAAATACCATGACTTTAACTAGACACGTGCAACATAAGTGCACTTTTCTAGTATTATAAAAAAAAATTATTGTGCTATGGTTTTCAATATATACTACTTCAATAGAAAATAATTTAAACACATCATTATTTTATGTAACCGTATAAGCATTCATTTTCCATTTAATACATGTTTCGTAAGTTCTGAATAGTTAAAAAAAAAAAAGAGACAAAGTAAATTACATGTTTCGTAAACTACAGAAACCTGAGTTGAATAATACAAGAAGCATACGAAATGACAGGAGCTAAAATCCATGAAGCGAACAACACACATGGTATCTTCACATCTATCGGCGGTGTTCCTGTGATATATTTGACGCCCGTCAGTAAGAGAGTACACGCCAAAGTAGCCCCTGTTGCCGCCAAAGGTGCGAGTCTCGGGTGGCCAATGATATGGTATATGAATGTGTAGACTAGTGGCGCCAATAAACCGCATAAAATGTTGGATATTATTGCCACTATAGTATGCAATAACCACCTCTCCCGCCTGCCAAAGCACTCTACATATCGATCGCTGCCAGCGGGAGGGGGAGCACGATATAATTCATAGAGCTGTAGAAAGATAGGTGAGGAGAAAAAAATCAAAAGAAAAAAAGAAAAATAACTTTTATTTTTACCAATAACGACTTACATGAAGACATAATTTTGGAACTCCTCCAGCGATGAACGCAACTCCAAGGGTAATAATACCTCGTGGGCTAAGAGTGAGAGCTGACGATACCACAATGCACAGAGAGGCAACCGACGCATCCAATGAGAGATAGAAAACAATGAAAAAAATGTTAAATTATATTTTTAAAAAAAAAAATTAAGAAAATCATAAGAAGTCTAAGTATCATAAATTGTTTGGTCCTCAACATTCCATAAAGAAGGAACTCAATTGCAGGAATTGTAAAGAGAAATGTCATAAGAAAGTGGATCGACCTAAAAAAGACTCTTTCTTACAGCAAATATCAATAGTTGATATGTGCTGTTTTACGACATAATTAAGATAACTTACTCTGATATACAACAAATACCATGACATTAACTAGACAAGTGCAACATACGTGCGTTTTTCCAGTATTCTAAAAAAAATTTGCTGTGCTTTATTTTCCAATATATATTAATTGGTTCACTAAAAACTAATTTAAGCATATCTTTTTAATCTATGTAACCGTAGTTATAATCATTCATTTTTCATTTAACTTCTCAATTCATTTAAATATATGTCATAAAAAATAATAGAAAATAAATTAAGTAAATTTACTTCGATTTACAACAAATACCATGACTTTAACTAGACACGTGCAACATAAGTGCACTTTTCTAGTATTATAAAAAAAATTTATTGTGCTATGGTTTTCAATATATACTACTTAAATAGAAAATAATTTAAACACATCATTAGTTTATGTAACCGTATAAGCATTCATTTTCCATTTAATACATGTTTCGTAAGTTCTGAATAGTTTAAAAAAAAAAACGAGACAAAGTAAATTACAAAATGTTTCGTAAAGTACAGAAACCTGAGTTGAATAATACAAGAAACATACGAAATGACAGGAGCTAAAATACATGAAGCGAACGACACACATGGTATCTTCACATCTATCGGCGGTGTTCCTGTGATATATTTGACGCCCGTCAGTAAGAGAGTACACGCCAAAGTAGCCCCTGTTGCCGCCAAAGATGCGAATCTCGGGTGGCCAATGATATGGTATATGAATGTGTAGACTAGTGGCGCCAATAAACCGCATAAAATGTGGGATATTCTTGCCACTATAGTATGTAATAACCACCTCTCCCGCCTGCCAAAGCACTCTGCATATCGATCGCTGCCAGCGGGAGGTGGAGCACGATATAATTCATAGAGCTGTAAAAATATAGGTGAGAAGAAAAAAGAAAAAAAGAAAAAAATAACTTTTTTTGACAAATAACGACATACAGGAAGACATAATTTTGGAACTCCTCCAGCGATGAACGCAACTCCAAGGGTAATAATACCTCGGGGGCTAAGAGTGAGAGATGGCGATACCACAATGCACAGAGAGGCAACCGACGCATCCAAACCACCGTAGACGATGCTTCTAAGCATCTCTACTCCTAGTCCAGCTCTAACTGCATTTGAGAGATAGAAAACAATGAATAAAATGTTAAATTATATTTTTATAAAAAAATTAATAAAATCATAAGAAGTCCAAGTATCATAAATTGTTTTGTCCTCAACCCTACATAAAGAAGGAACTCAAGTGCGGGAATTGTAAAGAGAAATGTCATAAGAAAGTAGATCGACCTAAGAAAGACTCTTTCTTACAACAAATATAAGGCAGTTTCTTCAGACAATAAAGAAGGAAATTTTCAAGCCTTTGTTTGCTTTGAATCTAGTATAGTAGATGTTCCATTCGATTCTTGGTTGTTGGATAAGAGAGCTCCTATATTTGCAGGACTTTATTATCAAACGAAAGCTATGTGAAGATAAACTTAACGTTTCTGCTAAAGTTAAAAGTATCTGGAATGGAATCAAACAAGTCTCAATCTGGAATGACATACAATTATTGAGTTGTTGGATTCACTATAAGGTTAGATACTAATGTAACAAGTGTAATATGCATGATACAAGTTAATGAAAATCATTCCTCATAAGAAAAAATCATAGAAAATAAATTGAATATCAATAATTGATATGTGCTATTTTACGACATAATTAAGATAACCTACTCTGATATACAACAAATACCAAGGCATTAACTAGACAAGTGCAACATACGTGCGTTTTTCCAGTATTCTAAAAAAAATTTGTTGTGCTTTTTGTTCCAATATATATTAATTGGTTCACTAAAAACTAACTTAAGCACATCTTTTTAATCTATGTAACCGTAGTTATAATCATTCATTTTTCATTTAACTTCTCAATTCATTTAAATATATGTCATAAAAAATAATAGAAAATAAATTAAGTTAATTTACTCTGATTTACAACAAATACCATGACTTTAACTAGACACGTGCAACATAAGTGCACTTTTCTAGTATTATAAATAAAATTATTGTGCTATGGTTTTCAATATATACTACTTCAATAGAAAATAATTTAAACACATCATTATTTTATGTAACCGTAGTTATAAGCATTCATTTTCCATTTAACTAAAGTAATTTTATTTTGATTTGGTCAGATTGCAGAAATAGTGGACTCAGGCAATTCCTGTAAGTCAACCAACAAAAATGGAAATTTTTTTTTCTTTCCAACACGATTAGTCATCTTGCAACTTCGATACTACTGGATAAGAAAATATAAATTTGATACCACAGTTCAAGTTTTCTCAATTTATTTGCTATCAATTTTTCGCTTTCATCTCCCATGACAAAGACTGTCTTCTCGAATTTTGCAATGCGCGCCAAATGCTGCTTCTCCCTGGCCATTGCCGCATTCTTTTCAGCCTCCAGCTGAATGAGGGACGCCTTCAGTGTGAGCACTTCATCTAGTCCAGCTTCTTCATTACCACGTGAAAAGTAATAGAACAATTTTGGATATTGAACCATTATTATGAATATGTGATATTATTTGCACAGATTTAATTAAAGAATGTTTAATTTGGAGCAGAAACTACTTCTCTGTTAACTTTATTGTAAACTGATTCTAGTACCAAGGCTCGTGTGTAAACTCTTAAATAAGTAACACTTTAAAGATCGAACATATTGTAGATGTTACAAATACAAATGTTTTCATACACCCATTTAATACATGTTTCCTAAGTTCTGAATAGCATTTAATACATGTTTCGTAAGTTCTGAATAGTTAAAATAAAAACGAGATAAAGTAAATTACAAAACGTTTCGTAAACTAGAGAAACTTGAGTGGAATAATAAAAGAAACTTACGAATGACAGGAGCTAAAATACATGAAGCGAACAACACACATGGTATCTTCACATCTATCGGCGGTGTTCCTGTGATATATTTGACGCCCTTCAGTAAGAGAGCACACGCCAAAGTAGCCCCTATTACCGCCAAAGGTGCGAGTCTCGGGTGGCCAATGATATGGTATATGAATGTGTAGACTAGTGGCGCCAATAAACCGCATAAAATGTGGGATATTCTTGCAACTATAGTATGCAATAACCACCTCTCCCGCCTGCCAAAGCACTCTACATATCGATCGCTGCCAGCGAGAGGTGGAGAACGATATAATTCATAGAGCTGTAAAAAGATAGGTGAGAAGAAAAAAGAAAAAAAGAAAAAAAAACTTATTTTTGACCAATAACGACTTATAGGAAGACATAATTTTGGAACTCCTCCAGCGATGAACGCAACTCCAAGGGTAATAATACCTCGGGGGCTATGAGTGAGAGCTGACGATACCACAATGCATAGAGAGGCAACCGACGCATCCAAACAACCGTAGACGATGCTTCTACCAATCTCTACTCCTATTCCAGCCCTTACTGCATATGAGATATAGAAAAAAATGAATAAAATGTTAAATTATATTTTTATAAAAAAATTAATAAAATCATAAGAAGTCCAAGTATCATTAATTGTTTGGTCCTCAACCATCCATAAAAAAGGAACTCAAGTGCGGGAATTGTAAAGAGAAATGTCATAAGAAAGTAGATCGACCTAAGAAAGACTCTTTCTTACAACAAATATAAGGCAGTTTCTTCAGACAATAAAGAAGGAAATTTTCAAGCCTTTGTTTGCGTTGAATCTAGTTTAGTAGATGTTCCATTCGATTCTTGGTGGTTGGATAAGAGAGCTCCTATATTTGCAGGACTTTATTATCAAACGAAAGCTATGTGAAGATAAACTAAACGTTTCAGCTAAAGTTAAAAGTATCTGGAATGGAATCAAACAAGTCTCAATCTGGAATGACATACAATTATTGAGTTGTTGGATTCACTATAAGGTTATATATTAATGTAACAAGTGTAATATGCATGATACAAGTTAATGAAAACCATTCCACATAAGAAAAATCATAGAAAATAAATTGAATATCAATAATTGATATGTGATGTTTTACGACATAATTAAGATAACTTACTCTGATATACAACAAATACCATGACATTAACTAGACAAGTGCAACATACGTGCGTTTTTCCAGTATTCTAAAAAAAATTTGTTGTGCTTTATTTTCCAATATATATTAATTGGTTCACTAAAAACTAATTTAAGCACATCTTTTTAACCTATGTAACCGTAGCTATAATCATTCATTTTACATTTAACTTCTCAATTCATTTATATATAATATGTCATAAAAAAATAATAGAAAATAAATTAAGATAATTTCCTCTGATTTACAACAAATACCACGACTTTAACTAGACACGTGCAAAGTAAGTGCACTTTTCTATTGTAATAAAAAGAATTGTTGTGCTATGGTTTTCAATATATACTACTTCAATAGAATATAATTTAAACACATCATTATTCTATGTAACCGTAGTTATAAGAATTCATTTTCCATTTGACTAAAGTAATTTTATTTTGATTTGGTCAGATTTCAGAAATAGTGGACTCAGGCAATTCCTGTAAGTCAACCAACAAAAATGGGAATTTTTTTTTTCTTTCCAACACGATCGGTCATCTTGCAACTTCGATACTACTTGAATAAAAATATAAATTTGATACCACAGTTCAAGTTTTCTCAATTTATTTGCTATCAATTTTTCGCTTTCATCTCCCATGACAGAGACAGTCTTCTCGAGTTTTGCAATGCGCGCAAAATGCTGCTTCTCCCTGGCCATTGCCGCATTCTTTTCAGCTTCCAGCTGAATGAGGGACGCCTTCAGTGTGAGCACATCATCTAGTCCAGCTTCTTCATTACCACGTGAAAAGTAATAGAACAATTTTGGATATTGAACCATTATTATGAATTTGTGATATTATTTGCACAGTATTAATTAAAGAATGTTTAATTTAGAGCAGAAATTACTTCTCTGTTAACTTTATTGTAAACTGATTCTAGTACCAAGGCTTGTGTGTAAACTCTTAAATAGGTAACACTTTAAAGACCGAACATATTGTAGATGTTACAAATACAAATGTTTTCATACACCCATTTAATACATGTTTCCTAAGTTCTGAATAGCATTTAATACATGTTTCGTAAGTTTTGAATAGTTAAAAAAAAAAAACGAGACAAAGTAAATTACAAAATGTTTCGTAAACTACAGAAACCTGAGTTGAATAATACAAGAAACATACGAAATGACAGGAGCTAAAATACATGAAGCGAACAACACACATGGTATCTTCACATCTATCGGCGGTGTTCCTGTGATATATTTGACGCCCGTCAGTAAGAGAGTACACGCCAAAGTAGCCCTTGTTGCCGCCAAAGGTGCGAGTCTCGGGTGGCCAATGATATGGTATACGAATGTGTAGACTAGTGGCGCCAATAAACCGCATAAAATGTGGGATATTCTTGCCACTATAGTATGCAATAACCACCTCTCCCGCCTGCCAAAGCACTCTACATATCGATCGCTGCCAGCGGGAGGTGGAGAACGATATAATTCATAGAGCTGTAAAAAGATAGGTGAGAAGAAAAAAGAAAAAAAGAAAAAAAAAATTTTTTTGACCAATAACGACTTACATGAAGACATAATTTTGGAACTCCTCCAGCGATGAACGCAACTCCAAGGGTAATAATACCTCGGGGGCTAAGAGTGAGAGCTGACGATACCACAATGCACAGAGAGGCAACTAACGCATCCAAACCACCGTAGACGATGCTTCTAACCATCTCTACTCCTTGTCCAGCCCTAACTGCATATGAGAGATAGAAAACAATGAATAAAATGTTAAATTATATTTTTATAAAAAAAATTAATAAAATCATAAAAAGTCCAAGTATCATTAATTGTTTGGTCCTCAACCCTCCATAAAGAAGGAATTCAAGTGCGGGAATTGTAAAGAGAAATGTCATAAGAAAGTAAATCGACCTAAGAAAGACTCTTTCTTACAACAAATATAAGGCAGTTTCTTCAGACAATAAAGAAGGAAATTTTCAAGCCTTTGTTTGCGTTGAATCTAGTTTAGTAGATGTTCCATTCGATTCTTGGTGGTTGGATAAGAGAGCTCCTATTTTGCAGGACTTTATTATCAAACG
This sequence comes from Penstemon barbatus, assembly GCA_003313485.2. Lineage (NCBI taxonomy): Eukaryota > Viridiplantae > Streptophyta > Magnoliopsida > Lamiales > Plantaginaceae > Penstemon > Penstemon barbatus. The sequence continues at coordinate 30,636,586 of CM064881.1, forward strand.
AAAGCTATGTTAAGATAAAATAAACGTTTCGTGGGCAACAAAGCTAAAGTTAAAAGTATCTGGAATGGAATCAAACAAGTCTCAATCTTGAATGACATACAATTATTGAGTTGTTGGATTCACTATAAGGGTAGATATTAATATAACAAGTGTAATATGCATAATACAAGTTAATGAAAACCATTCCACCAAAGAAAAAATCACAGAAAATAAATTGAGTATCAGTAATTAATATGTGCTATTTTACGACATAATTAAGTTAACTTACTCCGATATACAACAAATACCATGACATTAACTAGACATGTGCAACATACTTGCGTGTTTCCAGTATTCTAAAAAAATTTGTTGTGCTTTATTTTCCAATATATATTAATTGGTTCACTAAAAACTAATTTAAGCACATCTTTTTAATCTATGTAACCGTAGCTATAATCATTCACTTTCCATTTAACTTCTCAATTCATTTAAATATATGTCATAAAAAAATTTTACTAAAAAAATAATAGGAAATAAATTAAGTTAATGTACTCTGATTTACAACAAATACCATGACTTTAACTAGACACGTGCAACGTACGTGCACTTTTCTAGTATTTTAAAAAAAATTGTTGTGCTTTGGTTTTCAATATATACTACTTCAATTTCTATTAGCCCCCTCCCAGGATCCAAACCACCTATTGGGGGAAGGAACTCAAGTGCGGAAATTGTAAAGAGAAATGTCATAAGAAAGTGGATCGACCTAAGAAAGACTCTTTCTTACAACAAATATACGGCAATTTCTTCTGACAATAAAGAAGGAAATTTTCAAGCCTTTGTTTGATTTGAATCTAGTTTAGTAGATGTTTCATTCGACTCTTGGTGGTTGTATAAGAGAGCTCCTATATTTGCAGGACTTTATTATCAAACAAAAGCTATGTGAAGATAAAGTAAACGTTTCGTGGGCAACAAAGCTAAACTTAAAAGTATCTGGAATGGAATCAAACTAGTCTCAATCAGGAATGACATACAAATATTGAGTTGTTGGATTCACTATAAGGGTAGATATTAATGTAACAAATGTATTATGCATGATACAAGTTAATGAAAACCATTCCACCAAAGAAAAAATCATAGAAAATAAATTGAATATAAATAATTAATATGTGCTATTTTACGACATAATTAAGTTAACTTACTCTGATATACAACAAATACCATGACATTAACTAGACACGTGCAACTTACGTGCATTTTTCTAGTATGCTAAAAAAAATTTGTTTTGCTTTATTTTCCAATATATATTAATTGGTTCACTAAAGACTAATTTAAGCACATCTTTTTAATCTATGTAATCGTAGTTATAATCATTCATTTTCCATTTAACTTCTCAATTCATTTAAATATATGTCATAAAAAAATAATAGAAAATAAATTAAGTTAATTTACTCTGATTTATAACAAATACCAGGACTTTAACTAGACACGTGCAACGTACGTGCACTTTTCTAGTATTATTAAAAATATTGTTGTGCTATAGTTTTCAATATATACTACTTCAATAGAAAATAAATTAAACACATCATTATTCTATGTAACCGTAGTTATAAGCATTCATTTTCCATTTAACTAAAGTAATTTTATTTTGATTTGGTCAGATTGCAGAAATAGTGGACTCCGGCAATTCCTGTAAGTCAACCAACAAAAATGGGAAAATTGTTTTTTCATTCCAACACGATCGGTCTTCTTGCGACTTCGATACTACTGGATAAGAAAATATAAATTTGTTACCACAGTTCAAGTTTTCTCAATTTATTTGCTATCAATTTTTCGCTTTCATCTCCCATGACGGACACTGTCTTCTAGAGCTTTGCAATGCGCGTGAAATGCTGCTTCTCTCTGGTCATTGCCGAATTCTTTTCCGCCTCCAGCTGAATGAGGGACACCTTCAGTGTGAGCACTTCATCTAGTCCAGCTTCTTCTTTACAACCTGAAAATGATAGAACAATTTTGGATATTGAACCATTATCATGAATATGTGATATTATTTGCACAATATTTATTAAAGAATGTTTAATTTAGAGCATAAACTACTTCTCTATTAACTTTATTGTAAACTGATTTCAGTACCAAAGCTCGTGTGTAAACTCTTAAATAGGTAACACTTTAAAGACCGAACATATTGTAGATGTTACAAATACAAATGTTTTCATTGTTGGGATTCGATAAGAAAAACAGCCCTAGGCACAACGGAATATAAAAACTTTTTAGGACCTCTTAAGGAATCTTGCCAGGATATTCTCTAGTTGTATATATATGAATATAAATAAAACGATAGTATAAGTTTTCTCGTTTATACCTATCTCCTTGCAAATCCTCGGCTAGCAAAACGAGCTCTGAATTCTGCCCCGGCAAAATCGATCCAGACCTTTTGAGTAGCGCCCCACGTGTTGCGCCTCTACGAGTTGATACACCACAATATCACGAAAATAATATATCTCGATCAGCTAGAACACGAGATATATTATAAACTTGGAATTTAGGAACGATTTAGGAACAAAACTCGAAAACGAAAAATTCTTCCAAGTGGAAGAAGGGTTCGGTCGATATAGCTAGGGAGATGGAGAGAGAATTTTTGCTCTTGCTCAATTTTTGCATATGGAGTTGTGTGAAATTCAACTATAAGAAAGCTACTTATAGTTTTCTCTCTAACCTAGTCCTATTAGGACTAGGTCCTCTCTCTCCTACATGGGCCATGGCCCTCTTTAATTAGAATACCAAGTCTCCTAATTAATTCATGGCCCAGTTAATTAATTTGACCAGGCCTAATTTAATCTCCCAATTAAATAGCCCAATTAATTAACTTAATCTCCCATTTAATTAAATCAGACTCTAAGTCTATTTAATTAAAATCATTTTCCAATTAATTAAATCCAACTTAATTAATTAATTCACAAATTAAATTCCAATTTAATTTATGATCCTGATCCAATTCCAATTGGATCCCATTTTGTTCCAATTGGGTCGACCCAGTCGACCCACCTAATATAATCGACCCAGTCGATTTTTCACCCAGTCGACACAGTCGACTCGGTCGTTCTTATTTCCTCGCTTTCGCTACTTGTGTATTGTGTATGCCCCCGTAGGTTCACCACATAATTGGCCGTGGGTTATAATTAAATATTATTTAATTATTCGAGTAAGACTTACTCTAAATCAATCGAACACTCTGTCGATTGATCATTCCAAAATTAGCACCCCTGCCAATTTGGAAATTCTCCCACACTCCACGGTCGATGTCCAGCCACAAGCCCATGGAGCCCAATCACTGGTGAATTAATTCAGTGAACCTTTTATCATTTATAATTTCCATATACGACATAATCTCTCCATCGAACAATCTCCCAGTCGAGACTTAAGGGTATGGTCTTTCATCGGATTCCCTTTTCTTTTGTCTTGACCTTATGTACTCTGATCTCGAAATAAATTCTCTTTGACTTTAATCTTTATGAGCTACTTACATAAAGTCGTCAGATACCTTGGCCAAGGATTTTACCAGAATTAATTTCTCACAGAAATCCATAGGAGAATTTCCCAACCTATCAAGTCGGGTCAATGGATCCTTTGTTGATGATATGAATCTGCATACGAGTTCCTCTATACCCAACATGAGTCCACAGAGACTTTCTGGCGATCCCCAGTCAGTCGGAACTCATATCAAAGCATAGACGTTCTCGCACCAGATAAACCCTATCACCTCAAGTAGTTAGGGATCGTTCCTCGTATACTATTATAAATTTGGAATAACTTCAACCCCGATATGCGACCACCGCTTCCATGGTGAGTTATTACCTTATTGGGGTATTCAGTGCGCTTGCCATCCCAGCAAGCCACCCACTTATGTGTGTCGACCATCCCAGTCACGCTCGTGGACCCCAGCGTTCTCCAGTTCATCGGAGTACACACAATAGTGAGAGTCTAACCGAATCCAACGATGTCCTATCTCGATTGGATTCTACGACTCTTGAATATGTTCTAGATCACGGCCTTGGAGATCAGTCCACGGGTTGTCCCATAGCCCTGTGATCTAAGGACTTCTATCCTTATGCGTAGATAATTATTACATAAGATAAAGATTACCATTTAATAAAGTGCATTTATTAATCGAAATTGAATAGTTCCGCATTTATTACAATAAATACTAGCCATACAGCTGGCTTGCAGGACACTATTTCTATCAATCTCCCACTTGTCCTAAAGCCAATCTTTTATGTTCTTGAGTCCCATCTTTTGCAGATGTTTCTCAAATGCCTTTTGAGGCAGAGGCTTCGTTAGCAGGTCCGCCGTATTATCTTCTGAGTCGACACGTTCCATCTTAATGTCTCATCTACCAATGATATCTCTTATCACGTGGTATCGTCTTTGTACGTGCTTGGATTTCTGATGAGATCTCGGCTCCTTCGCTTGCGCTATTGCCCCATTGTTATCACAGAAGATAGTAATGGGCTCAGCGATGCTAGGTATCACATCCAGTTCCTGGATGAAGTTCCTCATCCAAACACCTTCCTTTGCTGCATCACTCGCAGCAATGTATTCAGCTTCGGTGGTTGAATCCGCGGTTGTTTCTTGCTTGGAGCTCTTCCAGCTAACCGCACCACCATTGAGGCATAATACGTATCCTGATGTCGACTTGAAGTCGTCTACATCGCATTGGAAGCTCGAGTCTGTATAGCCTTCCAATTTCAATTCTCCTCCGCCGTATACCAAGAACAATTCCTTAGTCCTTCTCAGGTACTTCAGAATTGCCTTTACGGCTATCCAGTGCTGCTCACCTGGATCAGACTGGTAGCGACTTGTAACGCTTAAAGCGTACGCTACGTCTGGTCTCGTACATAACATACCATACATTATGCTTCCTATCGCGGATGCATATGGTACTCGAGACATATAGCTTCTCTCTTCTGGCGTCTTTGGGGCCATAGACTTAGAGAGTGCAATCCCATGTCTCATTGGAAGCAATCCTCTCTTGGATTCTTCCATACTAAATCTTTTCAAGATTTTGTCTATGTACTGGGATTGGGAGAGGCCCAGCAGTCCTTTTGATCTATCTCGGTAGATCCTTATACCTAGTACAAAGGATGCTTCTCCCATATCCTTCATCGAGAATTGTGTAGATAACCATGCTTTAGTTTCGGACAATGCTTTCACATTGTTTCCAATGAGAAGAATGTCGTCAACGTAGAGCACTAAAAATTCAACTGTACTCCCACTGATCTTCTTGTACACGCAAGGTTCGAACATGTTTTTGATGAATCCAAAAGTTTGGATTGTCTCATCGAAACGAATGTTCCAACTTCGGGAAGCTTGCTTTAGTCCATTAATGGACCTCTGGAGTTTGCACACCTTGTGTTCATCTCCTTTGGATGCATATCCTTTTGGTTGCTCCATGTAGATCTCCTTATCAATGTCCCCATTGAGAAAGGCAGTCTTCACATCCATCTGCCATATCTCGTAGTTATACCACGCAGCTATGGCCAGCAAGATTCGAATGGATTTAGGCATTGCGACGGGCGAGAAAGTCTCCTCAAAGTCAATTCCAGGTCTTTGAGTATATCATTTTGCCATTAATCGCGCCTTGTAGGTTATTACCTCTATGTTCACTCCAAGCTTTCTCTTATAGATCCACTTGCAACCCACGGGAGCCACTCCCACTGGTGGATCTACCAAGGCCCAGACCTTGTTTGAGTGCATGGAGTCCAATTCGGATTCCATGGCTTCGCGCCACTTTCCCGAGTCTATGTCTAGCATAGCCTCTTCGTAAGTCCTTGGGTCGGTTAAAGACTGTCCAGTCTCATGCAGCAGACCGTAGTACCTCTCGGGTTCTCTACGTTGTCTTTCTGACCTACGAAGAATCGGTGTACCTTCTGGTGCACTTTCATGCTCATGTTCTCCCACTGCCTGTGGCGACGGGTCAGCTTGATCGACCTCTTCGGCCTTTCAGCTTCAGTGACCTCATCCAGTTCTACGTTATTTTCCTTCTTGTCAACCAAGAAATCCTTCTCCAAGAAGTGAGAGTTCCTCGAAACAAACGTAGTTTGTCTTGTAGGATCGTAGAACTCGTATCCTATCGAGTTTTCTGGATACCCCACGAATTTGCACAAAGTGGATTTAGTTTCCAATTTATCTCCCACTAGCTTTTTAACGTAAGCGGGAGATCCCCATATGCGCATGAATGCGTACGAGGGTGCCTTGCCAAACCATAATTCGTATGGTGTCTTTTCTACGGATTTAGAAGGTACTATGTTCAGTATCTTCGTTGCCGTGAGGAGGGCATGTCCCCAAAATGAAAGAGGAAGGTCAGTGGCACTCATCATGGATCGAACCATGTCCATCAAAGTTCGATTCCTTCTCTCTGCTACTCCATTTAATTGGGGTGTTGCAGGAGGAGTCCACTGCGATAATATTCCATGCTCTACAAGATAATTCAGAAATTCGTTACTAAGAAATTCTCCACCTCGGTCAGAACGAAGAGCCTTTATCGTATGACCAAGTTGATTCTCTACTTCCATCTTGAATTCTTTGAATCGCTCAAAGGCTTCAGACTTGTGTTTCAACAAGAACACATATCCATAACGACTAAAGTCGTCAGTGAAAGTGATGAAGTAGTCATAGCCACCTCGGGCGCTTTTTCTTAGTGGTCCACATACGTCAGTATGTATTAAGTCCAATGTTTGCTTGGCTCGCTCAGGGTTTCCCTTAAATGGCAACTTAGCCATTTTACCCTTTAAACATGGTTCACATGTTGGCATTTCATCAATGCGATTGATTTCAATCGCGCCAGATGATGCTAACTTTTGAATCCTAGACTTAGATATATGTCCAAGTTGAGCGTGCCATAATTGGGCAGATATTTCATTATCTTGTTTCCTTTTGTTTTATTGTACATGCATCACTAACTTAGGTGGTTCAATGGTATATAGTCCATTTTTTAATGTACCAGTGAAAAACACATTATCATTCATGAATAACGAAAAGGAACCTTTATTAATAGTAAAATTAAAACCTTCATTATCCAAAACAGGAATAGAAATAATGTTTTTCACCAAACCAGGTACATAAAGAACGTTCCTAAGGACTAACTTATTACCACCTAAATCTAACTCCACTTCGCCTATGGCCTCGGCAGCAGCTCTAGCTCCATTGCCAAATCTTAGGATCCAATCCCCTGGCCTAAGTGGCCTTGTTGCTCTCATCACCTGTAAATCATTACAAATATGAGAACCACAAGCAGTGTCTAGCACCCATGATGCACAGTTAATTGATAAATTAACTTCAACAAGGAATATACCTTTCGAGCTCTCCAAGAACTCTTTGCAGTTCCTCTTCCAGTGTCCAGGTTTCTTGCAGTAGAAACATTTCTGATCACCAGATGAAGCTTTATGCTTCTTTCCCTTCCTTATGGGCCCAGATGGTGCTTTGCCTTTGCTTGAAGAAGCATTTCCTTTCCCCTTCCCTTTCTTTGTCCTTTTGGACTTGGATTGGGTCGAGGTAGCAACCATCACTGGCTTCTCTCTTTTCATGGAAGCCTCGGCAGTGGCGAGAATATTAGCCAACTCGTGAAGTTCAACATCCATCTTGTGCATGTTGTAGTTCACTACGAATTGCTCGAATGATCTTGGCAACGACTGGAGGATTATGTCCTGGCAGTAGGTCTTGTCCATCTTTACGTCAAGATGACCAAGCTTTTCAATAAGCCCAATCATCTTGATGCAGTGAGATCGAACATCAGCACCTTCAGCCATCCTCGTTTGTTGCAAAGTCTTAGCAGTTTCATACCGCTCATATCTACTTTGCACCTCAAATAAACCATTCAGGTGCGTGTAGATTTCAAAAAAAGACTTCATATGCTCGTGCTGCTTTTGAAGCTCATTCGTCATGGATGCCAACATGAGACAACGTGACTGCAAGTCATCGTCAAGCCATAAATCCACGGCTTCTTTCTCAGTATCATCGGCATCCTTAGCAAGTTCGGGAGGGGGCCCATCAAGGACAAAACCTCGCTTTTCAGAAGCGAGAATGATCTTAAGGTTCCTGACCCAGTCATGGAAGTTGGGTCCAGTTAATTTGTTTTGTTCAAGTATGATGGAAATTGGATTCTTAGACATTATATCTACAAAATGACGAGAGAAGAAATAAATACGCGGAAGATTAATTTAAAATGCACAATTTACAAACATGGTTTTTATTTGTAAATTACTCCCACTATTTTAATCAAAATCTTATACCCCCACATAAGTTTCGGGAATTTAAAATATCCTAGCGGGCTTAAGGCTCAAATGCAATCTCCTAGTACCCACGACTCGTTGGCCATACTATTTGATTCATTTGGTGGTCGATTACGTGGACGGTTAACCATCACAGCTAACCCTTAAGTTCATTTAGCCTCGGTTTTCGATATGGACCCACGACTCGTGAGACATCCATACTTACTAGCGTTAAATCATGTCCAATACTCGTGGAGAGAAATAGTTCAATCCTAGACACCCCACGACTCGTGAGACAGCGCCTAAAACCTTGCTATCCCCTCCCTTGGCACTAAACTCGTGCATCGAGGCAATAGACATATCATCTTCCTATAGCTCGACCCACGACTCGTGAGACATCGAGATATATTCGTACAATATGCCTAAGACCTAGTAATTGGATAGGCTCGGACCATAGACACTATTCTTATGCGCCCGTTATTCGATTTAATATTCTAATTGAATTTTAATGTTCAATTGGAGGTTTTAAGTTTTCTTGTGCGAGGTCTCATCAGATTATGCTTTATCTTGTTTACGTGATCTATTCTAAGCATGCATGACATACATCAAAGAATATAAGTAAACATACAACACCTAGCAGGATATGATTGATCGAATGCCCATCCTATGCGATTCATCACGAGCCAAGTGATGAATCAATTGGTCAGTCTAGGGTGGAAATTAAATGTCCTAACTATTAGAATTTTCAAACCCATACATCATGGGCCTTCTTGTAATATCCGGCTTGATTGGGCCTCCATGTAATGAATTGGGCCTCCATGTCCTCCAAGGTAAATGGGCCTCCATTTGGATCTCCAAGTCTTCATGAGGTCTTCTCGGCTCCAAGCCTAGTCTAAGCCTAGCTTACATAATTTAAATGGTCCTATTCTATTACATTTGTTTGCGCAAGCAAGGGCACCAATCAGGCCCATTTAATTACAACCCAAAAATAAATAAACCAAAAACTACACAGGGCTTAAGGGCAAAATCGATCAATCCACATATTCACTCAAGAACATGCATAAATTCACATAAGGGCATAAATGTAAATTTACCGGCTTCATTAATTTTAATTCGCAAAAATTCATCCAAGTTAATTAATTTTGAATTAACAATTAACCTCTAAGATTAATTAACTCTTACTTGAGCTTTAAGTAATCTACAATTCTTATCTTGATTAAATTGGTTAATTAAGGTAATCTAAATCTCTAAGATTCTTACCTTATCCAAAACTCTAAGTTTCCCAAAATTCCCAAATCTCCAAGATTTTCAAGATAATCCTATTTTGACTAGATTAGTTTAATTAAGATAGTGTTCACATCTAACAAGATAACTACCTTATCCAAAAACTCTAAGTTTCCTAATCTTCCAAAATTCTCCAAGATTTTCAGGACTTTCAAAATAGGCAGAATTAGAGTCCAACCCAAAAACGACTAGTCGAGACCAATCAGGACTGCCACGTAGGACAGCCCACGCACGACCACCAGGTCGGCGCGTGAGCTGCCTGCGGCAGCGAGCAGCCGCGCACAGCAGCGCGCAAACAGCAGCCCGAAGACTGCTACTGCGCGCAGCGTGTGCTGCCAGCACGCTGCCGTTGGCAGCGGCTTGCGGTGGCCGCCTAGCCGCGGTGCGCGGCAGCGCACCGCCGCGTGCCACCGCGAGTCGGATCTAATAAAATTTTTTTTTTGTTTCGATTACTCACAGATTTAATTCAACAAACCCAGTTAATTAAATCCCAATCCAAAATTAAAAACCAACATGATAAAGTTTTTCGAATCCTAAATTAAACATTAACTCCAAGTTAATCAAACATACGTCCTATAACATGCAAAGTTAAAGAACTAGCCACATAAATCAAACATATGATTTAATAAACACAGAATTTGCAAATTCATATATATACAAAGCCTAGAGTTGGCTTTGATACCACTGTTGGGATTCGATAAGAAAAACAGCCCTAGGCACAGCGGAATATAAAAACTTTTTAGGACCTCTTAAGGAATCTTGCCAGATTATTCTCTAGTTGTATATATATGAATATAAATAAAACGATAGTATAAGTTTTCTCGTTTATACCTATCTCCTTGCAAATCCTCGGCTAGCAAAACGAGCTCTGAATTCTGCTCCGGCAAAATCAACCCAGACCTTTTGAGTAGCGCCCCACGTGTTGCGCCTCTACGAGTTGATACACCACAATATAACGAAAATAATATATCTCGATCAGCTAGAACACGAGATATATTATAAACTTGGAATTTAGGAACGATTTAGGAACAAAACTCGAAAACAAAAAATTCTGCCAAGTGGAAGAAGGGTTCGGTCGATATAGCTAGGGAAAGGGGGAGAGAATTTTTGCTCTTGCTCAATTTTTGCATATGGAGTTGTGTGAAATTCAACTATAAGAAAGCTACTTATAGTTTTCTCTCTAACCTAGTCCTATTAGGACTAGGTCCTCTCTCTCCTACATGGGTCATGACCCTCTTTAATTAGAAGACCAAGTCTCCTAATTAATTCATGGCCCAGTTAATTAATTTGACCAGGCCTAATTTAATCTCCCAATTAAATAGCCCAATTAATTAACTTAATCTCCCATTTAATTAAATCAGACTCTAAGTCTATTTAATTAAAATCATTTTCCAATTAATTAAATCCAACTTAATTAATTAATTCACAAATTAAATTCCAATTCAATTTATGATCCTGATCCAATTCCAATTGGATCCCATTTTGTTCCAATTGGGTCGACCCACCTAATATAATCGACCCAGTCGATTTTTCACCCAGTCGACACAGTCGACTCGGTCGTTCTTATTTCCTCGCTTTCGCTACTTGTGTATTGTGTATGGCCCCGTAGGTTCACCACATAATTGGCCGTGGGTTATAATTAAATATTATTTAATTATTCGAGTAAGACTTACTCTAAATCAATCGAACACTCTGTCGATTGATCATTCCAAAATTAGCACCCCTGCCAATTTGGGAATTCTCCCACACTCCACGGTCGATGTCCAGCCACAAGCCCATGGAGCCCAATCATTGGTGAATTAATTCAGTGAACCTTTTATCATTTATAATTTCCATATACGACATAATCTCTCCATCGAACAATCTCCCAGTCGAGACTTAAGGGTATGGTCTTTCATCGGATTCCCTTTTCTTTTGTCTTGACCTTATGTACTCTGATCTCGAAATAAATTCTCTTTGACTTTAATCTTTATGAGCTACTTACATAAAGTCGTCAGATACCTTGGCCAAGGATTTTACCAGAATTAATTTCTCACAGAAATCCATAGGAGAATTTCCCAACCTATCAAGTCGGGTCAATGGATCCTTTGTTGATGATATGAATCTGCATACGAGTTCCTCTATACCCAATGTGAGTCCACAGAGACTTTCTGGCGATCCCCAGTCAGTCGGAACTCATATCAAAGCATAGACGTTCTCGCACCAGATAAACCCTATCACCTCAAGTAGTTAGGGATCGTTCCTCGTATACTATTATAACTTTGGAATAACTTCAACCCCGATATGCGACCACCGCTTCCATGGTGAGTTATTACCTTATTGGGGTATTCAGTGCGCTTGCCATCCCAGCAAGCCACCCACTTATGTGTGTCGACCATCCCAGTCACGCTCGTGGACCCCAGCGTTCTCCAGTTCATCGGAGTACACACAATAGTGAGAGTCTAACCGAATCCAACGATGTCCTATCTCGATTGGATTCTACGACTCTTGAATATGTTCTAGATCACGGCCTTGGAGATCAGTCCACGGGTTATCCCATAGCCCTGTGATCTAAGGACTTCTATCCTTATGCGTAGATAATTATTACATAAGATAAAGATTACCATTTAATAAAGTGCATTTATTAATCGAAATTGAATAGTTCCGCATTTATTACAATAAATACTAGCCATACAGCTGGCTTGCAGGACACTATTTCTATCATTCATACACCCACTTAATACATGTTTCCTAAGTCCTGAATAGCATTTAATACATGTTTCGTAAGTTCTGAATAGTTAAAAAAAAAAAACGAGACAAAGTAAATTACAAAATGTTCCGTAAACTACAGAAACCTGAGTTGAATAATACAAGAAACATACGAAATGACAGGAGCTAAAATACATGAAGCGAACAACACACATGGTATCTTCACATCTCTCGTCGGTTTTCCTGTGATATATTTGACGCCCGTCAGTAAGAGAGTACACGCCAAAGTAGCCCCTATTGCCGCCAAAGGTGAGAGTCTTGGGTGGCCAATGATATGGTATATGAATGTGTAGACTAGTAGCGCCAATAAACCACATAAAATGTGGGATATTATTGCCACTATAGTATGCAATAACCACCTCTCCCGCCTGCCAAAGCACTCTACATATCGATTGCTGCCAGCAGGAGGGGGAGCACGATATAATTCATAGAGCTGTAAAAAGATAGGTGAGAAGGAAAAAATCAAAAGAAAAAAGCCTTTTTTTTTACCAATAACGACTTACAGGAATACATAATTTTGGAACTCCTCCAGCGATGAACGCAACTCCAAGGGTAATAATACCTCGGGGGCTAAGAGTGAGAGCTGACGATACCACAATGCATAGAGAGGCAACCGACGCATCCAAACCACCGTAGACAATGCTTCGAAGCATCTCTACTCCTAGTCCAGCCCTAACTGCATATGAGAGATAGAAAACAATGAATAAAATGTTAAATTATATTTTTATAAAAAAATTAATAAAATCATATGAAGTCCAAGTATCATAAATTGTTTGGTCCTCAACCTTCCATAAAGAAGGAACTCAAGTGCGGAATTTGTAAAGAGAAATGTCATAAGTAAGTGGATCGACCTAAGAAAGACTCTTTCTTACAACAAATATAAGGCAGTTTCTTCAAACAATAAAGAAGGAAATTTTCAAGCCTTTGTTTGCTTTGAATCTTGTTTAGTAGGTGTTCCATTCGATTCTTGGTGGTTGGATTAGAGAGCTCCTATATTTGCAGGACTTTATTATCAAACGAAAGCTATGTGAAGATGAAGTAAACGTTTCGTGGGTAACAAAGCTAAAGTTAAAAGTATCTGGAATGGAATCAAACAAGTCTCAATCTGGAATGACATAAAATTATTGAGTTGTTGGATTCACTATAAGGTTAGATATTAATGTAACAAGTGTAATATGCATGATACAAGTTAATGAAAACCATTCCACCAAAGAAAAAATCATAGAAAGTAAATTGAATATCAATAATTAATATGTGCTATTTTCCATTTAACTTCTCAATTCATTTAAATATATGTCATAAAAAAATTTACTAAAAAAATAATAGAAAATAAATTAAGTTAATGTACTCTGATTTACAACAAATACCATGACTTTAACTAGACACGTGCAACGTACGTGCACTTTTCTAGTATTTTAAAAAAAATTGTTGTGCTTTGGTTTTCAATATATACTACTTCAATTTCTATTAGCCCCCTCCCAGGATCTGTTGCTAGTCTCGTTTAGCCCGTTAAATACCGTACAATTTACAAGAAGTAAATAAGTTACAGTCTATTTGATTTAGGTGTATATGAATCCCCTGCATTCATCATATTTCATCAAAGTGTATATACGCCTATTCTTGTAAAGAGGAGTGTCGTAGGTGCATGGATATCCAAACTAAACTTGCATGGATATCCTCTTCTAGTCATCTAAAGTGACATGCTATTTTATCAATTAAGGGGGTTAGAAAGCATATTACGCGCTAAACAACTTCCACAAAACCTTTTAGACTCATTTTATTAATATTCTGCTATGTTGTATTTATGTGGTCACAAGTCCAGTCTAATTTAAGTTCTTTTCAAAAAAATTACAGTATTTACTTTTCTTTTAGTTAAAGAATAATTATTACAAATTTTTCAAAAATAGTCTTTATATATTGCCCAAGTGGAAGAAACTTCTTTGGATTTGGTATTTTTTATTTATTTATATGTAATTTTGTTTAAATATGTCGTGTAAAGGAATTGAAACTACATTTAAAGTCATTACCTTGAGGTTCTTCTTGATCAGGCATCGTGATCATCTGATTCCCTTCTACGTCAGGAGCTACAACTCGGGCCTCCGCCATGGTCCTCATCCTGAGTTCACTTTCTATCTCGGCCTTCTCCTTTTCAATTTGCAGCCGTAGACAATGTGCTATCAATTTTTCGCTTTCATCTCCCATGTCGGAGATTGTCTTCTCGAGCTCTGCAATGCGCACCAAATGCTGCTTCTCCCTGGCCATTGCAGCATCCTTTTTCAGCCTCCAGCTGAATGAGGGATGCCTTCAGTGTGAGTATCTTGATGTTCTTCTTGATCAGGCATCATGATCATATGATTCCCTTCTACTCAGGAGCTAGAACTGGGGCCTCCGCCATGGTCCTCATCCTGAGTTCACTTCCTATCTCGGCCTTCTCTTTTCCAATTTGCAACCGTAGACAATGTGCTATCAATTTTTTGATTTCATCTCCCATGACGGAGACTGTCTTCTCGAGCTCTGCAATGCGCGCCAAATGTCGCTTCTCCCTGGCCATTGCAGCATCCTTTTCAGCCTTCAGCTGAATGAGGGACGCCTTCAGTCTGGGTACCTTGAGGTTCTTCTTGATCAGGCATCGTGATCATCTGATTCCCTTCTACGCAGGAGCTACAACTAGGGCCTCTGCCATGGTCCTCATCCTGAGTTCACTTTCTATCTCGGCATTCTCTTTTTCAATTTGCAGCCGTAGACAATGTGCTATCAATTTTTCGCTTTCATCTCCCATGATGGAGACTGTCTTCTCAAGCTCTGCAATGCGCGCTAGATGCCGTTTTTCCCTGGCCATTGCAGCCTCCAGCTGAATGAGGGACGTCTTCAGTATTAGCACTTCATCTAATCCAGCTTCTTCTTTATCACCTGAAAATCATTAAGCAATTTTGGATATTGAACCATTATCATGAATAAGAATTATGTGATATTATTTGCACTGTGAATTATGTGATATTCAATAATAATATTGAATGAGTTTGCTTATTACACATTTGATGTTATGAGCATACTTAAGGAATGATATGAAAGAGGCCTTCTCAATAGTGGTGCACTTCAATTTATTTTCTCTTCCTTCTTTTGCTCAATAGGTCGATACTATCTATACATGTAGCATAATCACAGCCTCATACTATAAATTGGGAGCTAAATGTAAAAACACCCCTAATGCTATGCATAATTTGGGAATATTCTCATGTATTTTTCTATTAAAATTTCAAGTTGCTCTGTTCTTCTACTGTATTGTATCTTATTTTTGTCTTATTTTTTTCTTAATTTTGTATTGAGGAAGAGTAGTAATTTTTGTAGATTCATTTTATTGTTTCCACCATTTCTTGAAGTTTGCACTTAGCAGCACCATCAACGTAGTTCCCACAAAATATTACTATCATGCATACATAGTCTTTCTTGTCCTTCGTGCCCTCTCTTCCGGAGTCATAACAACGTCCACCAAATCATCAACTCTAGGATACTGCTCAAAATCCTCCGGATTATCATATTCGAGATTCTACTGGGAACCATCTGGATAATCATATCTAAGATTCTGTTGAGAACCCTGCGGATCATTAGCTCTGGCATTCATAAAATCGCAGCCCAGATCATCAACTCCGTGATTCTACTCAAAATCCTCAGGATCATTATATCAAAAATTCTGTTGGGAACCCACTAAATCATCATACTGCTGAGAACCATGAACATCATCAGCTCTGGTAATATGTTGAGTACCCTCCAGATCATGGGTTAGTTTTATGCTGTCCTCATCCATGTTGAGTCTACTCAGCATCTCCAGGACTTCTTCTTTATCAATGGAACAACCTCCTCTTCCTTCAATGATTCCACTTATTTATAAGATTTTGACATCATTCGATGTATGTACTAAGTTACTCATTAGCCATATGTATGAGGTAACATCTCGCTTATGTCCCTCGAATTTTTGGACTTCCTCATACATCTTCATATTCCAAAATGCCGCTTCAGTGTCATCCTCAATCGGTAAAGCCGACAAGTAAAGAGCAGTACAGGAAAACAAGGTCTGGAAGTGATGCCTCTCGCTCCTCCTCCCGTACCACTCTTAAGCTTCTTAAAGAGGATGCCTTTGTTCTTCAACTCTGTGGTTGTGGGAAGAATATAATGAGGCCTCCTATTCTTATTAATGGCAGCAGCTAAGATATTGGCTTTCAAGTCAACGTCTTCGTCGTCGCTATAGTATCCTTATCATATTTCGATAGGCTTCTTGTTGTTCTTATTTGCTGGCGAGTCGGGGGCCTCAGTCACAATTAAGCCGTATTTCGTAAATAAGATGTCCCAAATTAAGACAATCTAATTTCCTTAAATATAATTAACTGGACTAAATTTTCATTGGCCAGTTAGTCTAAACTAACTAGCTACATCATATAGCTACAACATTTAAATATATTATTAGTTAAGGGCAAAATAGGAATAAATAAAGTTGATTTGGTATATATATAAACAAAAGGCAATTCAGTCGGACCTCCATTTGCTCTGATATTCATAAGTCTCCTGCAAACAGAGAGAGAAGTTTCCTCAACAAAAAATTCCGGAAACCAATTTCCCGAAGCCAAATCTGAAAATGCCTACTCTACAAAGGATAACTAAAATTGTTGACAGGACAGCTACCATAGTAGAAGCTTATGCTGCATTGCGCAACATCTAAAAAGAAGTGAAGCAAGTCTATGAGTAAGTTAGAGAGAAGATGAAAGAGAAGAGATCAGGTGCTGATGGAGGTAGTACTGTTGCAGAGAACAAGGAAGAAGGAGGTAATGAATCTGTCTAGGTTTTATTTTCGAGATTGAGCAGAGGGAATAGGTGGAGTTTAGATAATATGTACTTAGATTTTTTGTTTTGAGCATGAATATGATTTTTGGCATGTTCAAAGTATATTTGCGCAATTCTTTGATTTTGTTGTTTACTGAGCAAAACAACTAGCTCATACAATGCCCTCTTACCCAAGCTACTAAGTGGAGCCTTACGATATTTCTGCTGCCAATTACCTTCGCGGACTACATTTCTGAAGAACTTTTGGAGCACTAATTCCTTAAGAACTTCAAAGGGAATTTGGTTAACCGCGAATAACATGGCTTCTATGCACTTTTTTAAAGCAGCCTCTGTATCTTTTGGACTTTCGCCATAGAATTCCTTTTGGAAGAGTAACCAAGTTGTGTGGGACTCATTCCTAGAATCAAGAATGAGATTTGCAAGAAGAAATTGCCATCCTTGATCATCATCAAATCAAACTCGGAATCTGAAGAACTGATTTTATCCCCATATGTTGTTTTTGCCTTATAGCGTACTTCTTCAATTTTACTCATGTAATTATTCAATATAGCATCAAGTGTATGGTTAACAGATGATGATTTCTCCTGCACGAATTGTGAAGCCCTCTTCTTGTCTTCAAACGCACTTCACAATCATTGCCATAGAAAGGACCAAACCTGCAAGGATGATTCCAAGTGTAAATGTTGGGGGCCGAGTAAATTGAATAGATATATATATATATATATAACTAAAGAAATTCCAAGTATTCATGCGAATTTGTCTGAAAAGTGACTTTTTGAGTTTTGTATATCTTGTATGTTGCACATCATTCAGTCGAAGCATATGTAGTCTTTCTTGTTCTTCGTGCCCTCTCTTCCGGAGTCATAACAACGCCCACCAAATCATCAACTCTAGGATACTAATCAAAATCCTCCGGATTATCATATCCGAGATTTTACTGGGAACCATCTGGATAATCATATCTGGGATTCTACAGAGAACCCTGCGGATCATCAACTTTGGCATTCCTAACACCGCAGCCCAGATCATCAACTCTGTGATTCTGCTCAAAATCCTCTGGATCATTATATCAAAAATTCTGTTGGGAACCCACTAAATCATCTTACCGCTGAGAACCATGAAGATCTTCAGCTCTGGAATTATGTTGAGTACCCTCCAGATCATGGGTTAGTTTTATGTTGTCCTCGTCCATGTTGAGTCTACTCAGCATCTCCGGGACTTCTTCTTTATCAATGGAACAACCTCATCTTCGTTCAATGATTCCACTTTTTTTTATAAGATTTTGACATCATTCGATGTATGTACTAAGTTACTCATTAGCCATATGTATGAGGTAACATCTCGCTTATGTCCCTCGAATTTTTGGACTTCCTCATACATCTTCATATTCCAGAATGCCGCTTCAGTGTCATCCTCAATCGGTAAAGCCGACAAGTAAAGAGCAGTACAGAAAAACAAGGTCTGGAAGTGATGCCTCTCGCTCCTCCTCCCGTACCACTCTTAAGCTTCTTAAAGCGGATGAAAGAGAAGTGATCAGGTGCTGATGGAGGTAGTACTGTTGCTGAGAACAAGGAAGAAGGAGGTAATGAATCTGCCTATGTTTTATTTTCGAGATTGAGCAGAGGGAATAGGTGGAATTTAGATAATATGTACTTGGATTTTTTGTTTTGAGCATGAATATGATTTTTGGCATGTTCAAAGTATATTTGCGCAATTCTTTGATTTTGTTGTTTACTGAGCATAACAACTAGCTCATACAATGCCCTCTTACCCAAGCTACTAAGTGGAGTCTTACGATATTTCTGCTGCCAATTACCTTCTCGGACTACATTTCTGAAGAACTTTTGGAGCACTAATTCCTTAAGAACTTCAAAGGGAATTTGGTTACCCGCGAATAACATGGCTTCTATGCACTTTTTTAAAGTAGCCTCTGTATCTTTTGGACTTTCGCCATAGAATTCCTTATGGAATTGTAACCAAGTTGTGTGGGACCCATTCCTAGAATCAAGAATGAGATTTGCAAGAAGAAATTGCCATCCTTGATTATCTTCAAATCAAACTCGGAATCTGAACAACCGATTTTATCCCCATATGTTGCTTTTGCCTTATAGCGTACTTCTTCAATTTTACTCATGTAATTAATCAATATAGCCTCAGGTGTATGGTTAACAGATGATGATTTCTCCTGCACGAATTGTGAAGCCCTCTTCTTGTCTTCAAACGCACTTCACAATCATTGCCATAGAAAGGACCAAACCTGCAAGGATGATTCCAAGTGTTTGGGGGCCGAGTAAATTGAATATATATATATATATATATATATATATATATATATATATATATATATATATATATATATATATATATATATATATATATAACTAAAGAAATTTCAAGTATTCATACGAATTTGTCTGACATGTGACTTTTTGAGTTGTGTATATCTTGCATGTTGAACATCATTCAGTCGAAGCATATGTAGTCTTTCTTGTCCTTCGTGCCCTCTCTTCCGGAGTCATAACAACACCCACCAAATCATCAACTCTAGGATACTACTCAAATTCCTCCGGATTATCATATTCGATATTCTACTGGGAACTATCTGGATAATCATATCTGGGATTCTACTGAGAACCCTGTGAATCATCAGTTCTGCCAATCATAACATCGCAGCCCAGATCATCAACTCCATGATTCTGCTCAAAATCCTCTGGATCATTATATCAAAAATTCTGTTGGGAACCCACTAAATCATCATACTGCTGAGAAACATGAAGATCATCAGCTCTGGAATTATGTTGAGTACCCTCCAGATCATGGGATAGTTTTATGTTGTCCTCGTCCATGTTGAGTCTATTCAGCATCTCCGGGACTTCTTCTTTATCAATGGAACAACCTCCTCTTCCTTCAATGATTCCACTTATTTATAAGATTTTGACATCATTCGATGTATGTACTAAGTTACTCATTAGCCATATGTATGAGGTAACATCTCGCTTATGTCCCTCGAATTTTTGGACTTCCTCATACATCTTCATATTCCAAAATGCGCTTCAGTGTCATCCTCAATCGGTAAAGCCGACAAGTAAAGAGCAGTACAGGAAAACAAGGTCTGGAAGTGATGCCTCTCGCTCCTCCTCCCGTACCACTCTTAAGCTTCTTAAAGAGGATGCCTTTGTTCTTCAACTCTGTGGTTGTGGGAAGAATATAATGAGGCCTCCTATTCTTATTAATGGCAGCAGCTAAGATATTGGCTTTCAAGTCAACGTCTTCGTCGTCGCTATAGTATCCTTATCATATTTCGATAGGCTTCTTGTTGTTCTTATTTGCTGGCGAGTCGGGGGCCTCAGTCACAATTAAGCCGTATTTCGTAAATAAGATGTCCCAAATTAAGACAATCTAATTTCCTTAAATATAATTAACTGGACTAAATTTTCATTGGCCCGTTAGTCTAGACTAACTAGCTACATCATATAGCTACAACATTTAAATATATTATTAGTTAAGGGCAAAATAGGAATAAATAAAGTTGATTTGGTATATATATAAACAAAAGGCAATTCAGTCGGACCTCCATTTGCTCTGATATTCATAAGTCTCCTGCAAACAGAGAGAGAAGTTTTCTCAACAAAAAATTCCCGAAGCCAATTTCCCGAAGCCAAATATGAAAATGCCTACTCTGGAGAGGATAACTAAAATTGTTGACCGGACTGCTACCATAGTAGGAGCTTATGCTGCATTGCGCAACATCTACAAAGAAGTGAAGCAAGTCTATGAGGAAGTTAGAGAGGAGATGAAAGAGAAGTGATCAGGTGCTGATGGAAGTAGTACTATTGCTGAGAACAAGGAAGAATGAGATAATGAATCTGCCTAGGTTTTATTTTCGAGATTGAGCAGAGAGAATAGGTGGAGTTTAGATAATATGTAATTAGATTTTTGGTTTTGAGCATGAATATGATTTTTGACATGTTCAAAGTATATTTGCGCAATTCCTTGATTTTGTTGTTTACTGAGCATAACAACTAGCTCATACAATGCCCTCTTACCCAAGCTACTAAGTGGAGCCTCACGTTTTTTTTTCTCCCAATTACCTTCTCGGACTACATTTCTGAAGAACTTTTGGGCCACTAATTCCTCAAGAACTCCAAAGGGAATTTGGTTACCCGCGAATAACATGGCTTCTATGCACTTTTTTAAAGCAGCCTCTGTATCTTTTGACTTTCGCCATAGAATTCCTTTTGGAAGAGTAACCAAGTTGTGTGGGACTCATTCCTAGAATCAAGAATGAGATTTGCAAGAAGAAATTGCCATCCTTGATCATCTTCAAATCAAACTCGGAATCTGAACAACCGATTTTATCCCCATATGTTGCTTTTGCCTTATAGCGTACTTCTTCAATTTTACTCATGTAATTATTCAATATAGCCTCAGCTGTATGGTTAACAGATGATGATTTCTCCCGCACGAATTGTGAAGCCCTCTTCTTGTCTTCTAACGCACTTCACAATCATTGTCATAGAAAGGACCAAAACTGCAAGGATAATTTCAAGTGTAAATGTTGGGGCCGAGTAAATATATATATATATATATATATATATATATATATATATATATATATATATATATATATATATATATATATATATATATATATATATATATATATATATAACACTAAAGAAATTTCAAGTATTCATGCAAATTTGTCTGACAAGTGACTTTTTGCGTTGTGTATATCTTGTATGTTGCACATCATTCAGTCGAAGCATATGTAGTCTTTCTTGTCCTTCGTGCCCTCTCTTATGGAGTCATAACTACGCCCACCAAATCATCAACTCTAGGATACTGCTCAAAATCCTCCGGATTATCATATCCGAGATTCTACTGGGAACCATCTGGATAATCATATCTGGGATTCTGCTGAGAACCCTGCGGATCATCAGCTCTGGCATTCATAACATCGCAGCCCAGATCATCAACTCCGTGATTCTGCTCAAAATACTCTGGATCATTATATCAAAAATTATGTTGGGAACCCACTAAATCATCATACTGCTGAGAACCATGAAGATCATCGGCTCTGGTATTATGTTGAGTACCCTCCTTATCATGGGTTAGTTTTATGTTGGGCTCGTCCATGCTGAGTCTAATCAACATCTCCGGGACTTCTTCGTCATCAGTGGAACAATCTCCTCTTCCTTAAATGATTCCATTTTTTTGTAAGATTTTGACATCATTCAATATATGTACTAAGTTACTCATTAGCCATAAGTATGAGGTAACATCTCGTTTATGTCCCTCGAATTTCTGGACTTCCTCATACATCTTCATATTCCAGAATACCGCTTCAGTGTCATCCTTAATTGGTAAAGCCTGCAAGTAAAGAGTAGCAACGGAAAACAAGGTCTGGAAGTGAATGCCTCTCACTCCTCCTCCCGTACCACTCTTAAGCTTCTTAAAGCGGATGCCTTTGTTCTTCAACCCTGTAACTGTGGAAAGAATATAATGAGGCCTCCTATTCTTATTAATGGTAACAGCTAGGATATTGGCTTCGAAGTCAACGTCTTCGTCGTCACTACTGTATCCTTATCGTATTTCGATAGGCTTCTTGTTGTTCTTATGTGCTGGAGAGTCGGCGGCCTCAGTCACAATTAAGTTGTGGAGGCAGTGACACTGGTGTCACAATTAAGTTGTGGAGGCAGTGAAGTACATCAGAAATATCCCTTGTGCAACTCCTTTATTTTATTATTTACTGAGCATTAAAACTAGCTCATACAATGCCTTCTTACTCAAGCTACTCGGTGGAGCCTTACGATATTTCTACTGCCAATTAGCTCATCAGATTACATTTCTGAAGAACTTTTGGGCCACTAATTCCTTAAGAACTTCAAAGGGGAATTTGGTTACCCGCGAATAACATGGCTTTTATGCACTTTCTTAAAGCAGCATCTGTATATTTTGGACTTTCGCCATAAAATTCCTTTTTAGAAGAGTAACCAAGTTGTGTGGGACTCATTCCTAGAATCAAGTACGAGATTTGCAAGAAGAAATTGCCATCCTTAATCATCATAAAATCAAACTCGGAATATGAACAACTGATTTTATCCCCATATGTTGCTTTTGCTTATAGTGTACTTATTCAGTTTTACTTATGTAATTATTCAATATAGTCTCAGGTGTATGGTTAACAGATGATGATTTTTCATGCCGAACTGTAAAGCCCTCTTCTTATCTTCAAATGCACTTCACAACCATTCCCATAGAAATGACCAAACATGCAGGGATGATTCCAAGGTTTAGATGTTGGGGGCTTAGTAAATTGAACAGATATTATATATATATATATATATATATATATATATATATATATATATATATATATATATATATATATATATATATATATATATATGTATGCATAACTAATGAAATTTCAAGTATTCATGCAAATTTGTCTGACAAGTGACTTTTTGAGTTGTGTGTATCTGGTATGTTGCACATCATTCAGTCGAAGCATATGTATCCTTCTCTGTGGATGAAAATTTGATTCGCCAATATGGGAGACTTTGGAGGTTTCTCCAATTTCTTTTTGTATTTTGTTCATTGTTTGAAAGCTATTATTCACAAGAGAGATAACATGAAAATAGAAAATGATTAAACTTGAAAAATAGAAGAGAAACATGAAAAAACGTACCACATTATTTATACTACTTAAAAGAGAGAAATATAAAGAACAACCACTTGTTGCCTTCTCGAGAATGAAATCAATGGTGAAATTATAATGCAGATTGTTTTACTCAGTCACTTTCGCCACATCAAACTTGGTCTAATATGGCGAAGTTTACTCCGACACATTAGCTACAACCTGATG
The DNA here is from genome assembly GCA_003313485.2 of Penstemon barbatus. Taxonomy (NCBI): domain Eukaryota; kingdom Viridiplantae; phylum Streptophyta; class Magnoliopsida; order Lamiales; family Plantaginaceae; genus Penstemon; species Penstemon barbatus. The sequence goes on from CM064881.1 coordinate 30,660,568, forward strand.
CGACGATTATTAAGCTTCGTCAGATGAGACTTAACCTATTATGACGAAATTATAAAGCGTCATATTGCTGCAAAGCTTATCTGACCACTACTAGTTCTGTCGCATGGTAAAATTGCATGACAAAATGTTAAATCGTCACATATGTGTGGACTTCATGCGACGATTCTTTTACGTTTGTCGCATAGTGGTATGCTTCATGCGATGACAGGGATTCTTCATATCATCGTAAGTTACATGTGATGAAGTATTCGGCCCGTAGCAAGAAGAGTACGGCTAATATGACAATTTTTCATTTCGTCACATAAGAATACATTTCTTGCGAGGAAGTTGTTGTTAGTCACAAAAGTTATATGTCTTATACGATAAAACTTTATTTCGTTATATGAGAGCATATGTCATGTGATGAAGTATTCAGTCCGTCGCACGAGTAGTACTACTCATACGACAAACATTCATTTCGTCATATAACAATACATTTCATGCGAGGAAGTTTTTGGTAGTCACAAAAAGCTTTATGGCTTATACAACAAAAGTTTATTTCGTTATATGAGAGATTATGTCATGTGGCGAAAATTCAATTTTTGTCACAACAAATCTGGCTCATATGACAAAAAGTGTTATTTTCATCATATAACCTTGCTTTTATGTAACGACTTTTTGTATTCGTTACAACAAAAAAACTCCCTATATTGGTATTCATCTATTAAGAAAAAATTGTGTTTCCCACATTTTCTTTATATAAAAAGATTAAAAATTTAATTAGGGGTTTTGTTAAAACAAAACGCCACTTTCCAATTCTTATATTCTCACAATTCAATTCAGCTCATACTTTTTGATTTCTCTCACAACTTTGCTGGAGCCAACTTCGTCCACCTCTTCCATTCCACTATTGGTAATTCATCTTCTCTTTTCCTTTTATTTTTTGGTTTTCCCGCCCTAGTCTGTTTTTGTATGGGTATTGATTGAAAATTGTGTGATTGATTTCTGGAATTAATTTCTAGTTTTCATTTCAATTTAATTTTTTGACTTTCTTGTTTAGCTATGAATTGTTAAACTCTGTAATTTTTTGTGTTAGCATCTTTGTATTGAATGTCTAGTTTGACTTGTAAGTTTAAATTGGTTTGAAAATAAAAAATATTTATCTTCGATCTTTTTGAAAAATAGGATAGAATTCAAGTTTCTTTGTTTTGTGTTAATAGATTCTTTCGTTTTGGAGCCTCTAAAGAATTTTGTTTAGATGTCGTTGGGAGCCTTTAATTCCATGAATTTTGTGTACGAGAAATCGATATCAAATTCTCCAGATTCATTTGAATCAACATCAAGTATATTTATATAGTTCATTTTTCTGAAGAACATGATTTATTATCTTTTATCTTTCTGAACCTTCGAATTCCGTTGCACACTGAGTACAAGAAATTTGTAAAGCATGGACAAGATCCACGACTTCGTAGTCCACGATTGGAGGTGGACATTTATAACTGGAAAACAATTTGTGTAAAGTACAAAATTTAAGGTGAAAAAAACCATAAAATTTGAATAGTACATCTGTATCTAATATTTTATTTGCTATATATATCATTTATCAATTTGGGAAACCGGTGTTGTACTTAATACAGGTTCGATCAATGATCAATTCAACAAATCGACGGCGTGCACCTTTCAGTCATACTTCGGGGAAAATTCGAGCCCTTACTCATTACAGAAAAATGGTCTGTTTGATCTCTTTTAGATTAGAGATCACTATTTTGCATTTTATCAATTTGATTAGAGATGGACTTTGTGATAACAAGATTTTGTTTTCATATGTGTAGGCTAGTCCTAGTAAGATTGAATTATGGAGGGAGACACATGATGTGAGGAAGAGTGGTGAGTTTGTGAACTCTCAAGCTGAATGGCTCATATAAGATGTTTCATGTCTATTTCTTACGTGTGTACCTATTTTGTTTTCTATTGACTACCTTTAAGTGGGCCAACTTTCTAGCACTAATTTTCTTGACTTTTAACTGTAGAGAAAAATGAATCAGCTGGAATCTGAAATAATGGAGGAATGAGGAGAGCTTATGTCGGAGGATCAGATTCTAGTAGCTACACTAGGTCATCGATCTGGGTATCAGAAAGTGATGGGAGATGGAGTTGAGGTACCTCGTTGTACTAATTTTTCATTAGGTGCACAACAATATCCAGAGCTTAAGAAGAAATTGAGTGATACTGAATCTAAATTATGTGAAACTCAATCTAATTAAATTGAGTGAAACTCAAATTGAGCTTTTTTAGCTAAGGGAAAGATTGATACGCTTACTGAAGATTTAGAATCACAGAAAGAGATCAACAAAACTAATGACCAAATTTTGGGTTATTGCAAGAACAAATGCATCAATGCAAGATTGACTAGTTAAAGATGCAAGCGAACAACACCCGAAATGTTTCTTCTAGGTAAGGTAAGAACTTTTAATTAATGTCAAGTAATAATCTTTCATTGTTGTCAAACCTGGTTCACATGGTATTGAAAAGTGTGATAGTTGTATTTTACTATTTGATAGTTGATCTTGGTATATGTATATACAGGATGTCGTGATGTTCGTTCTGATGAGGAGAAAATGTGTGCAGGGAATCTTTTGATATTTTTTGGACTAGATACTACAATAGACATTGGTTTGATGGTGAACTGTTAGAATTAATAGTGGAAGATATAAGCTTTCACATATTGAAGAATATATCTCCATAAGTTCTTTTATTTACTAGTACTAGTACTTCAAATGCAAATTTGAATATTATCTTTTGTATGGATTGCATTAACTGTTGGAAATTTTCATTTTCTTTAGTAATTTATGGAAAATTCTAGACGTAAACCAATAGCTTGTTAGCTTGCGGGGAAATAAATAAGGTTTTGTCCTTGAGGACAAGGACAAATTTAAGTAGAAGGATTTGTTACATGCCAAAAGTTTTAACTAGTAAAAAAGTGAAAACAAGAGAATACGTCTCTAAAAGAGGGTTATTTTGGTAGTATTACATGACATTCCCAAAAATCAGATAAAAGTTGGATGAGGCAACATACTGAAATTAGTGAATGTTGAATCGTGTCCTCAAGTCTCTGTAATCTTTTTTCAGGGACTTTCCACCATTGTTGGTTCGTCTTTGTATCCTAGATTCACTTTGTTCAGCATTGTTTCTTCACTATACAATGCTTAGAAGTGTTCTCCGCTTTCAATTTGTGTAATTCATTATACAATACACCTTATTTTTCTTTGAACCATGGATACATATTTTGGTACGCATGAATCCATCCCAATCCGCCCCTTCTCATCGCCAGCATATTCCTCATAACTACCACACAAACCACTTTAGGGATTAAACATGATTAATCTAGATTGCACGGATATGGATACGGCGATACGTTATAATACGATACGAATACGACGATACGGATTTTTAAAATTTATAGGATTCGATACGGCAAAGATACACATATAAAATAAAATAATTTTATATTATGCATAACAACATAACTAATTTGACCCTTCTATTATACCACAAAAGAAATAGATCATATTTAAAATATATATTGTCTACTAATTTAATTTCGGGTTGGACAACATCACATAAAAGTTATATACTAAAATTGTCCAAAACCATTCAAAATACACAAAAATTATATCAAAAATTGAAAAAGTTAGAAAAAAACCCGAATTGATTTGAAATTTTCAACTAAACATCACGAGGATGGACACCCGTATCCAAGACCATTCAAAATACACGTTTTTTTTTTAACTTTTAATTTATTAATTTTTTACCTATAACTTTGAAAAACTAACAAAAACACCCTATGCGTATCCAAAACGTGTCCAAAACCTGCAAGATACTCCAAAAAAACATATTGTACCCGTATCCGAATTATTTTTTTATTTAATTTAATTAGGATACTCCAGATAACGTACTGTACGCATATCGGACGCGTATCCGTATCCTCGGAGTACTGGATACTGCACGGGGCCATTTTTCGGAGTATCTGTGAACCTAGTGATTAATCTTAGTAAGAGAGGTGGTTTTAACTTTTAAGTGATTGATCAGACCGAATTGACGTCCGATTAAACCATTCGGATCTAGGGGCGGCCCGCCAGGGAAATCTCAGAAATAATATATATAATAATAGATTAGTAATTTATTAAAAAAAACCACTTGATAGAGTTGGTTAAGATAGTGTTATAAATAAAATCAAGATATCCTATGTTCAAATCTCCTTGGGAACAACTCACTTTTCAACCTAAATGATTTTTACAAAATTTATGATTCTCATTAAAAGTATATTTCATAATTTAATTGGAAATGAGTATTTCTTAGATACATGCTTCTATAACTATAATTTTGTTTTAAATTAATATCGATTACAATTTAACTAATTATATACTTTTTAAAGATTTATAAATTTCTAAGTTTGTTGGACAATATTTTTTTCACTTTATTTGTCACTTTATTTGTCCCTTGGTCGGAGCGGAGTCGGACATTCCCGCCGCTCCAGAACACCGTCTCCGTCGACACCGTGAGCCCAGCCGACACACAACCTGCAATCCAACCGTACCCCATCCCAATCCGCTCGGACCGGATTGACATCCGATTAAACCGGTCGGACCGGACGTTCCAGATTGAAAACACTGACATTAGCTCTACGACTCTCACTCAGAATCACTTAAGCAGATCATCCATGGAATCCTTCAATCCAAACAAACATCTGAAAGAACAGTAAGCATTTTGCTAATTTACTGTAATTATTCTAGAGTTTTGGTCATTACAATTTATAATTTAATTGCAGATTCGTCAGCAATTTAACAGGATCTTCCGTTCTCGAAATATTCTCTCTCATCACAACTTTGTCGGTGAGAATTAAACCCTAGCCTTTTCTTTTGTTTCTATTTATTGTAATCTCAAATTGAAAATAATGTTCCTGTTATATCAGGTTTTGATTCTAATTAGACACTGCATCGAGTTCAATTGCCTCACTTCCGGTAATTAAATTCTGCAAACTTTTGTTTCCTAAACAATTTATACAACTACTGATTTAAGAAAGTCAATTATTGTTTCCTTGTTTCTTTAATCAGGTCGTGTTAAGAAAGATGACAATGCTGCTGTTAGTAATAATAATTTCGGAGCTTATATGGTGGCGCTGATTGTCGATTGCTGCTTCATTGTTGTTCCGTATATTTTATTTATGACTGTAAGTAATTTTGATCTGAAAAGTTACAGTTTTCACTTAACTACGTTATAGGTTAATATGCGTGTGATTAGCTCCTGTTTAAGGAGTATGAGTATATGCTATATAAGGATAAAGTTTTCTAGAGTAAGTTTCCTTCTTTCCGTCATGTTAGAATATAATCGGTAATGCGGGAGACCTGTTTTGAATGAAATTTAAAATCAGGGCATGCAACAAAAGCGTTATGCTTATTATTTACAGTTTGTACCTAGAAGTATCAATTCATGTACACCTTCGAACTATGCTTGACTGGTTGAATATTTCTAGACGCAAATGAAAATCTAAACCACAAATCAAGATTGGGACATCATATTCATAAATAATGTAAGTGGATGTGCAAAAAGTAGATAAAGTGGTTCTGTTTTTTACTTAGAAATAAAAATAAGATATTGCACTAAGCGTTTGAAAGAAGTATCTAGTGGATTCCAAGTCCCAGCCATAAGATATAGAAATACTTAACTTGCTTCTATGCCAAGAAAAGTCTTTTGTCGAACATTCATCTTATTCCATCTTGTTGCTCAACGAGTCAAGTCCCTATATGTTGTCAATTATGGAATTTGGAACCTTAGGATATAAAGGACATTTAATATATACGACGGGTGCCCTTGATTTAGAGTCTATTCATTAAGATGTCTTCAAGAAAATCAAATGCCTTTCCTTATTGTCTAAAGGTGCTTTAACTGTGTCATGTCTTGAGATGAATCTTGAGTTGCGAAAATTTATTTTGCTAGGTAATTACTATGCACCAACAATGTAAATCACCTGAGCATTTTATGGATGTGTAAGATTTTAGAGACAAAGCAGGAATGAATTGCATGTAAATTTCAATACATAGTGATATATATAAAAAGGCTAGATGTTTCCTTTTTAACAAAACCTGTGGGCTCTTTGAAGTTATTTTAGCTGACAAAAGTTATTAGCCAATGACAGGTTCTGGCAGAGCGGACTTATTGGAACACAATGTTTGTATTTCTCCTGCAGCTTTTCATAGTGTCATTTAAAAGGTAGACTTATGAGCTATAGGGATTTCTATTCGTGTTTTTTGGTAGAATTCTGAAAAGCTTTTTCTGCAAATTGTATGATACTAGTTTGCACATGGGATAATTACTCGATGTATGTATAATCTTTTGCACAGAAATGGATCTTCATTCCTGCAGGAAGGTGGTGTAGATTCTATTAGGGGAAACATCTCATCTTATAGGGTAGCTACGGTACGTGTTACATGGCCAATTTGGTCTACATATCTTGATTGAATAAGATTTTGATATATAAACATTAATATATTAAAATATTATGGTGAAAAGAACAACTTCTACAGATGCTTGTTACATGCATCTGTATTCTGGCTGTTGATTTCAAGATATTTCCTAGAAGATATGCTAAAACAGAAACCTTCGGCACTAGCTTGGTAAGAATAATCATGCTTTTTCATAGTTCTTATTTCTATCTTTTCAGTGTATTCATTTATAAGTTTGTCCTTTTTTATAGTTATTTATATAAATCACTATTGTGCTCGAGTATAGTGTCATGCAACTTTGTTTTCACTATTAAGTTTATACTAAGCTTGTATTTACACGTGTACGTATACAAAAGTTTTATCTGGTTTGAGCTTGTAGTAAACTTCTGAACCCATCTTGAATAAATTTTAGCTGAGGTGAGCATGGATTAGCATGAAGGAAATATAGCTTGTATATACTTGTATAGTGGTATGACGCTTCACTATGATTCCGTTTTGGTTGGTCTATGACCATAACATCCATAATGTTTATCAATTAGCTCTGAGTCAAGTTCTCACGAGTTTGAGTAATTTATCATTCTTTGCCAATCTAATATTATTCAGATGCAAAACAAGGGTCAAAGAATGACTTATTATATAGCCTCAAGAAACTAAAAAAAATTACGCATGCCAATGTGTTGTACTTGTATGAGATAAAGTAATACTTTGCAGGGATTCAATATTGTTTTTGAACATATCTTCCTGATCAGGTATCCCTTCTTCCAAATGTGGAGTGAGTACTTCTTAAGTTGTTAGTCCTATATTGTACCTGTGTTCTTCTACATAGATGATGCAAAAGCTCCCAAAATTCTTTCTTAGGATTTTTGTACTTTCGTATGGTCCTCCTGAATGACTTAATGTCATGGAAAATTAAATTTGTGAACACTAGGTATATTATCTTAGCAATCATAGCAAATTCAAGTAACACGTCTTAATCTTATTGTACTTCCATATGGTCCTCCTAAATGACTTCATGTCCAGGTAAATAACAATGTAAAATATCTTAGCAGTCATCAAAACATAGCAAATTCAAGTAACATGTCTTTATCTTAATATGTGTGAACTGGCCTATATGTAATTATCTTTTCCCATTCTCTTTTGACTGCATCAGATGGATCTTGGGGTTGGCTCCTTCGTAGTAGCAAATTCATTGGTGTCAAGACAGGCACGTGGCATCTCAAATATGTAAGTATATTTTTATCTTGTGTAATTGTAGTTTTTTCCCTAGCTGGTTCTGGTGCGAAGTTAACCTATATTCTGGTGAACTTGTTGGATGTTTATTACAAGTGTGTTGCTTGAGATTTGAATTTATCCAGGGTTCTATCCAAATATTAATCTTTGAATTATGTAAACTTAGTCATGTATATTTGTATCTGTGTCAAAAAATGAAAAGGAGTAATGATCTTCTGTTCCTTCAAGCTCTCAGAATATTAGCGAGTATAAGGGCAAAGTAAGTTGTTTCTTAAGTCCTGACTGCTTGCTATTCTCCTGAAAAAATAAAATCCTCTGCAACATTGTGTATCTTTTGTTGGATGTGCTTCTAGGGAAGGAAAGATTAAGAAGTTTATTTATTCTTTCTATATGTGGTGGTTAAATATTATGTGTTGGATCTTCTTAAGCATTATTTCTCGAGTATCAAGGCCTTCTTCTTCCTCTTGTTATTTTATTTATTAGGTCATTTTTGTTCTTGATAAAAATAAGTATTATATATCAGTCTATTATTCATAAAAGTTCATTCTTAATTCTCTTCTCTCTATCCAGTTACCATATCATGGTTCATTACTAAATCATTTATAAAAACTAAAATGAGTGTATTTGTCTAATATCTTAGATGTCATTCTTTCTTCTATTTACCAATCTCCTTCTAGGTACCACAACATCCTTGTGTCATGCTTGTGGTGAACAATTTGATGATTTTCTTCTTTCATGTTTTTACCTATTAATCACAATTCCTCCTTTGTGCTATATAACCTACTATACAACTGGTACATCTGGTTCACAATATAGTTTTTTCAAAACCCGAACTTCTTTATATCTTGAATCGTGACGAAGAAAGGCATAGGAGAAGCAGAATAATCAACAAACACCGTCACCTTTTCTTTGCTAGAGAACTAATTAAAATCATATCTTATACTTCATCGAAGTTGACCCTTTTTCATGGAACAGTATTTTGCTCGTCACAATCCAAGGTTCAATCAACTGAAGTTGGGTCTGATTTACCACCAGATAATACTTTTAAGTTGCGTATTTTGCTGACTCGTCATTATTCAGGATATTACATTTCTTGTTATCCTTGTAATTCCAGGACACTGAGAAATGCTCTGTATTCAACTAGTCCATTAATTATTCTAGGGTTTGCTCGACTCATTTCCACCTCAAGTGTGAATTATCAGGTACAACCTTTCATCTTCTTTACTATATTGCTTAGTATATATGGATTTGATCTTTCTGTACCTAACTTAAGTGAGCTCTTTTCATGTGCAAATTCAAATTAAATGTAAAATAGTTTCGGATATTGCTTTAGCATATATGGATGTGATCTTTGTTCTTGATCATCAATTTTCTAATTCCATGTTTCTATAGTTAATTTTTTGCCATGCAATTTTCATTTCCAAAGATTTAGCCATTTAGGTTTTTCTTTGTGTTTCGCTCACAGGTTCATGTGGGTGAATATGGTGTCCATTGGAATTTTTTTTTCACTCTAGCTGCTGTGGCTATTCTCACGTCAATTATTAATGTTCCTCCAAATTATTGTGGCCTTCTAGGTTCCATTATCCTTATTGGTATGCTGAATAAATTCCATTCTTACTTAATGTCGCATTTGCGCTCACTGTTGAATTGCTTATTTAACATGGTTGAACTTCTGTCTGATATCAGGGTACCAAACTTTATTATTGTGTGGATTGAACGATTATCTGCTTTCTGAGAACAGGGGATCAGACATTATCAGTCAAAACAAGGAGGGAATATTTAGCATTTTTGGTAAGGACTGTAAGGTCTTTGGAATTCCAGTTCATATATCCGTTTTCTGTTTTTTGAAAAATATCTTATTTCATTGTTCTTCTGATCTTATGGTGAGAAATTGAAGATGTTGGGGTTGGAAGGGGGTGGGGGTGGTTGTGCCTAGAGTGAGCACTATGTTATTCATCTAAAATTGTTTCATTTAGTTAAGCTACACCCACTGACTTATTCTAGATATTTACGTTAGTCTAGATCCTCTCATTATGTTTTAAAAAGTTAAAGAATCATTATTATAAGATATAAGTAATTTTTTTTAATTTATAAACAAATTTGTTCTGCTATCCTGTCAAACATCTAAATCTGATGAAGTATGAAAAATGTGTAATTGCATCCACTTTTACAACAATATATAAAATCTATATTCCAGCTATATGTTCTTTGACAATATAATCTTACTTAAGTAGCCATCCTTAAATTGTTCTTACTCTGTTAGTTATGGATGAGAGATAGAGTGGTTTATGAATATACTCAGACAAGAGTAGTTGTGCAATTGCTACCTATCAATCAGGCAGGCAAAGGGTAAACAACGACTGCCCGCTGTTTCCATTTTTATGCAGTTGCTATCTATGAACGGGGCATGCAAATGGTGTATAATGACTTGCCACGAGTCGAGTTTAGTGTTTTATGAGCTCACTTAAGGATAAGACCTGTATTTGGAGCTCTTTTGTTGTTCGTATTTTATTTAAAGTAGTAGTAGTATCCTTTGGTACCTTCCCATAGATATTGAGTGAAGCAAGGTGATTTCTTGACTTTTTTTTTTTTTTTAAACCTTAGCATCATTGTCTTCAGGGAGAACCTACAATCAAAATCCAATTAAGCTGACTACTAATGTGTGGAAATTGCCAGGTCAAGTTAATCTACAAAAGCACTTCCTTTTGAGTTAAGAAGTATCATTGACTTCCACAATGATTATGTTTTCTTAACCTTCTCTAGACTTTGGTCACTTATTCATTAATCCAGATTCCTCCTTAAAACTTGTATTATAGCATGTGTAGGATAGATGGATTGTTTCACTGGAGTAGTTGTATTATTTTGCTGATCGTGCCTATGCTTCATCCTAAACTATATAGTAGGGGCTTCAACAGTTCAACCTCAATTTAAACGTCTATCCACTTTCTAGCTTGAGATCTCAATGAAGAGCCCTTTGTCCTGAACTTTGGCTATCTTATCTCATTAGCGACCCATTGCTTTGTTCTAGCATGAAGAATCCCAACATTTCCTTGGATGATATAATATGCAATGTGTTCTTCAAGTTACTGTTTATTTGACTCCGAGTTTACTAATAGCGTCGAAGTTTTTGGTTTAGTCTTTGCAGAAATTAGATTGCATGAATATATTGATATCTAACTTACCTGGAAGCAGAGTAGAAATTGCAACCTTGAGCTAAAATGTAGTGATTAAAGTTGTATCACATAGATTCATGTAACTAAATAAATGTGATTTTAATAATTAAGTATTTTCCTTATAAAGCTACTTTTGACAATGGTGGTGGTTTTAAATGTTTTTTCTTGCTTAAGGGTATTGGGGTATGTACCTTGTTGGTGTTCACGTTGGAAGCTATCTGTTCTTTGGACACAAAACTGATATAAGAACAAAAACATGGACAAGGACTAGAGTTTGGGCTCTCTGCCTTTTATTTTGGTAAGAAAAATGCGTTGTAGTTTCAGTACATTCATCATTTATTATATAATTGATTTGATAGCTTTGTAGTTTGGTTTCCTTATGCCTCAGGTCAATATCTTTGCTTATAGACTGGCAAGTTGAAAGAGTCTCTCGAAGAATGGTAAATTGCCTCAGTCACTTTGACTAATTACTACTTTTCACATATTTAATCAAGTTCCATTTTTCACGCTTAATATGCAAAAAAGTCGTAGTTGTTAATGTCTCTTACCAGGAAAATAACTTTGAGATTTCTTTGCAGTGCAACTTGGCATATGTTTCTCTTGTTTGGGCCATCAGCCTTCAGGTAATCACATTCTTATTGGCTAAATAAGAAAAATATGGCTAAATTGCACATGTTCTCGAGCCTTAACATATTAATATTATTGTGTTTGCATATACATTCTGGGAAATTAAGGTCAAGCCCTATTAGTACTACTTAATAATACTGATATCCATGTATGAAAAGAACAATAATGATCTCCCTAACTCAGAAAGAGATATTCGTGTTATTCATATAAAATCAAAATAATCCAGACAAGTGCTTGGATTTGTTATTTGGAGATCCATAACTCCCTTAATCCAAATGAGGCCTTTGAATTTTCAACATGGCAGAACATATTCTATCTACTAATATCTCTAATTGTGTGGGTTCAAGAGAGGCAGTGGAAAATATAGTCTTAAAGAGGTGACCTTTAGATACAAATTGTGTATATGAGGTAGAAACACATAGGTTTGCTTATATGTAATTACATTTCCCTATGGTGTTCAATTGTTATTATTGTGCCCATTTATTCTGTTAAAAATGTCGTCTAAGTTTCAGTTCTTCCCTTTTATTTGAAACTCAGTTTTGTGAGGCTTGAACATTGTTAATTCCATCACGAAATTTTGTCACCTTCTCGTTTGCTTAATGATTCTATTGAAAATCATATGGTTATCCAGGTATATTTTGGCAGGTTATGTTAGTGGAGTAGTAATGGTTTATGCATTTTCTTTCCCGTGTCAATTTTGCAATGACGAAATTTAACTTTCAGGTACTAGCTATTCTGATGCTATCTGATTATGTACCGGGATGTAAAATTTCAGCTCTGGAAGAAGCAATTGATCGAAATTTACTGGCATATTTTCTTTTGGTAAGAGGAAATACCCAAAATTTTACTATGCTTGGTTTCAAACCGGAGACTAACTTATGTGATTTTTCTTAATGTGTGCAGGCCAATGTCCTTACAGGATTGGTGAACTTGTCTGTCGACACCCTATCGGTATCCACTATCTCAGCTCTAGCTATCTTGTTTGCATATGCATTCGTGTTATCTTTAGCTGTTGGATGTGCAAATTTTATGGGCATTAAGTTTAAGTTTTGGTAGCAAAATATTCTACATGATGGGATCATTTGGTTTTGAAGATGATGTGAATTTTGACATGTAGCAAGTAAAATTTTGTTATTTTAGTCAAGAAAAATAATTTACTAATTATTTAAAATGTTTGTAGCATAATGAGTTTCCGAGTTTATAGCGTTGATCGCATTAAAACCACGTTTCTCCTATAAATTTTGAGTGATGTTTGGCTCTCGAACTCAAAAATCTTTTCAATTTGACTATTTTCCGTTAAAAATGTAAGTACCGAAAGTGTTTTGAGTATTTTAGATTATGGTACTAAATGTGCATATTATTAACACTTGGTATCACAAGTGGCAAATAGTATAAAGTTTGATAAAAGAAAAAAGGACATTTCTCTCATTACGTGAAGATATACTTTCTCCATTCCACAATATATGTATTTTTAGAGATAATTTTTTTTCTCATAATGCATGTCACTTTAAAAATTCAAGATAAATTTAAATGCTATCATTAAAAAGAGAGAGAATAAAGATGTATGGAAAAGAGGGGTGGATTATGTAAAATTACAAAAAATTTAATTGCTTCTCAAAGGTAATTTTGTTCAACTACAATCTTATTTTTCTAAAATCTAAAGTATTAATTGATTTGTTAATCCCTGTAAAAAAAAATTTAACTATAAGAGTTTTCATTGGATAAATTAAACGAAAAAGTTAAGGCAAAAGAAGGTTGGGAACCCATCACAAAGACAATTACGGCACATGAAATTTCCAACCAAAAGTTTTTATCCAAAGCACGAATTAAATTTCGTTTCGAATGTATGTTTCGGTCAGTCAAATATTAAAAAAAAAAATTGAGACTTTTCGGAAATGTTTCGGAAATACTGAGGAAAAATTATAAAAATAGTTACTAATTTGAGAAAAATAACAGAATTTAAGGCAAACAAATGGTTCTTCGTTTCGCTTGATTCAAAGACGATGAACTTTTCGATATTTTTTACGGAAAAAATGGAAATTTTGATCCATGATCCAAAGTTCTAAATTACATTTTACATTCAATTTCGAAAAACGAAGAGTATTTGGAGATAATCTGAATTTTAGAGAAGTGTTATAATATCAAAATATTACTTGATAAATATTGAAATAAAATAAAATAAAATAAAAGGTTAAAGAAGGGCATTTTGACATGCATAGTAACTTAACAAGATGGTTGTTACTTGTTATGAGTTACATCAATAAAATTGGTCCGACATAATTAGTCATCAAGGAAAACAAATATGAGCTACTCATGAATTATTAGAAGCGGGTATGGTCTATTTATTCGATGTGTGTGCTCAAATTGAAGTAATATCAGTCCAAAATACAATTTCACATATTAACCCTTTACCCATTTAGAAAAGAACACGTCAAAACTCAAAAGAAAGGTCGGCTCAAGGCGGGAAAATTGTCGTTCTCTGGGAGGAAAAATTATTTGGTGCATCTGTTATATGTGTAAAATACTAAACGTAATAAGATAAGTTAGTTCCATAATTGCATCTTTACCGTGTAATGGAAAACAAACATTAACTGAAATAAAATTCAACTATTTGTTGTACCACGTCATCTGTGCAGTGGATGAACCAAATAGTTTTTGGGACACATTTCTCTTGAATGGATTGCCCGTGGAGGCCCTTGTCCAACGCTAAGAAGGAGTTTGGTGATTATTTGATTAAACGGATATTTTGGAGTTTTTGCTTCAAAAAATTACTATTTATTACATTTCTTAATCCGTATCTAGTCCTAAAAAACGAGAAATAAAAAGAAAAAAAAAACGGAGGGAGTATTCCTTTTTACACAATTCACAATCTACTTAATATTCTTATCTACAAAAATTCAATTTAATTATATACATTAATCTTTTCTGTCATGTGCCCTGAAATTATTCAAAACAAGTAATTTTATATTTTAGTCACATCCCATCGTTTTGATTACATTTTGTTTTAAAAAAATTATTCTAACAAGTACAAAGTAGATATTACTTATTATCAATAAAAATAAGGGTTATTTACGACCAGACCCTTTGAGGCTTATTCATTTTACAAGAAACTCTTTGACGTTTAAAAAATTACAAGGAGATCCATCTGGTTTAGACTATATATCAAAACACTCCTTACAACTTTAACAATCCTTACAAGGACCCCTTAAAAATGTTTACAAACCCCTTTCCCCTTAACTACAGAGAATTTTTTGTAAATACGGTAAATTTGAAGGGGTCCCAAGACATAGTATTTCTTAACAAAAATTCATTTCCAATGAACATGTATCGTCATTGTTTCATTCAGACAAATACTCGAAAATATCGAAGGATTATATAAGCAAAGGTGAGTAGAAAAATCATCATACATAAGAATAACATTTATCGTACTTCACGGGTTCTTTTCATTAATCATCACAAGAAACTCGAACTAATTTGACTACTAGCTTTTATAATTTTCTTGATTCTCAAAAAAGCATGGAATAAAAATAATTAACATGGGAAATATGGATCAAAAGTTGAAATAAATCCAAAATGTTCTTTTCAATAAGCCGTAAATAGCGTAACTTATTCTTCATCCACTAGAGAAAATGCCTAATATGACAAACAACTTTTATGTCATCTCCATCGGAATTAATCTCAACGTCAAATAAAGTAATTTGGGTTAAGTAAGTTAGTTTGTGATTAGATTATTCGAAGTCGCAATGAGCAATCGTTATAGTTATAGATTTGTAGGACAAAATAGTTTCCCTACACGTGTCATTCATAAATTACTTTTTGAGGCGGTCAAACGCATTAATTGAAAATATCTCCAAACAGGAATTTGAATATGATTTCACTATTTTGTAGTGACCAGTCTATTCTACTAGATCAATTATTTGCTACTGTTAAATTAAAGCTGATTTTTCTTTGTGATTGTTATGTTTCTTAACATAAAATAATGACATGACAACCATAACACTCAGATTATATGGCTCCGTATGGAAGTAGTTTAGTTGAGTTTTGCCTCACTCAATTCGAGTCAAACCTCATTAGGTATCTTGGTCCAAACTCAATTTCAACCCAAGTAGAAACCTACAAAATCCTAATTAGACCTGTAAAATTCTTGATTTGACTTTTTTTTTTTAATCTTTTTCTCACACATATAAAGTTATTGTTTTGACATTTACCACTTATTTTTCCTCAAACTCCAACAACCAAACTTCAATCCAAAATCACATCTCAAGTTTTAAAACCCTACTATTGAGAAATTACATTTTTGGTAATTTCTACTTCTGATACTAAACAAATGCATATCAATACATTTGGTACCATACTTTAATAAACCGTTCCATATTTGGTACCGTCGTTAACTAAAATTAAAAATCACCGCCAAATTGGTGACGTGACCGTTAACTCAATTTTAATTATTGGCCATAACTTACACTAGCTGATAATCCTACCCTGTAACAGTTCGGGCTGGCAATATAACATTTCGGTAGAATTGTCAGCTAGTATAACTTATGATACTAATTAACGACTACATCTCCAATTTGATGGTGATACCAAATTTAAAATAATTTGTTAAATTACGGTACTAAATGCATTGACCTTCATTTTTTTGGAATCAAAAGTTGAAATTGACATAAGACTCAGTACCAAAAATACAATTCTCTCTTCCACGAAGCAGTGTATAATATTATTTTATTATTTCAATATTTCGTTGAAACTATTATCCAAATCGAGTTTCAAAGTTTCGTCGAAAACTTTCAAACAACTATTTGAAACCATATTGAAACAGAAAATGCAATTCTCTCTTTCACGAGCAGTGTATAATATTACTTTACTATCTCAACATTTCATCGAAATTATTATCCAAATCGAGTTTCAAAGTTTCGTCGAAAACTTCCAAACAACTATTTGAAACTAGATCGAAATAGAACACAACCAAACTAATTCCATATGGGTTTTAATTTTTTAAAAAACAAAAATATAAAGGGCCTGTTTGTTTGGTGTTTGGGAAAGTAGTTTGAGAGAATAGTGGAGGTTTGTGAAATAATCTCGATTTGCGTAATGTTATTTGTTTGGGTTTTGGGAGAGTGATTTGATAAATAAAGTAGAAGTAGATTTTTTTTGGAAGAATTAGGTTGTAGGAGTAAAATGTGGAAGACTTTATGTTAAATCATGTTTGTTGTGAGATAAATTGTGTAAGAGATATGTTACTTTATGTCAAATCAGAGTAGAGTTTATATAGGTTTTGTTTAGAGATAAAAAAATTATTGTTTGTTTGGGTTTTGAGAAAGTAGTTTGAGAAAACTGAGAGATGAAAAATTTATTTCAAAAAATAGAAAACATGTTTGTTTGGCATTTCCCAAACACGAAAATTTTTTGGGAAACGCCAATCAAACATGCCCAAAGTATTCAAGACTTTTCTACATATAATTAATAGGAGTGGGGATCATTATAGAAGCCCTCATCACCAGCATGTACAGAAGGCCCCACACCCAAGTGATTGGAATGATGACTTAAAGCCACCTGATAGATAGATACCAAGTGATTTTATTATTAATGCATACATACATATGTGCCAACGTAGCTGTGAAACTAAAAATTTAAATTTAAAAAAAAAAAAAAAGAATTACGTAGCTGTCAATGCACATGAATTCCCACGTACCCAAGAATCATGCTCCAACACTTTTATATCGAAACTTGTGTATTTTGATGTTCTATTTATGGGATAATTAATTTACGATTAACGTCAACACCTTTCGAAGTTAAAGTGAGATAACAAATCTTTTTTGGCGTCTAAGGCTACACGAGATTAGGCCAACAACAATTTAAATACATTTAAATAAATTCAAGTTTCACTTCATCAATAAAAAATTAATTAACTATAAACATGTAAATGACATTGATTTAATATTTATATTCTATTTTTTTAATGAAAATATTTAGTTGAGACATGTATCACTTTATATTTCCTCAATAACTTTAATATTCAAATTCAATATAAATCATATCTTGAAGTATTAAAATTCATGGTCTCATGATACATCCAAACACAATTCAAATGATATTACAAATGTTTAATTCGTTGAAACTGAAATAAAAATCAAGCTAAATTGAGTCAACACCGATCATATGAACCATTAATAATTATTTATACCCCTACTTTAAGTTTCATCTTAACCATTTGTTGTTAAGTTTCTAAAAAAGAAAAAAACAACTTTATCACAAAATTATTGGTGTAATGTGCATTGTATCTCTAGTAAAATTTGGGGGCTACAGGGGTCGAGTACTGGGTGATTACAAAAGATTCTCTATATTTCAAATTACAAGGACATTTTTTAAGAAGGATTTTTTAAACATTTTCAGAAGTTGCAGGGAGTGTCCTTATAAGGATTGCTGAAGTTGTAAAGGACATTTTGGTATATATTTTAGATCAGAATGGTCTCCTTATAATTTCTGAAGCGTTAAAGAATTTCTTGTAAGACGATTAAACGTCAATTGTCCTATCGAAAATCACCCTAAAAAAATGACTTTAAGCTTAAACATATCTTTATGATAAAACTACATTTCTTCAGGTGTGAAGTTATAAATCTTAAAAGGGTGTTAATGTAATTTAAACTCTAAGAAAAAATACAAACAATTAGGGGTGAGCAACCGGTCCGAACCGGACCGAACCGAACCGATTTTCGGTTCTACCCCGGTTCGGTCCCAAAAATTCATGGACCGTTTACCGGACCGAACAAGTCGGTCCGGTTCGGTACAAAAACCGACCGGTCCGGTTCGGTTCCGGTTCGGTCCATGTGGACCGGAATCTTCAAGAATATTCGCTTTTCAAAGGAAAAATTGTCCGGTTCGGTTCGGTTCGGTCCAAATCGGTCCGGTTTGGTACATAATTCAATTCCATCATTAGGGTTGAAAGAGGAGAGTACCGGGTAAGGGAAATTCGGACCGGGTTCGGGTAGTATAATAAGGGGAAAAACAATATATCCTAAGTGGGTTCGGGTCTTCGGTTCGGTTCGGGAAACCGTCGGTTTTTACCGAAAACCGAATACTCCCTGGTTCGGTTCTCACGCTATAACCGAATACCGAACCGGTTGGCCGGTTCGGTAATCGGTCCGGACCGAACCGTTGGTTCCGGTTCGGTTCGGTCGGTCCGGTTTGTTTTGCTCAGCTCTACAAACAATAATGATTAAATATATTAAAATAAACTTAATCAATATTTTAAATAAATATCTATAGAGATATTGAAAATCCATTTAATTAAAGTTTTAAAAAAAGGGAGAACTCAAAGTTTTAGTGTAACCAATGTTTTTAAAATCGGATCGGTCATTGAACCGAAAGTCCTACTGGTTACTGGTTCGATCGGTTAGATCGGGTCGATCACTGGTTCGGTCGGTATAACCGGTGTGACTTTATTATTATGTAATATTTATATTTTTTTTTAGATTATCTAAAATACAATTGTAATTCAAAAAAGGGTAAATATCACTTTTGGTCCCTCTTATCATTAACTTTTTACAGAGTGGTCCCTTTTATGTTTTTTTTCCCACTCTAGTCCCTACTATGAATTGTTTCACTTTAGTCCCTACTATGAATTATGTGTTTCACTTTAGTCCTTATCAGGTGGTTCCGATAACACGTGACATGCATATGAATATTTTTTTGGGCATTTTCGTCCGTTCACTATTAAGACTATTTGAGATATTGTTTAATTGGTGAGCAATTTTGGTTTTTGAAAAAGATTTTAGGAAAAAACTTTAGTTTGGAACGAAATATACGATTAAGTTCGATTGGAATGAAAGCCTAGTTTGGAAATTTAGTTTTTTTTTAAATAATTAGAAAGACGAAAATATCCATGTTAGTTTACTTGAAATGACAAAATTGCCCTCATGAGCATATCACATGTTATCGGAATCGTCTTGGACCACTTGAAAATGACTAAAGTGAAACAAATAATTCATAGTAGGGACTAAAGTGGGAAAAAAAACATAAGAGGGACCACTCTGTAAAAAGTTAATGATAAGAGGGACCAAAAGTGGTGTTTACCCTTCAAAAAATTATCATTCTTTGTCAATATAAATTTTTATTGTTTCATGTAAATAATCAAAATGTCTTAAAAATTAAGATCAATATAAAAAATATAAATCCAAGTATCCCTAAAAGATACATACATTCAAAACAAGACAACCAAATTAAAAATTCATCTCATTTTGAAAGTTTTGGCTTATTCATTTGGGTTCTATTGTTGTAATTTGATGTGTATATGTTAATTGATTTGCATAATATCATACACAAAATAATATTATTCATAATGACGAGACAATGATTATGTACTTCTTTATGTGAAAAAAATGTAATATTGCATTAATTGTTCCTCATATTAATTGTTAAAACACTAAAATAATGAATGTTTTCAATTAAAGTATATAAATGTAATTTTATTAAATGTTAAACAAGAGTTCAAATAAATAATTAAGTGAACCACTGGTTCACTGGTTTTTACCGGTTTTGGAGCTGGTTTTATCGGTTCTAACTGGTTAATTAGGAAACTGGTTTTTAAGGATAAACCGGATCGAATTGGGGACCGATTAGCGGTTAAACCGGGCCAACCGGCCGGTCCAATCTGGTTTTCAAAACACTGTGTGAACTACACAGATCACCTTCCATGTTTAGGAAATTAATTAGATTACCTCTCAAGTACTGATTTTTTACAGTTACCCCGTTACGGCATTAATTTCATCAAAAAAGAAATTTGAATTCCATAAGTATCCTTGAGTATCATATACGAAACCACACTCATCAAGGGTAGCAAATCGTCTTCAACTGGTTTCATTCATTGCTTCACTAATTTCAACCATTTTTCACCTATTTAATCCATTTTCACCCATTTTCATCGTCCATTTCACCTGTTTTTCACAATAAATTCTTTTCTTCAATGGTACGTAAGGGTATTTATGAAATTCGATCTCAAAGAATGAAAGGATCTCAAAGTTCCAACTTCCAAGTTCCAACACGACTCTTATTTAAAAAAATAACTAGGCCCTCACCGACCCAAGTTGCAAGTTGCAACTCGCCGTCTTTGCCCCATTCTTTGCGCCAAATCCCCACTTCTTGACCTGTATAATTAATTATAATTGCAAACATATATAAATAAAAACAATATCTTCATATAAACCCCTTTACTTATACATAAACTTGCATGTGTATCTACACAATTTATTCTATCTAGATTTAGTTTATTTTCTCTATAGGAAAATTCTTATCCAGATTTGCTATAAGAAAAAATCTTAGTTCTTATGGCGAAAATAAAAACTATATAAACATCATTTATTATGGGATCAATTGAATGATGTGATGTATTTTTTTTTTTTTTTCGTTACAAGAGGTTTAAGACTTTTTTGTAAACCAGGTCTAGGTAATAATTTTTCGACATTAATTTCCAACAAAACGATGTTTAAGTTTGATTGAATTTTATTGTTGAACTTGAAAATATAATTGGACTTTATTTCGTTTCAACAAAACTTAAATAAGTTTTAATCAAGTCAAACACGAGTCAAATTCAAGTAACTTGATATTTTTACATTATATTTGATTTTTTTTGCTTTTTAATTAACGAAATCGAGTTCAATCAATCTTGAAGAGCCACGAAATAGAAGTATAATTTAAGCTTGATTTGATATTATGTATAAAGAACCAAACCTGATCGAATTTAATAAAGTTGTTAAAAAGTTTCTAATACTCTATTTAACTTACCGAAATAAACCAATAAAACCAATTCTTTATCCACAATCCTATCTTTTTTTCTTTTCTTTGAGGAGCATCCATAATCCTATTCCTAATTTAAACAACTAAATTCATACTCACCTAAAACTTAATCATGAATAATTACCTCCTGATTGCTTAAATCTTCTCTAGAAAATAAAAAGCTTATCTTTACAATATTAATACATTCGAATTCAATTTGAATTAAAATATTATGAGCAAAAGACAAAAACACCCTCTATGCTTTGTCTAACTCCCAAAAATTCTCTTGTGTTATTTTAACCACCAAAAAATCTCTCGTGTTTAATTTTAAATACCACACTCGACCCAAGTAGTATATACTCATAATTTTATTTCTGACTTTTGATGGAATGACAAGATTACCCCTATGTATTTGTTTTTTTTAAAGACTTTTGATGGAATGACAAGATTACCTCGGCCTATGTTTTTTTTTTTTTTTTTAAATTTATTTATTTTTTTTGAAAAAAATAAGTATATACTACTTGGGTTGAATGTGGTATATAAAATCAAACACATGGGGGTTTTGGGGATTTAAAATGACACATAGGGGATTTTTTTGGGATTTAAACAAAGCATAGGCGTGCTTTTATTTTTCGATGTCAGGGGTAAAATTGTCATATCAAAAGTAAAAAGTGAACAAATACTTGTAATTTTAGCGTTTGAAACACACTATTTTTTGGGGGTGTATTTGGCACTTACTTGAAATATTAGGAAGTTTTTTGGGAGTTAAAATAACATAGAGGAATTTTTGGGAGTTAGACAAATCATAGAGGATGTTTATGTTTTTTTGCTCCATGTTTTTTTGCTCAAAATTTTACCAACTGTAACTAAAACACAGTATTAATGTGAATTAAAAATGTTTAAAGAAAAAATATAAATAATAAATACTTGAATAAAAAAAATAAACAATTAATAAACAAATTAGAAAAATAGTTGTTATAAATCAGTCGCACAAGTCCACCTCAAGCTTAAACTCCTTTCCCACATTATTATTTCTCTCCTCCGCCATGGACGGCGGTGGCGGCCCTCCTCCACCACCCTCGAAGCTCCGCCTCATGTGCAGCTACGGCGGACAAATCGTCCCCCGAACACACGACAAGTCGCTTTGTTACATCGGCGGCGACACTCGCCTCGTCGCTATTGATCGCAACAACAAAATCTCCATTTCGGAACTCAATCACCGCCTCTCCAAAACCCTAAACCCCCAAAACCAACAGTTTATCCTCAAATACCAACTCCCGAACGAAGATTTGGATTCCTTAATCTCTGTTTCTACTGATGAAGATCTCGAGAACATGATCGACGAATACGACCGCCTCAACATTAGTAAGAGTTCCGGGGGCGGAGGCCGACTCCGACTTTTTTTGTTCCCGAAATCAGCGGAGAATTCAATTGAAGGAGGATTTTCGGAATCTTCTCTGTTGGGATTGGATGATGATTTTGTTGGGAAAAATAATAATAATAATAATAATAACAATAATAATAGTGGGAGTAGTGGAGGTGTTGTTAATCAGGATGTGCATTCGATTCCGGATTCACCGATGCTTAATAATACGACGTCGTCTTTTGGGTCTACTTCGAGTCCAAAGGTGGGGATTGAGGACCAGTTTCAGCAGATGAGTGTTAATTTTCCGGTGTTGCAGAAGCACCAGGAGCAGGGGAATAATCGAGTGTTTTCTGATGATGAGAGATCTGATCATGGTGGTTACAGATTGGTTCAACAAATTCAGCCTCAGGTACAACAATTGCCGTATCAGCTGAAACAAACCAGTGCTTTTGATCTGCCTTCTCCAGATTCAATTTCGAGGTACTCTTTTTTTTCCCCTAAATAGTTACTATGTGTTAAATTTAATGTCTAGAGAAATATCTGAAATTGAATAATTTTATGTTGAATTTAATGTCTAGAAAAATATCTGACTTCAAATTTGAATTTGAATTTAGGCAATGTTTGATTCTTAATCTTGGATTTCAGTGGGTAAAACGCGAAGGAAAATGTTTTCTCGTGCATCATTGAGCTTCATTTTTTGTTCATTCGCATTTTAATCATTGAAATCCATAAACCAAACACAGCCTTAATGTCTTGAGATTTATCTGAATTTGAATAATTTTGTGATGAATTTAAATGTCGAGAAATTTTTGAATTTGAATTTGAATTGATATATACAGTGAGGGAAGTGTAACAAATCCATTGCCTAAGCAGAGACAAGTTATTTATCAAGAACCATTTATACAAATCCAACCTAAAACAATGGATCAAAATAATACTAGTGCCAAAATTCAGATGCAACCACAAAATCAAGAATCTGAGTATGTCTTATCAACCCAATATGATCAAAATCATCCTCCTCAATATCATCAACACCAACAGTTTGTTCATACGGGTGGCCAGTATATCCCTTCCGGAGCCATGCCAATGCAGTCGTATTACCATATGTATCCACACCAACCAGTTCTTGATCATCAGTACCCAGCTTACTATATGCCAGCTAGACAACC
The DNA here is from genome assembly GCA_003313485.2 of Penstemon barbatus. Taxonomy (NCBI): domain Eukaryota; kingdom Viridiplantae; phylum Streptophyta; class Magnoliopsida; order Lamiales; family Plantaginaceae; genus Penstemon; species Penstemon barbatus. The sequence continues at coordinate 30,684,386 of CM064881.1, forward strand.
GAGTTATAATGAATCGACCCCGAATGCTCCTTTAAGTCGACCACAAATGGCCCCACCCGGTGTTTACAATCAGTCGAGAACTGTGCCACCAGGTTCTGTGGCTCAGCAATTTGTCCCTGTCCCATTAGGCCACCATCAAGGACAATACGGTAATTTCCCTCAATTTCAGTCGATGGCTCCATCTTCAGCAGCCCAAATGCATTACACTCAGCCTATGCAACCTACAATGGTTTTACCTGAGGCTTCTGCAGAGAGGAGTAAGCAGTAGCCATGAAAGGGGTAAACAATTTTGCAGGTGTGGGTTTTGGTTTATCTTTGAAGTTTATATGTGTTATTGTTATTATTCTTATGGGTTTATGATGTGTAATTGTAATAGGTAAGAAGAAATATTGGTATCTTTGAAGTTTATATGTTGTCTATGTTGATACAGTAAAATTTCATCCTTAAAAGTTACATGGTCATTGAATAAATATGAAAGGTATAAGAACTTTTGAAAGCAAAGTTTGTGATATTTCCATTTCGATTTTCAAGGTTTTATTTGATACTTTTGGTAAATCTCATTGATTAGGTAACTAATTGTGTCTTGCCATTGTTCCTTTGTCCTTATAATGAAGCAATATGTCTTATTCATTCTTTAGATGAATGTGTTGCGTTTCTCTTCCTCGTGACGATGAAATTTAAATTTTATAATTATTTGATGTGAATCTTGTTGTCCAAATGTGTGAACTTGAATCCTCATCAATGATATCCTTTACCTAAATAGGGCTGTGGGACTCTGACAATGACCACCCGATGCTTAAGTCAGACCAGTGAGAAATATAATTAAGCAAATAGGTAGGGAGAGTATTATACGTATCGGAATATATGGTACATGTACCTTGTGAATGAGGATTACCATAATCCAGCTGTGTTATGGGTCGGACTCGGATCCAGACCCCGATGAGAGATTCCCCGATCAATTATGAACTTCATCTACCTATTTGGATATAGTAGTATATGCATAAAGTTAAGATGACTTGTCTAGATGCATCTTGCTTCTTCCTCTTTTTCTTTATGGACACCATATTGTACATTTCATCTTTTAGTGATTGGTAGTAAGTGTAAAAGTTTGATCTTTATGTTTGTATTGCAGTAAAAGAGATTTTATGCTTTACACTTTATACTTTTCTCAATTTTTTATTTTTTTTATTTTACTGCTTGCTTCTATTGCAATATTCTTACTGTGTTCCAAATCTTTGCTCAAATGGCACAATTACTCGAATCTATCCTTTATTTCTCTTGTCATTTATTTTATGTTTTCTATTAGTGTGATATACACTCGGACCTCATGAGGTTTACTGTAGTTACAGAAAATTCCCTATTGTCTAAAAAATTACAAGGACAGTAAACATTTTTGGGGGTCCTTGAAAGAATCTTTGAAGTTGTAAGCGGTGTTTTGGTACATAATTTAAAACAAATGAGGTATCCTTGTAATTTCTGAAACGTTGTCCGTTCATAAATCACAATTTCTATTCATATGTATATATTCTGTAGCTGGATTCTTGGGATTTCAGATCTATATTTGTTACATAATTTTCAATGGAAAATGATTTTAAATGTTAATTTTTTTATTTTTTTTATTTTTCTTGCTCTAGTGGACAAGAGTGGAAATATTGTTGAATTTTAATGCTTGAATTCAAGTCAATATCAGATCAAAATCTGGACACTCTACCTTGATTTGTAACTGTAAGAGTTTATTTTAGTTAATTAATTATTTTCATGTGATTGTTAACTGTGCTGCAGAATCTTATGCTTTGTCTCATTTAAAAATTAAAAACTTACTGTCAATAATTTAACTCGGGATTAGTATATTGCTTAAAGGGTACAAGGAATGTCCTTTTTCTTCTTAATTCTAGTAAATTAATAAGAGAAAAAAACAAGTGATTTTGGATTCTTCTGACAGTGAAAAGCTGATTCGAGGATGCCACCTTCTTTGACCGTATGTTTATGACAATTTAAGTGATTTAAATTATACTTATAAAAAAAGATGATCAAAATTATGACCTTATAGGCTTATACAATGTCATGACTCATGACCAGATCCTTATTTAAATCTGCATGATGGTTGTCAACTTTGAATGATTGAAGTTTAATTTATACGAGTAAATAAATGATTAATGAAATTTAAAGTCATGAAATTTAGGTTAGAACCTAAATTGGATAAGACAATTACATTGAGTATGTTTAACTCGCTATTTAGAGTGCATTTAAGTACTTTATCTTTCTGGACTTCAAAAAAAAAAAAAAAGTACTTTCTCTTTCTGAAAAGCCAAATAAATAATATTTTTTATTTTTAAAAATAAATTTATTTTCTTTCTATTTTTAAAAATATTATCATCTTACAAATTTTTCTTATTTCTTAGAATGTCTAAACAAATTTTATTTTGATTTGATATAAAATAATTTATCTTTACTAAATTGTTTCTCTAATTTCCATATTCTCTACAAAAACCTACGTACTTATTTCTAAAACTTTAACATACTATTTATTTCACTAAAAAAATAAAACCAAATATGCTTTTCATGTAATTGGCTGACAAAAAGTGACTTTAAATTGTAAATATGATTATTTTGTAATTGATTCGTATGGTATCAAGACTCTCAACTAAAAACTTTTGGGTTTTGGCTCGGTTTTGGTATCGATTTAAAAAAAAAAAAAAGTTTGGGTGGTTTCGATGAAATCTTTGAGATCTCATTTGGATGAGTTTTGGACTATTGGGTTTTGTGATTTAAATAAGTTGAAATCCTATTTTGACTCAGTTTGGATGTTGGGTTTAGAGGAAAAAATAAGTGGTAGGTGTCAAACGTCTTTTTTAGTGAAATTTGGGATAAAAATAGATGATACGTATCAAATTAATGTTTTTTAGGTTTTAGGAATTTGAGTGTGATTTTCTAAATAAATTTTTGATGGTTTTATAGGTTTGACGAAAACTCATTTGAAAGGGTTTTGACTCGGTCTCGCGAAATCCACGAGACCTGACCAAAATCCTTCCACATACACCCTTTGTAAGTGGGGTGGCTCAAAACGGAACGGGTTTGATATAATAAAATATTATGTAAACTTTTAATTTTTTGTCGAGTTTCATAATATATTTGAATTTGGTTGGATTTTTAAATGAATCGAGCTACACGCGATTTTGGCATTATTAAGATCGAACAAAGCTTCAAAGCTATACATGAGAAGTGTAATGCAAACTTGACATGATATACATAAGTAGAAATTATTTTTTTCTTTTTTGATCAAGGTCATATTAAACTTTCATTGATAATCAATTATATGTGATGCAATAATATCATACACATGAATCAAAATTTCGTTCGGAGTGTATGTTTCGGTCTGTCAAATATTGGAAACTTTTTGAAAAGATTTCGAAAACACTAAGGAAAAATTATAAAAAAAATTACTAATATAAGAAAAATAAGAGAGTCCCAAACAAATAAATAGTTTCGGAATTACATCTTATTTTCGTTTCGTTTGATTCAAAAACGAAAACTTTTCGATGGGAAAAATTGAAATTTTGATCCATCATCATACACTAAATGAAAAGTAAATGAAATAATGATCACCTGACAATTAATACTTATGTTAACAAACTCTTATCGAATCTATTCTATGTTTAGCTTTACATTGTTAGTTATCATTTAAACCTAGTTTTAGTAATTTGAGTAAATGTTTTATCCTTACAAAAAAAGAAAACAAAAATTCGTTCACGAGGGGTCGTTTTACCTAATAAGGACATTGTCATTTCTCGTCTCAAAGGCCAAATTACTAAATTCAGACAGTAATCCTAGGTTTGGTGTTATGTCATGAATCATGAGGTTAAATTTAATTATATTTTTGCAGCAACAAAACAACTAACGGGTTTATCTAACATATAACAAAAAAGGAAATAATGGACATACTACTTTCAATTTGTCGGAAAAAAGTTTTTAATATTATTACATCTTATGTCGGATGGTAGGTTCAAGAATTATTTTTTGATTTCTCATGGATAAGGTATTCATGTTTTAGATTTTTCTTAATCTTTTACGCAACATGATCGATCGAGCACCGCATAAGTGGACACCTCACATTATGTAGAAACTATTCCCTGTGATTTACACTTGGATTCACCAAATTATGAGAATTAATCTCTTCAACTGAATCAATCATCAGTGGTAATAGATTAAAAAGTTAAAAGCTTCTTCAACTAAGATCTAAAATTTCGTTTAGAGTAATTTGACATGGTTTTAAAAAACATTAGAAAAAATACTTTAGAAATACACGGAAAAAAGATTAAATAGAAAAAGAAACAAATAGATATTTAGGGCTGTCAATGGGGCGGATTTCAATCCGGATCCGTCCTAATTCGGTCCGATTTATTAGGATAATTAATTGTCCGATTAAAGATTCGATGGACCTGATCCGATTATAAAGATCCAAAATTCGAAACTCATGGAGCGAATATGGATTTAGGTCGATCCGATCCGTTAAAGATCCATATCCGACAACAAATAAAAAGAAAGATATATATGCAAAATGATTTATAAAAATAAGTATCATTAATAATATTTCAACGTCAATTTAAGAAGATAGTAATTTATAATTTATTTAAACCAATATATTCATTCTACAAATATGAATATAGTAAAGAAACTTTGAAAATGTGAGCTAAATTAAATAAAATTGAAAAGATAATAAACTTGCCTTAGGAAAAAAATATTAATTTAATTTTTTAAATACAAATTTATTGGATCCGAAAAATATTTGATATCCGGCCAAATCCGACCAAGATCCGTTGGATTCAAAAAATCTTGATCCGAGCACAATCCGAGCAAGATTCGAATCCGACAGAATTCGATCCGATATAAATGGAGCCGAATCTGAACGAGTCTGATCCGAGCAGAATCCGACCCATTGACAGCCCTAGATATTATCATATTAATCAATCTCTATCATTTAATTTTTTAATCTTTCTAAAAATTTCTATGCATTATTTTCATATAAAGATGATATAATGCCTAATTAAAGATGTAAATGGGTTGAATTGAACATCTTATAGTCTTTTATTAGAGATGGAAAAAAAGAAAGAACAACACGATATAATCTTTATTTTGGGTTTAATTTATTATTATATTAATAAATTAAATGCATTATTTTCTTATATAGATGATATAATGCCGAATTAGAGATTTAAATAAGTTAAATTGGACAACGCGTTTATGGCAACTCAACGGGACGCACTAAATTCCTATTAAAAATTTGACCAATTCTGCAATTTTTTTTTTGTCGAATTTGGGACCCTATATGATGATGTGAAAAGGTCTGGGACGAAATGTGAAAATAACCTATAAAATGATATCTTGTTTTGAGATATCGTAAAATTTTGAAAGAGAAAAAATATGTTTTTCTTTATCCTTCGTGACCCTTTCAAACTCAAGTTTCACAGTTTTTTTATTTTTTTTATTTTTTTTTTAGAAAAAGCGATGGGTATATTAAGCAAAGAATATTCGTATTTACAAATTGTCTAGTATGTTCAAGCAAAACCTATAATTCTTCGATTACGTTAATTTAACCGAATAATGAGCTATCCTATTAAAATACGAAAACGTCAGGCTAAATAGCGTCTGGCTAAACAATTAAACCCAAGTGAATCAAAGGGTCAAGTGGATTTTGCGCTATTTTGCCAAAATTTAATTTTGAGTTTATCAAATTTTTTAAATTTTCAATTATTCTAAAAGAAAATAGTTATAAGTATAATTTTCACTTTTCGTGTAAATCTCGAAAACTCTCATGGCAAGTAAACCACATTGCAGCAAGAGAAAGGGTGTGTACGCCTTTAAGTTATAATTTATAACACACAATTTTTTGCCTGTGAAAATAACACGTGGAGTTTGCTATCAACTAGGAAAAGCAAAAGTGGTATTTACATTTTAATTCAAAAAAATACGGTGAAGCAACAATTACTTTTTATATTGAGCAACAATATTCCGGAAATTTATGTGAAATTTTTACCATGGTTGTTACTGTATAGAAACTGTGTACGGAAGACTTGTATTTTTTTATTTTTAATAAAGAAGATAGAAGCTCACTATTATTATAGGATTAACACTCATAATAGAATAAATATGTGTACCAAAAAAGATAAAATAGAATAAATATACCTCACATAAACAGGTCTTTTAAAATACTCGGTAATAAATAAGGGTAAATTACGAATACCCCCCTCAGGTAAGACATAATTACAAAAATCACCCTCACGTATTGGGTATTACAAAAATCCCCCTCAGTTTTGTCACCTTCTTACAATTAACACCTTGCCCCCTAAAATATTCCAATTTTGCCCTTGGGTATTATTTGTATTGTTTGTAATGTCTTATCAATGTTAAAACTTGGTATCTAATTATTATATCATATAAATTAGAAAAAAATAATTATATATTTACTACAAGAATAATTGATAAATTTTATAATTGCCCATAAGCTTTAATAAAATTGCAAAAAAAAAAAAAAAAATGGGTATTTATATATTTATTAGCAATTTGAAATTGTATAATATTAAATTAAATAGAATTTTAATAATATACTTTATAAATATGAATTGTTTACAAATTAGTTAAATGAATTTATTTTATAAATTAGTAAATTTAATAAATTATATTGTATCATAAGTAAGATATTTAATTTGTTAAAGTTTATCTTGTATTATAAATTGAAATATTTATTGAAATTTATGAGAAATTATAAATTATATCAATTATTTTGGTGGTAAATATATGATTATTATTTTTATATTTACAAGATATAACAAGTAACACCCGATTTTAAAAATTTGTAACATATTACAAACATTACAAATAACTTTCAAGGGCAAAATTGGAATATTTTAGGGATAAGGGGTTAATTGTAAGAAGGTGACAAACCTGAGGGGGATTTTTGTAATATCCAATACGTGAGGGTGATTTTTGTAATTCGACCTTACCTGAGGGGGGTATTCGTAATTTACCCAATAAATAAAGTACGGAGAGAGAAAAAGATGAGGAAGAAAGAAGGTCCAATAGACCATCCCAACTTAACACAATTATTTAGCCCATGACATGTTAGATGTTTCTTGAACTTTTTTTCACAATTGTGTACATAATTCTAGAATAGTCCATTCTAGATAGGTCTATAAAATTTCTTTCATAAATTTCTACACTCTAGAAGATTGTTCTTAAACATTAGATGAAGTTGATCTTCACCATCTATTTGACAACATGGTTATTTTAAATGAAGGCAATGCCTTATTTGTAAAACTTAGTATAACCTTTAGAGTTAGACATTCATCTCAAGGGTAAAACAACTATAAACCTTGGTTACTAACCACCATTTAGTGTCATATGCTGCATAGACACTTCAATCAACTGGTAAAGGCAAAACCGACCCGAAGATTATCAAGTTATGCTCATCATTCTTCATATGCTAAGAAATTCATAGAATACACATATAATCAATTTTTTTACAATAGGCAATTAACAAAAATGCAATCTAAACTGCCCCAATATATATTTGTACGTAGCTTGCATATCCTCGGCGCTAGATCTATAGTCTACTTATGTTAAGATTGATAAATTGCATAAACGTTTGGTTTATGTAACTTGGGAAGTGTTACGATCTTCTCTTTAATGATAGGATTTTTTATATCTATTAGTTGGACTAGGACTCTATAATTGTTATTTAGTTAGATTATGTGAAGATTAAATCTCCAGGAATGATGGAAAAAAAGGATGAAATTATAGATGAATCTTGAACGGGATTTGAGAGAAGCTAGCGATATTGCCAGAGCAAGGATTGTTGCTGCCAGAGCAATTTTTTTTCATTTCCTAATTTGCCCCTTCTAGTCAAAAGTCATAAAAATCCCATACATTTCAGTTCTTAAAATACCCCTTATTAATCATTAACAACTCACTCTCTTCTCTCTCCTATTAAAATATCATTAACTACTTTTTCTTTTCCAAAGAAATCTTCAAACAAGAATACAATTTAAGTTGAATTTTCATTTTATAGAGTTTAATCTGTTGGGGAGGTCATAAACATAGATTACAAATTTATAATTTCGTTTTAATTAAAGTTTAATTTGAATATTATTAAAAAATTAAAAAACTTTATATAGAAACAGCACAATAATATATTTTCAATGAAACATAAATATTCATTAAGCAACAGATTAATTCTCACTTTCATAGTATAATTATATTTTAATCTAACTTGCTAAATAATTTTTAGGAACAATTTATATAAAATATTTATGTAAGATGTGCTATATATCTATAAGAAATAATCAATAGTATTAAAAAATTCATATTTCCATAAATACCTTACTTTTTAAAAAAAAAAAAAAAAGGAATTCCTTATAAACATCTTTTAATTGTTTCTTAAATATTAGGTTAATTACGTTAAGAGTTGAACTTACAAAAAAAAAAAGACTAATGTGCTAAGCAATTTTTTTTTTCAAAAAAAAATATTGTGCTAAACATAACCTTAAATTTTGTCGTAATTAACAATGGTTTTGACAAAGATATAGCGACAAATTTTGTCACCTAATAATTATTCTTGATAAATATATGATAATTAATTATTAGTGATAAATGTATGTTAATTTTTCTATAAAAACATGTATGTTAATTAATTATCACTATTATTAGCTAGGGACGTCATATATTATTAAAGGACATTGTGTTTAGTTAGTAACATTAATTAATGATTCACATATATTAATATAATAATATTTTTATCGTCATTATATTGGCTAGGGACGTCATATATTAATATAATAATATTTGGGATGAGTATAAGATAATATTAATATAATAATATAATAATATTTTTATCGTCACTATTATTAGCTAGGGACGTCACTATTATTAACATAAATATTTTATATAAATTGTTCCTAAAAATTATTTAGCAAGTTAGATAATAAAAATATAATTATACTGTAAAAGTGAAAATTAATCTGTTGCTTAATGAATATTTATGTTTCATTGAAAATATATTATTGTGCTGTTTCTATATAAAGTTTTTTAATTTTTTAATAATATTCAAATTAAACATTAATTAAAACGAAATTATAAATTTGTAATCTATGTTCATGACCTCCCCAACATATTAAACTCCATAAAATGAAATTCAACATAAATTGTTTTCATGTTTGAAGATTTCTTGGGAAAAGAAAAAGTAGTTAATGATATTTTAATAGGAGAGAAAAGAGAGTGAGTTGTTAATGATTAATAAGGGGTATTTTAGGAAATAAAAGGTATGGATTTTTATGACTTTTGATTAGAATGGGCAAATTAGGAAATGAAAAAAAATTGCTCTGGCAGCAACAATCCTTGCTCTGGCAATATCGCTAGCCAAAAATAAACTTCTTTGTTAGTAGAAAGATAATGATCTCTGTTATTTGTACAAGTATTAAAGGGAATGCGTATTTATGCATAAATTAACCTAACCTATGGACTAAACGAAAGAAGCGCTACTTATTAATAACAAATAACAAAACACGCTTAAAATTAATTAGGACAAAGAAAAATAAAAACAAAACAATTTAAATGGCAACGACTACATTCTTCAAATTGCAATCTTCTTCTTTTCCATTTTTGTTAGAAACTTCAATTTGATCTCTGGAAGCCACATTTAACACAAACTGTTGGATGAAGATGAAGATGAAGTGCAAAGAAGACAAGTAATTAAGGGAAGGTTTTGATGATTTCCAAAACATCATAATCAGCTAAGTATGGAAAGCTTAGTTCCCTTAGAAGAATTTTGAACAAGTAAAAGAAGACATCAGAAGAGTTCAAAGTTCAAAGCTCAGAAGACTAGTGATCTCTTGCTGAAACAGCGAACAGAAGGGTAGGTCATCAGCCGAGTCAAATCAGATGAGTTCAGTATTTGATCAGCAGAGTATCTATCAGAAGGGTCGTTTTGATCAGCAAAGTAGAAGAGATCAAGAGATTAGTCCAACGGTAATAAATGCACTTAGTGTAATAAATGCTGGAAGAGAAGGGTAGTAATGGCAAATGATTGAAGATATCCTCGGATCAGCAGAGTGCATTAAATGCAGCATTAAATGCGATGGACAGAAAGGTACTGTACACTGTACGATTGCTGCAGGGAGCCGTTTCAAAAAGAGCTGAAGGATGGATTTGAAGATGTGATTTCCTTCAACGGTCATAAATTCAAATCCAAGTATAAATAGAGCAAAGTTCGAAGAGAGAAATAACACAACAAAATCAGAGATCGAAATTTTGAAGCAGAATTTCTCTAAGTCTCAAAAGCTCGAACAGCTCACTCGTCTGGTGGAAGTCATCTGTTGACAGAAACCAAGTTGAAGAAATCAGAAAAACATTATCTGAGTGATTTTGTAATAGCTGAGTGTTGTGCGAAGTTAGAATCCATCTTTGTGAGTGATTCTACTTCAGAGGATAGGTTTTCTGTGTGATTTCCTATTGCGAGCTTACAGCCTTCTCATTAGTTGTTTAGGTGTAAGTGGAGAAATATTGTAATCTAAGTGATTATAGTATAACCCAGAATCTGTGTGATCTGGAAGAGTGGACTAAAGGATTTTTATCCATATAACCACTATAAAAATTCTTTGTGTTATTTTTGCATATAAAGTTTTCCTGCATATTTTAAAGTTTGCATATTTGAACACTTTGAATCAAACAAAAGATTTTAAAAAGGAGTTTGTAAAAACTGGGGATAAAATCTTTCAAGAGCTTAGTCTACTTGTGAAAAACACTTTGAAACAATCCGCTGCAAGTAAACTCTTTGAAAAACTGTTTTGCTGAAAAACAGCTAAGTTACTGTAAGAAGAGTGGTCAGTCGTCTGTTCAAGATTTGTTCACGATTAGACTAGTCTGCTTACTGTTCTTCATCAGCTTAGTCTGCTGACAGAAGACTGAAAAGTTTTTAAGTTCAAAAATTTTCAGAGGTCTATTCACCCCCCCCTCTAGACCTCATCTGACCACTTGGGACCAACAAGTGGTATCAGAGCAGGTGGTTCATTTGAATCAACTGCCTGATCATCGAGCTTGATCCAAGTGTTTTTCAAAGGTTTTTGAAAAACTTTTTCAAAAGTGCATCTTTTTGAAAAATCAAAACTTTTTGAAAATGGAATGCATAAACCATGTTCCCCACATTGCTGGCATGTCCTTCGAAGACTGGAAAATCAGGATGGAGATTTTCCTCGCTGCCTACAATGACAACATGTTCACTTGCATCACAAAAGGTCCATTCAAGTTCACCAAGACGATAAAAATCAATGAAGTTGATACCGTGGTGGAAAAAGATCTGAATGAAATGACAGCTGAAGAAATCAAGCTGTTCAACCTGGACAAAATTGGAAGATTTATCATGACTAAAGCCCTGGACAATGATCGGTTTGACAAGATCAAACATTGCAAATCTGCAAAAGAGATGTGGGACAAAGTCAGAGATATGAGCGAAGGCAATGATGCTATCAAGGAGCATCAGCTGAGTGTTGCTCTAGAAAAGCTGGATAACTTCAAGATGAAGTCCTCTGAAACCATTGATCAGATGGACACAAGATTTACAAGAATATTAAATGAAGTATTGAAGCTTGGAAAAACCTTCACAGACAAGGAGATAACCATCAGAGTACTGAAGGCCTTACCTCCTAAGTTCAACATGAAGGTGACAGCAATGGAAGAATCAAGGGATCTTGGGAAGATCTCTCTGACAGAGCTGTTTTCTGTACTCAAGGCTTATGAGTATAAACTGCCTAGGATGGGTATTGAAGAAACCTCAACTTCAGGACCCACAGCTGCACTGGTTGCTGCTGAAAACACCAGAAGACCAGCACAGAAAAGCAAAGAAGTGGACTCATCTGATGAAGTCACTCTACTCAACAAGAAGGAGTACACTGCTTGAGACGTTGCACTGTTGATGAATAATTTCAAGAAGTTCTACAAGAGAAAAATGAAGAACAAATACAACAATGCTTCTACTTCTAAACCAAACTTTTCTTCTCAAGATAAAGATGATTATAAATCAAAACTAATGTGTTACAACTGCAGGAAATTGGGACACTTCATCAAAGACTGCCCATATCCAAAAGCAGAAAAGTACACTGAAGAGGAGAAGAAAGTAAGAAAAGAAAGAAAGCATCAGAGAGGAAAAGCAATGATGGCTGAAGCAGAAAAGCTTGCTGTTGTCTACTCATCTGATTCAGATTCAGACTCGTCTGATGAAGAATCTTCTGATGAAGAAAAACCTGCTCTCCTGTGCCTGATGGCAAAGGACTCTGATGACTCTGAGGATGAGGTAACTCCTCAAAACAATGAATTGTTTGATTCTCTAGAGCAAATGATGTTAAATAATACTACTATTGCTGGAGAATTTGTCAAGCTTAAGGAAGAGATGAGCTTGCTAAAAGAGCAAAATAACTCACTGAAACTTAAAGCTGAAAAGCCAAAAGAATCAGTCGAGTATAAACAGCTTGAGCAAGAGCATGAATCTCTGAAAGCTGAATGTGAAGTTTATAAAGGAAAAATCATGGAACTTGAAAAATTTATCGAATCTCATGAAAAATCATCTGTTGCATCCACGCATACATCCAGTAAACAGAAGATGCCTTTAGAACAGGATAAGCAAGAGTTGAACCATACTGAAAAATTCATATCAGCTGACAATAGTAAGGTCATTATGTATGTTCAAACTGCTAGACCTACTTCACCTGAGAAAGAAGTAAAGGAGAAGAAATCTCCTAAGGCTAAAAAGAGCAAAGAGCCTAGTATAGGAAACAAGACTAGTAAGACCAAACAGCAGAGTCCTAAGAAGTCTGCTGATAAAGCCAAAGTCAATCAGACTAGTGGTAAAGCTAAGTCTAAACAAGTTGAGCAAGCACCTAGTAAACCAAAGAAGCATAAGAACACGAAAAATCAAAATGCTTGGTATGGAAATGAGTCATATTATGTGCAACCTGCTGCATATCATCCTATGTATCATGCACCTCAATTTCCTAGTTACTATGCACCTTACCCTGCTCATCCAATGCATGCATATCCTGCATATCATGCACCTTACCCTGCTTATGAACACTATTCTTATCATACTGATCATCAACATGACTTATCTGATAATTATGATGAAAATAAAACTGTTCATGCTCCTGTCAAAACTCAGAAACCTAAGAAGCCTAAGACTTCAACATCTTGGGTTGTCAAAGGTGGAACTAATCCTTCAGGACCCTCTCAATAAGGGTACCTAAAACAATTTTATTTTTGTTTTGTAGGATAGGATTAGGAGTAGGAGTAAAGTAGAGAAGATCTGGTACTTGGACAGTGGATGTTCAAGACACATGTGTGGAAACATACATGAGCTGACTGATGCAGTTGCTGTGGATGGTCCAAAGGTTACTTTTGGGGACAGCAAAGAAGGCAAGATTAAAGCTAAAGGAAGAGTAATCAGAGGAAACATAGAGATATCTGACGTCTCATATGTCAAAGGCCTCAAATATAATCTGCTGAGCATAAGTCAATTTTGTGACAAGGGATATTCAGTCATCTTCTCAACAGATAAGTGTTTTGTCGAACAAATTGGTACAAAGAAGGTAATTTTATCTGGAAGACGACAAGGGAATGTCTACATAGTCGACTGGGATTCTGCTGACAAGAATTCAAGTGTTTGTTTGGTTGCATCTGCACCAAGTGAAGTTAGTTGGCTGTGGCACAAAAGGATGAATCATTTAAACTTCAAGACCATAAACAGATTAATCAAGAATGATTTGGTAGAAGGGATTCCAAAAGCAGTCATGAGCAAAGACAAGCTCTGTGACGCCTGTCAGAAGGGTAAACAAATCAAGTCATCTTTCAAAAGCAAGAAGCACCAATCTTCTGAAAGAATTTTGGAGCTATTACATATGGACTTATTTGGACCCATTGATCCAGTCAGCAATGGTGGAAAGAAATACTGCCTAGCTGTTGTGGATGATTATTCAAGATATACTTGGGTGATATTCATGAAAAAGAAGAGTGAAACCAAGGAACATCTTACTAATCTGATGGAACTGATCCAGAATGAGAAGACTATCAAAATATTGAAGATCAGATCAGATAGAGGGACAGAGTTTACAAACTCTACTGTTGAAGAGTACTGTAATATCAAAGGAATACATCATGAGTACTCTGCTGCCAGAACCCCTCAACAGAATGGTGTTGCTGAAAGGAGAAACAGAACACTAAAGGAAGCTGTCAGAACCTTGATAGCTGAAGCTAAACTGCCTCAAAGATTTTGGGCAGAAGCAACAAATACAGCATGCTTCACCCAGAACAGATGTATGATCAACAAAAATCAGAACAAGACTCCATATGAAGTTTGGAACAACAGAAAACCAAACATTCATTACTTTAAGATTTTTGGTTGTAAATGTTTTGTATTGAATAATGGGAAAAATCACCTTACTGCATTTGCAGAAAAGGCTGATGAAGCTGTTTTTGTAGGATACTCATCTGTTAGTAAAGCCTATAGAGTTTTCAATAAAAGAACATTACTAATAGAAGAATCTATCCATGTAGTATTTGATGAGCCAAGTCAATCTTCTGAAAAGAATCAAAGTGCTAATCAAGATCTGTCTACTGATTTACAGAAGTTAGACATTGGAAGAAAAGAAGAATATGTTCCCATCATACTACCTAATCTAAATTCAGCTGATAACTCAAGTGCTGTTCAAAATCACAGTGCTGATTGTCTAACAGACGAGTTGCAAACAGCTGACAGACCAGAGACTGTTCAACAGACGGCAAATGTTCAACAGACTACTACTGTATCTCCAACAGTAGTGTTGCAAGATCAAAACAGAGGACAACATTCAGACCTGCAACCTGATCTCAGATGGCTCAGAAACCATCCACCAGAGTTGGTGATTGGTGATCCTTTAGATAGAGTGAAAACAAGAAGAGCTGCTGCACAAGATGCTATGTTTGTCACCTTTCTATCTCAAATAGAGCCTAAGCAAATTGAAGAAGCTCTAAATGATTCTTTCTGGATAGAAGCTATGCAAGAAGAGTTGAATCAATTTGAGAGGAATGAAGTCTGGTACTTAGTTCCTAGACCAAGTCATCAAAGGGTAATTGTCACTAAGTGGGTTTTCAGAAATAAGATGAATGAAGATGGTATTGTTACCAGAAACAAAGCAAGACTAGTGGCCAAGGGTTATTGTCAAGAAGAAGGAATTGACTTTGATGAAACTTTTGCACCAGTAGCAAGACTTGAAGCAATCAGATTGTTTCTTGCCTATGCTGCTTACAAGAACTTCACTGTCTATCAGATGGATGTGAAGTCTGCTTTTCTCAATGGAGAATTGCAAGAAGAAGTATATGTTGAACAACCTCCTGGATTTGAAGTCTATCAAGAAGAGGACAAAGTATATCGTCTGAGGAAAGCCCTCTATGGACTGAAACAAGCTCCAAGAGCATGGTATGATACCCTATCTGATTTTCTTTTAATTAAAGGATTTCATAAAGGTAAGGTAGATAAAACCTTGTTCACAATTGAATGGGAGAATCATATATTAATTGTGCAAATATATGTGGACGATATTATTTTTGGTTCAACTAACCAACAGATGTGTGATAAGTTCTCCAAGCTGATGCAGAATAAGTTTGAAATGAGCATGATGGGTGAACTTAATTATTTTCTTGGTTTACAAGTCAAACAACAACCTGATGGAATCTTTATAAATCAAGCAAAATACACAAGAGATCTGTTCAAGAAGTTTGGTATGGAAACTAGCTCTACTGCTACTATTCCTATGTCTACAAGTCTTCGCTTGGATAAAGATGAAGATGGCAAATCAGTGGACATAACCAAATACAGAGGCATTATAGGGTCACTGTTATATCTAACAGCAAGCAGACCTGACATAATGTACTCAGTTGGAGTCTGTGCAAGATTTCAATCAAACCCCAAGGAATCTCATCTCTTAGCTGCCAAGAGGATATTGAAATATGTTTAGGGCACTCAAGAATTGGGATTGTGGTATCCTAGAGAATCTGGATTTGAGCTTATTGGTTATTCAGATTCAGACCTTGCTGGCTGCAAGATTGACAGAAAGAGCACAACAGGTGCCTGTCAGTTCTTAGGTAGTCGTCTGATCTCATGGATGAGTAAGAAACAAACCTCAGTTTCTATATCTACTGCTGAAGCTGAATATATAGCTGCTGGAGCTTGTTGTGCACAAATACTTTGGTTGAAGCATCAACTAGAAGATTATAACATCAAGATCAGTGGAATTCCAATCTACTGTGACAATACAAGTGCAATCTCACTTACTCAGAATACTACAAGTCATTCAAGGACTAAACATATAGAGATCAAGCATCACTTCATTAGAGATCATGTGGAAAAAGGCAATGTTATGATAGAGTATGTTCATACTGACAATCAGATTGCTGACATCTTCACTAAACCTCTAAGTGAAGCAAGGTTCTCAACTCTAAGAGCTGAGTTAGGACTACTTAATTTGGATGCATAAGCTGAGGGGGAACTCATCAGAAGACTGGAGTTCAACAGCTTAGTTATCCGTTATTATATTCAAGAATTAACTTTCAACAGACTAGTTAGCTTATGGATTCTTAAAGACAGGGGGAACGTGTAAGACTAGCGGTACTTCTGCTCTAAAGATGAAATCTGTTAATGTCAGTTAGTGAAAGTTATATTATCTGAAGATCTGTTCTTAATTCTTGAAGACTGAAGATTACTTTATCTTGCTGGATTGACAAACAGCAGAGGAAGATTACTAGCTATTGGCATTCTCTAGTAATATCAGATAACAGATCACTCGTCTGTCAGATAAGTTAAACTCTACTCATCTGATATCTTATATAAGCATGGTCATAAATCGTATCATAAGAAACACGCTTTTATAAGTAACAGATTAGTGTCGATAGAGTTTCCCGCCCATCTGACATTAAAATAATAAAATTGAAATCCGCTTCTCCTAACCACACGATTTAAAACTGTCAGATTAGATCAACGGTTCAGATAAATCACGGAAACCTAATCAAAAGGAAACCTATAAAATCCGATCTAAACAGTACAAGTCGTCTTACGCACTCAAAAATTCTCAAAACTCTCTAACTCTCAAACTCTTCTGTTGCGAAAAAGTTAACTGCATCTTTGTAGATTTCTACTCTCAAAATTTCAGAAATGGAGAAGATTATCGAAGAAGGTACTTCAACTACAGCAAATTCCATTTTTCGGGCACTGATCTGATGCGCTCGTTACTGGAAAAGATTAAGGAAGCTTCGTTAGTTCCTGTTTTGGAGGCTCACGAAGACAGAGTCTACTTAGAAGATGTTGAGCACTTCTATACAACCAGGAAATTCTCTAAGAATGACACGATCATGTCTGCTGAAATAGGTGGAAAGAAGATTGCGATCTCGGCTGCTGTTCTCAGTGAGATCTATAAACTATCAAACGAGGGAGGAGATGTGACAGACCTTGGGTCTGGAAAGGAAGAGGAATTTTGGACTATTTGTGCTAAGGAAGGAGAACAGATGACTGGGGCTTTGATGAAGACCCAGCTGAAAGGTGAATATCAGAGGTTTGCTGATATTATTGCCAAGATACTGGATTGCAGCACAAGCTCTCTGGACGGGTTACCCAGAAGGAGGTATCACACAATGGTGTGCATTTACTATGGCTTAAAAGTTAACTGGGCTGCTCACGTGTATGAGCTGTTAAGTGATAAGAGACATTCTCATGCTATTTTACTGAGTAATCTGTTTGCCTCACTAAATTGCCCTATGGGTGGTGGGAAGCAAACTCATGGCAGTAAAGAGTTCAAACTCTACGAGCCTGTCAGACAAATAGTGGAGAAACCTAAGAGAAAAGCCCCTGCAAAATCCAAAAAGACCCCTTCTAAGAAGAGCAAGAAGGTGGGTCAGACAAGTCAATCTGCTGAGCCAACAGCACAGTCTGCTGTTGTGGCTGAATCAGCACAACCTGAATTTGAAGTCCCTGAAAAGGTGATAGATGACTTCACAGCTGAAGTTGAGAACATGGAGACAGGCTCTTCATCTGAAAAGACAGAATCTGATGAAGAAGTTCCTATTCAAAGGTTGAAGAGATTGAGGACTAGGAGTGAGGCAAGGGGACCTCCTGTTGCAAACCCTCCTGCCAAGAAAATTCCTAAGTCCAAGGCAAAGAGAAAGGTAAATTTCTCTGAAGAACCTGTTGCAACTGTAAGAGAAACAACTACAGAAGCAGAAAGGCCATTAACAATTAAAGAACCTGCTGTTGAAGCTGCTAAAGCTGCTGCTGCTGAAGCTAAAGTTATCTCTGAAATTGGAGTACCAACAGAAGACTCATCTGCTGCACTATCTGCTGAAGTTCAAAATGTACAGCAGACTAGTTCAACACTTGAAGGAAATGCACCTTTGTTGCATCCTACTCTAGTTGCTGCAGTTCCTCTTCAATCAGTTGAAAGTCCTGATCCAATCAGACAAAGGACTGGGAAATTTTCAACTTATGTAACTGCTGCAGAAAAGAAAAAGCTAGATGATGCTGAGAAGCAAAGGATAGCTGCAGAGAAAGCAGAAGAGGATAGGCTGAAAAGCCTAGAATTAAAAAGGCTGTAGGAAGAAGCCAGCAAAATGACTCAAGAGCAGAGAGATGCTATTGAGGCAGCAGAGTTGGCTGCTGTTATTGAAGCGAGCATCAAGGATGCTCATGGACATCAGCATACTGGTGGGATAGCTATTGGTGAACCAAGGGATCCAAACAAACCAATCCCAGCTATGCCTGCACCCAAGATAAAGTCAAAGAAAAGAGAAGAAATCAGACTATCTCTTGAAATTGTTAGGGAAGATCCTGCAATTTTTGAAGAATTTCTCAGAAGACTTGATGCTGAAAATGAAAGGGTCAACCGTCTGACACTCTTCCATTCTGAAAAGATTAGATATAACAGGTGGAGGGAATTCAGACTGACAAAGAGTCCTGCTGAAATGGCCAAATGGAAAGAATTCAAGGCTACAGAAGACTGGATACTTAAGTGGCTTGAGACAAATTCACTCATTCAAGCACTTGATTCAGAATTCTTTCTGGACAGATTAAGGATGAGAATATGTCACATAGTCAAGGAAGAAGCTAAGAAGATCTTTGCATCCATTTCTGAGGATTTTGATGACTCAGTAGATCTGAAAGAAAGATCTATCAAGTTGGCTATTGCTCAAGCAATGGAGCTTTGGGCCAAGAAAGCAAGGAAGTTAAGAGGACAACCAAGCTCACTGGTCCCACTTCCAAACATCAAACACATTGTCTATGGACCAAATCTGAAACCTTATGAAGAATTGCCTGAGGAACCATCATCTACTTTTATTCCTCTTGATAATTTTACTTGGATTTCTAACAGGTCAGCAGTAGACAATGAAGGATTGAGGAGGACAGTTGAAACTGTCAAGAAGATTATATCACCTGCTGAGAAAGAAGGAGCAGAGTCCTCTGATCAACCAAAGCAAATTGAGGGTACATCAGACCCATCTGATCAAGACAAAGTGCAGGATGATAAGTCTGATGCTGCTGATGAATCAAAGAAGGAAGAAGAAATTCCAGCAGATCAGTTAAAGGAAAAAGAAGTTGCTGCTGAAAGAGATGATCAAGCTGAGGAGAAGGAAAGCACTCCAAGCCTTGCTGGTGAACCAGCAGATCAGTCCCTTGCAATGATAGTTCAACAATCAGAGCAACCTCTCAAAGAAACCGTGTCTGCTACTCCATCAGAAGGTCCTTCAACCTCTCAAAGTGCTCAGACTAATCTGTTGGACTCCATTCAACAGATGATTATCAAATCAATGAAGGAAATGAAGGAGGAGATAAAAGCAGATGTGTTGGCTGCTGTGAGTCAACCCAATCAGACAGTTGCTGCTGTTCAATCTAATCTGATGGATGATACTGTTCAAAATGTGAAGTCCATTTGTCAAGACATGGATGTTATCAGAAGAAGAACTCAAAGCACAGCTGAAGGTTGGAGAAATATCACGGAAACAGTTGAAATGGCTATCCAAGCTAAGGATGAAACCTTAGATAACATGATGAAAGACTTCAAGGCATCAGCTGACTGGATTTTGGCAACTCAAATTCAGCTAGGTGACCAAGGTGAAGTTGTCCTAAAGAGAATGGATAGTTTTGAAGCCAATCAACTGAATCAACAAGCTCAACTAGATGCATTGAGAGCAACTCAACTACATCAACAAGCTCAAATGCATGCTATGGAAGAGAACATCAAACTTCTGTGTGATTCACTTCTGATCACCCCAGTCTTACCAGATTACCAAGTCAACCCTGCTGATGATGACAAAAAGGGGGAAGATAAGGTACTAAGGGAAGAAAGGGAGGAAGAAAGGGAGGATAAAGCATCCTCTGCTGAAAGAACAGAAGTGTTGGAAGAATCTGCTGATGATGAAAATAGGAATGAAGCAGCAAATGAAGGCACAAGCAGATCAACAGATGAAAAGATCACAGAAAATGAAGAAGATGACAAGGAGATAGCTGAAGAATATGAAGAAACTGAAGCTGAAGCAAAAGCTAAATCAGATAAGGAAATAGCTGCTGCTAAGGATTCAGCTGAAGAACAGCTTGATCCAGATACTAAAAAGAAAAAGTTAGAGCTGTTGAAGCAGAAATTGGAAGTTGGAACTTCCAAACCTGCTGAAGAAGAAAAAGAAGACAAGGAAGCTGAAGAAGAAAAGAAAGAAGAAGACTAGTTTAGACTAGACCTTACTTTATCTTAAAATCCTTGTAATTTCTTTTTGCACGACTCATCTGAACAAACTTGTAATATGTAATCAGTTCACTATCTATAAAATTGCAAGTTTTAATCCAACAGACTATTTCTATCTCAGAAATTTTTGAGGATCAAAACTTTAGTTTAGGTACAGGTACTTAGCTGAAGTTTTGTCATCATCAAAAAGGGGAAATTGTTGGATGAAGATGAAGATGAAGTGCAAAGAAGACAAGTAATTAAGGGAAGGTTTTGATGATTTCCAAAACATCATAATCAGCTAAGTATGGAAAGCTTAGTTCCCTTAGAAGAATTTTGAACAAGTAAAAGAAGACATCAGAAGAGTTCAAAGTTCAAAGCTCAGAAGACTAGTGATCTCTTGCTGAAACAGCGAACAGAAGGGTAGGTCATCAGCCGAGTCAAATCAGATGAGTTCAGTATTTGATCAGCAGAGTATCTATCAGAAGGGTCGTTTTGATCAGCAAAGTAGAAGAGATCAAGAGATTAGTCCAACGGTAATAAATGCACTTAGTGTAATAAATGCTGGAAGAGAAGGGTAGTAATGGCAAATGATTGAAGATATCCTCGGATCAGCAGAGTGCATTAAATGCAGCATTAAATGCGATGGACAGAAATGTACTGTACTGTTGGTCCCAAGTGGTCAGATGAGGTCTAGAGGGGGGGGGGGGTGAATAGACCTCTGAAAATTTTTGAACTTAAAAACTTTTCAGTCTTCTGTCAGCAGACTAAGCTGATGAAGAACAGTAAGCAGACTAGTCTGATCGTGAACAAATCTTGAACAGACGACTGACCACTCTTCTTACAGTAACTTAGCTGTTTTTCAGCAAAACAGTTTTTCAAAGAGTATACTTGCAGCGGATTGTTTCAAAGTGTTTTTCACAAGTAGACTAAGTTCTTGAAAGATTTTATCCCCAGTTTTTAACAAACTTCTTTTAAAATCTTTTAGACAATTCAAAGTGTTTAAATATGCAAACTTTAAATATGCAAGAAAACTTTAGATGCAAAATAACACAAAGAATTTTTATAGTGGTTATATGGATAAAAATCCTTTAGTCCACTCTTCCAGATCACACAGATTCTGGGTTATACTATAATCACTTAGATTACAATATTTCTCCACTTACACCTAAACAACTAATGAGAAGGCTGTAAGCTCGCAATAGGAAATCACAAAGAAAACCTATCCTCTGAAGTAGAATCACTCACAAAGATGGATTCTAACTTCGCACAACACTCAGCTATTACAAAATCACTCAGATAATGTTTTTCTGATTTCTTCAACTTGGTTTCTGTCAACAGATGACTTCCACCAGACGAGTGAGCTGTTCGAGCTTTTGAGACTTAGAGAAATTCTGCTTCAAAATTTCGATCTCTGATTGTTGTTGTGTTATGTCTCTCTTCGAACTTTGCTCTATTTATACTTGGATTTGAATTTATGACCGTTGAAGGAAATCACATCTTCAAATCCATTCTTCAGCTCTTTTTGAAACGGCTCCCTGCAGCAATCGTACAGTGTACAGTACCTTTCTGTCCATCGCATTTAATGCTGCATTTAATGCACTCTGCTGATCCGAGGATATCTTCAATCATTTGCCATTACTACCCTTCTCTTCCAGCATTTATTACACTAAGTGCATTTATTATCGTTGGACTAATCTCTTGATCTCTTCTACTTTGCTGATCAAAACGACCCTTCTGATAGATACTCTGCTGATCAAATACTGAACTCATCTGATTTGACTCGGCTAATGACCTACCCTTCTGTTCGCTGTTTCAGCAAGAGATCACTAGTCTTCTGAGCTTTGAACTTTGAACTCTTCTGATGTCTTCTTTTACTTGTTCAAAATTCTTCTAAGGGAACTAAGCTTTCCATACTTAGCTGATTATGATGTTTTGGAAATCATCAAAACCTTCCCTTAATTACTTGTCTTCTTTGCACTTCATCTTCATCCAACAATTTCCCCTTTTTTGATGATGACAAAACTTCAGCTAAGTACCTGTACCTAAACTAAAGTTTTGATCCTCAAAAATTTCTGAGATAGAAATAGTCTGTTGGATTAAAACTTGCACTTTTATAGATAGTGAACTGATTACATATTACAAGTTTTTGAAGAATAAAAAGATGCAAAGTACTTTAAATAGATTACAAGGATTTTAAGATAAAGTAAAGTCTAGTCTGAACTAGTCTTCTTCTTTCTTTTCTTCTTCAGCTTCCTTGTCTTCTTTATCTTCTTCAGCAGATTTGGAAGTTCCAGCTTCCAAATTTTGCTTCAACAGCTCCAATTTCTTTCTTTTAACATCAGGATCAAGCTGTTCTTCAGCTGAGTCCTTAGCAGCAGCTATCTCCTTGTCAGACTTAGCTTTTGCTTCAGCTTCAGTTTCTTCAGCAGCTTCATCTTCTTCTTCTGTGATCTTTTCATCTGTTGATCTGCTTGTGCCTTCATTTGCTGCTTCATTCCTATTTTCATCATCAGCAGATTCTTCCAACACTTCTGTTCTTTCAGCAGAAGATGCTTTATCCTCCCTTTCTTCCCTTAGTACCTTATCTTCCCCCTTTTTGTCATCATCAGCAGGGTTGACTTGGTAATCTGGTAATACTGGGGTGATCAGAAGTGAATCACACAGAAGTTTGATGTTTTCTTCCATAGCATGCATTTGAGCTTGTTGATGTAGTTGAGTTGCTCTGAATGCATCTAGTTGAGCTTGTTGATTCAGTTGATTGGCTTCAAAACTATCCATTCTCTTTAGAACAACTTCACCTTGGTCACCTAGCTGAATTTGAGTTGACAAAATCCAGTCAGCTGATGCCTTGAAGTCTTTCATCATGTTATCTAAGGTTTCATCCTTAGCTTGGATAGCCATTTCAACTGTTTCCGTGATATTTCTCCAACCTTCAGCTGTGCTTTGAGTTCTTCTTCTGATAAC